>VXBA01001267.1:888313-912282 GCA_013399895.1 Serilophus lunatus
AAAAACAAAAAAAAACCAAAACAAACTAGCACTTAATGCTAATAGTAGAGATGAAATTTTCAGGTTGCTAGCTGACAAGTAGAATGGTTCCAAACTACTTCAGGGGAGGTTTAAACTCAATATAAGGTGGCATCTCTTTACAAAGATGGAAATCAAACACTGGCAAATGTAGGAAAACGTCATGTGATTTGAAAACAGTTTGTGAAGGGTTTTTGTACGTCGTGTATGGCAGGTGGAATGTAGGACCCAGAGGAGCCAAGGAAGACAGAGCTGAACTGAAAGCAAAAGAACTGACCATGCCATATATGGGAGAGTGTTTGTACAGCATGGGAGCGTTGGATTGGATGGGAGAGAAGCTCATAGAGAAATCTTTCTTCAGTGGAGCCTGTCATTTGAAATGGCCCTATGCTTGCTGGAGCTGTTTAAACAGTCCTATGCTAGAAGCCTTAACTATCAATTGTGGTTAGAATAAGTATAAATTATATGTAGACTATATAAGAGCATTCCTGTAAATAATAAATGGATTTCTCCTTCGACACTACACCTTAGTGGTTGTGTTTCTGGGAAGACCTGTGTGAGCCGCAGGAAAAGGCTTTCTAGAGAGGTGCTCAATGTCCCAAGTCTGTCAGTGTTTAAAAGGCATTTGGAGAGTGCCTGTAATAATATGATTTAACTTTTGGTCAGCCCTGAAGTAGTACAGCCATTGGAATAGATGACCATTTTAACACTCGTCTTACAAAAATATTCTGTTGTTTCTATTGTGACTCCCTGAAGGCATCTAGAACTGGAAGAGAACTCAGGAGAAAATAACTAGTTACAGCTACAATTCCAGAAGATATGAAAATGGACTAAAATTTCTTCTAAGGAGAAGACAAAAGTCCGGATCAGAAAATAACAGTTCATGCTGAGTTGAAAATGAAGAAAACTGTAGGAAAGAACAGAGGAACTAGATTACAGTGTGCCACATTTTAATGCAAAACTTGTGACTGTGTGTCTAAACAGAGTTGAAGATAGCCAACTGTTCCCTAACACAATATGAACACTATGGCTTGGTAATTTATGCTGTTAAAGTAAATATTATTTTATAAGTAAAATCACACAGGAAAGCCATGGATTGTCATGGTACTACAGCTAGTCTGTGATGAAAAGCACATTGTACCGTTCTACACCTACAAAGTGAAAATATGGAAAACTAGAATTTGGTAGACCATACTTCAAAAGCTTTTCACTTCACTGAATTTGAAGTCAACACTATTAAACAAATTCTGTGGGACCAGAAGAGTTTGAAACAAACTCCAAGGTGTCAGAAAGACCATAAGAGAGATATCATATTTGATTCATATCTGGAACTGTTCCTGCATGTGAGATTAAGAACCCATGATAGACTCTAGTAATGCAGATCCCCTCATTGTATATTAATTATAAAGAAAACTGGGCACAGAGACACCACAGAAATTCCTTTACTTTAGTATTGCTATTTAATTTGAATGGAGAATTTGAATACTTACAGATAATAGACAAAATTACCAAAGTTGAAAACTAAAATTTGTTTAAGAAATCTGGAAAAATATTAAGATGGTGTAGCAGTCATAATTTAAAAAAAAAAAAATAATAAAAAAAAGATGCATATCTGATTGTTAATCTTGTGAAAATCTTCACTTGCAAAACATAAATAATTCTGAATTTTTTTTTAATTAGATTGATGCTTCAATCATCTGGGGAAGGTTAGTACTATCATCTATATGTTATAGAAAAAAAAATTAAGAAATAGGCTGTATCAACAATACTAGAACTATTAAAGATTTTGAATCACTCACAACAATTACAATTCCCTAAATAACACCCCCCCTCCAACCAATAGTTGCTTTCTGCAACTTGATTGTTTTCAAAGGAAATTAACTCCCACTTCCTTTAATCCTGAAAGCAAAGATTTTGTTTCTCTCTCTTGTTTTTCAGAATGATGGATTGTCAAGCTGCTGTGATGATTATGAGACTATTACACATGCCTACATAGATACACAATGTAATATATGAATCAACAATTGAAATCTGTGACAGCTGTGAATCAAAGAGATAAAGTTTTATATACCATGAGCTGTACAATCAGCCTGGAGTCAGAGGAGCTTAACCTTCCACTCCAGCTATGCTGATTTTCATAGTAGTCACATATGTCAGATCTGAAAATTCTATGCCTATCTCAATGAAATTTAATTTCCTTTCAAGGAATTCCCTAAGAAGAAAATGAATATTTTAATGCAATTAAAAATAGAACTTTAGGTCATAATGGCTTCAGGAAAAAAGAGCAAAACCCTTTGTGACAGGATCTTGGTCAGTGCATCTGCCTTGGCCTTCACAACAAACTCCCAAAACTAAAATAACATTTTTTAGATTACAAATGAGAAATAGTAAATTTGAAAATAGACAAAGTTCAAAGGGTTATGCTGGAAATAAAAATTATTTTAAAATTCCTGCCTGCCATATTCTGCTTGGTGAATCACTACTTCCATTCAATTCAGTGACCTACATTTACTCTGCATTGCTCACAGCACCAAGCCTGACAGACTTCAAGAAGTGTTTGGACAGTACCGTCAGGCCCATAGTGTGAGTCTTGGGGATAGGCCTGTAAAGGAACTGGAGTTGGACTCAATGATCCTTGTGGGTCCATTCCAACTCAGTGTATTCTCTGATTCTATGATTTGTGCTGTGGTTGCATTTTCTCTGCTCTTCTGCAGCCTCTGCATAGTGGTTTAAAACACTATACCACTAGGTGGCACAGAACAGTGATGAAAGACTAAATAGAGATGCAACAGCAAACAAAGGTTTATTTTTCTAGGGCACTAAAGACCTTATAGAACCCGTAGACACTAGGCAAAGTACATAAAATATAACACCCAACAATGTCACGCAATAAAACAAACAAAAAACCAGACTACTTCTCAAAACCACCTGGTCAGCTGAGAAGCAGGGGGAAGGAAGGGAAAGCCACCTCGATGATGGTACACTCCTGGCCCTCGAAGCCCCTGCAAGATAAAGATGGTGAAAAGCACTCCCCCACCCAGGGACACCCAAGAGGAAAGCTATCACTTGCAGTTTGGCTGGGTTGTCTCCAGGCGCCACAGTTGGAGCTCTGTTAGCACCACGGTGCTGCCCATGCTGATGGAAGTCAGGGGAAGCAAGCCATGTGGTCCGGGAGCTGGGAGAGGGGGAGTCGTGGCTCCTCTCAGCTCGAGAGAAAGCCGAAAAGAGTAGAAAGGACTTCCGTGTCCGTGGCTTTTATACCCTGGATGTCCTATTGGAATTTGATGTCTTCTTCCCTCCCAGCTTCTCCTCCCATTGGCTGGTGGAGTTGTGACCCATCCTTTTCCCAAGATCTTCACTCTAGGCAAAATGGTGGTTCCCGCCAAAATCCCATGTGGCCGGGGCCCAGGGATGCCATTATCCCTGCCCACAGAGCGCTCGCTGCCCACAGGAACCCCCAGGAGGGATGCCTTAGGGCAGCAGTGTGACTCACGGCTGTCCAGAGCAGCCACGGCATGGCTGCCCACTCCAGCCACCTTGGACAGGACCATGGAACCCCTGGTGGGCTCCTGCCAGCCGCCCACTGCAGCCGGGACCCAAATGAACCCCGCCAAAGGGCACTGCAGGCAAGGGAGGGTGCTGTTCTGCCGCTCTAGCGAGCTGGGAGCCACTGCGGGAGGAGCAGTGTGCTGCTGAACCCCCTTGCTGCAGGATGAGCCAGGCTTCGCTACCGCTCGTACCCAAGATGACAGGAAAGCAGGCTCAGAGCCAGACAACACAGGGCTACCAAAGCCACGTTCTCTGTCCCCTGCTGCAGCTATGGTGAGTGAGGAGGGGGTATGGCTCTCTATCGCTCCATCATTGCTTCTTCCCGGGTCCTACTTGGGACATGGAGGTGGAGGAGAAGCTCCACAGATCCATCGACACTGCGATCTCAGCTTTTCCTTTATGTTTCTTAAAAAAATGGTTTTATCTCTTTGAACAAGCAAAACAATCGAAACATTTCCCCACTTCCCCCTGAAAACCCCATTTCCAAACCCATAACACTCTGTCATGCTTTCCTCCTTAAGCAGCCCAACAGCTGCCCAGGAGGGAGTTCTCCTTCTTGCTCTGAGAAGTGTCCAACTTGATCTTTTGCTTTGCCTGTTCATGCAAATTCAGAATGTATCTAAATAATGTCAATCAAAAGCAGTATAAAGCTCTAGGAAAGCTTCAATAAGAAATTTGCACTATTAATATTGAACAGCTAGGGACTGCTTAAATGAACTGCTTAGCATAATGATTTAATTATTCATTGAAAGACTAATTTAACTTAAAAAAATTGTTACTATTGAAGTAAAGAAACAAGATGCTCTCAGACAGTCCTTGTGATCTATTTTGTGGCACATTAGATGAAAATCAAGTACTCTATTTATGACAACATATTTTGAGATGTGAATAATTTTTTGCATTTCAGTGAGAACAAAATTGTAAAGTTTCTTCAATGCTGATTAAAAAGGAATGATTCAAAAGAAATGAAACTTAATGAAGAACAGAGAAAATTCACTGAAAAGATTGATGCAAAGTCAAATGTCCTATTCCATTTTATGAGCAAATGAAAGCAACAGGACAACACTCTTGCAACCTAATAATTTTAAATTCAAATAACAATAATATTGATAGGCAACAACTGTAACTGCTCTTTGCAAAAAGAGTGATTGGATATTGAAATGAGCTACCCAAGGAGATGGTGGAGTTATTATCCCTATAAATATTTAAGAGACTGGATGTGGCACTTAGTGACATGGTCTAGTTGACAAAGTGGTTAGTTCATAGGTTAAATTCGAAGATCTCAGAGGTCTTTTCCATCCTAACTGATTCTATGATTCTGTTCTGATAGTTGATTTTATTTTTTTCTAATGAAGATTATATAGAGGAAATAAAGTACCAAATTGGCCATTTTTATCTTAAATTACAAAAACGTAAAAATTTTGTGCTATTGTTCACATTAGAAGTCATCTCAGGGCACTGTCACAGTGACAGTAAGAGAAGTTATAAATAGATGAATAAAATGCAGGTAATCTGTTTTGGAAATTAGAAAAAAAATAGAGAGAAATGTTACAGGAATTTATTTGTCATATTGGAAAATTGAAGGAATTCATTTAGCCTGTCCCAAACACAAATCTAATATGTTTTACAGCAAACCAGAAATTTCTCTAAATAATGCATTACCTTGAAAAAGGAAAAAAACAAGATTTTTTTTTTCTTTAATGCTTACAAAAGATGATGATAATTGTGACGAATCTCAAGAATTCTTTGCATAAAAAGTTGCATAACTCTTGTTCAAACCCTTACGAGAATTTAGGTTTGTTAAATCAGAAAAGAACAATTTAAAAGGCCTCAAATGTTTTCTTATTTACAATGATTTACAATATTTGCTTATTTTATAAAGTGATGCACAAAATAAAACAAAAAATCATTGACTTGACTGTTCAAATGCTTTAAATATTGGAAACATAGCTAAGATGTTATGTAAATAGATGGTTATGTAATGCTGAGCAGCACTTAAAAAAAGTATAATCATTGACAAATTGATCAACACAACTGATTGACTGTTGTAAAAGTATACAATCTTATTGTGTACGTGCTCTTATCATTGTGAGAAATCGAGATAGAGATACCACCAGCCAAAATGTTTGGAATTGAATAAAAAAGGACAGTGCATAAAAGACACTCTATGGTGTGTAAGGAATCCCTATAGCACATCTTCCAAAGTCCCATCTAAAATCCTTTTTACCATAAGCTTTAATAAGTAGACGAGAAGCTTCCCTGTTAGTAATACTTTTCTTAGATATGCTTTTCAGGAGTTTTTATATTTATCTAGAAATGTTGGATTCTTTTCCTGCGACTTTGCTTCTGCAAAACATGAGTTGAGCTTTTACAAAGGAACCTTTCTATCATTTAGCAATGACTGATGTCTTCTAAACTTTTTGTGGAACTGGGATTTTCTTAAAGTGATCTTCTCAAATTGTTACTATTTCCCCTCTCATTTTGTGACCTTCCTGAACTACCTTCGTCTGCCTCTAGAACTTTTGTAGGGACTATATTTCAGAATAGCTATAATCTCTACTGTAATCCAAAAACATTCCCTAGTCTCAATTTTTTCTTAACTACCTTATTATTTCAAGAAAAAAAAAAAAAAAAGTGTATTCGTAAAATCATGTACAATATTATCTTTAAAATGCCAAAATAAAGGGGCATCATTTCACTTCATGCATAATGAAATAAGCTCCATATTAGAAGGTGGGATTACAAAATACAATGTTAAAGAGGCTCTTTATTTCATGCAAAAATTTAGTGAGTATTTTGAAAACTAAAAAAATATGATTCCTGTTAAAAATATTTTCAGAAGACTAAATTCTACTGACTTTTCCACTGAGAAACACCTGAGGTAGGAGTCATCTGTAGACGTTGGTGTGCTGTGCCACTACCAGATATCTGAAAAAAGATATCAAAGTGATCAAAGTTACAATTGTCTAACAAGGGGCCCCTGTTGTAAAAGAGATATGACATTGCCAAATCAGAAATTGAAGAGAATGAGTTCCTATGTGCAGGAAAAAAACAAGCCCAAAGCAACACAACTGCAATTTTTACCAAGAAAATTATTCCTTACTAACCACAGATGTGGTAGTAATAAGCTTAACTCAAAGCCAGACAAATCAGTGGAGAAGAGCTCACTGTTCTTCAACTTGATAATTACTCTAGCTGTTAATTTCCATTCTGTTAAATAAAGACTGAAAAGTAAACAAACACAAAAAATTGAAACCAAGTAATTGATCAAGACAGATTTTTCTTCTTCTCTAGCTACTTGGTACCTTACAGAAGTGCTGAGAATAGAACATATTTTAAATATGCAGATACACCAAAAAAATAGAATAACAAATTTTTTAGAGAAACCAAGGTAGCATATGGTGCAACAGTTCTATCCTGAAGAACCGGACTATTCTGTCACGTAGTCCTTTTCAGAACCTCAAGAAATTCAATCTGAAAAGGGCAACTTGTTCTCGTTAGCCCTTGGAGAGCAGTGTTTCAAATATCTTTTAAACTCAACTGGAATTTGATGTGTATGACTCAACTCTGAATGAGACATCTTTGTGAGCATCTGCAAAGATTATTAACTAAGCTTCACATAGCTCTGGCGATAACAAATTCATAGGCTAGAGCATATCTTCTTGAATTTACTTATTCAAGTAAATCTACATCTCTGGAGATTAATTTTTCTCTAGCTGAAGTTTTAACACATTAAAAAATAAATAAGGCACAAAGAACTATAGATTCCAAAGTCTCATTTATATTAGACTTCATGTGGAACATGATAAATAATGATTTTGTCCCTGAAGTATGAAAAGACCCAACTAGGAAAGGTCAATAGACACAGAATTGAAGACTCTGCCATCTATCATATTATGATTTTCAAGTTTATGTAGAGGTTATCATTCTATAACATTGTCTGCCAATTACTTTCACAGATAGTTTCAAAATTATACAAGAGTAGCAAATCTATAAAATGGACTAGTAAGCACAGTTACTTTGTAGAAGACTATAAGATTATACCTGATTAGTCTGCCAATCATTTATGTTTTATTAGAAAGAAAACTGAAGTGTTCTTAAGAGTGGAATTTTGTTTTTCAAAGTAGATTTTTTTCCTCAAAAAAACCCCCCAAAAAAACAGTAGGGAGAAATGTGATGCAAGAGTAAGAATATGCTACACAGACAAATATTTTGCAAGGGACATTGAAAAAACAGGTCCAAGTGTATTTGGTTCAAATAAACAACAAAGTTTGCATCCAATCTTTGAAGATCAATTGTTTGTAATCATTATGAAAGTATTTTCAGCCAGATTCAAGTTGAGTCTGTATAAAAATCTAGTTCTTTATGTACGGTTCAAAGAGATAACCCAAGTAAGCTTGAAGAATTTTAAATTATGGAGAAAGGCTAAGACAAATATAAAGAAGACATAGTTGATCCTTTAAAAGTATAATTACTGGCTCCTTATACTGCCCGCAGCACGTGATCCTTGGTGTACCAGGCAGTCTGACATGTGTCTTCAGTCCTGTTCTAGCTGGTTGCATCCATTATGAAACAATAAAGATGGGTTCTTCTTTTAAGCTGCAGATTTGCAGCAGAGGTGAGTCTTGCAGTTTTTCCTATGACAATGCATAAAACAATTTCTAAACTGTCTTCAACTCTAGTGTGTCTGCATCCAGAAAGTCTACCCAGATTAAAAGAGACTGGTACTTTTTACCAGATCTATTCTTCCACTTCTTTCTTAGACACAGTGTAATCTACAGAGAAAAAAAAATGTTAGAAAAGAAAGCTTAAATAATTAAGATTAGAAATAATGATGACAGTTTTAACCAAAATAATTGGAACATTTTACCAGAGTCAAAATACCAACTGCAAAATTAATTTAATCTCTTTAATAAAATATTTCACTCTTAAAAGTTGGGAGTAATTATATTTTGTTTGTTTTATTCAAATAACATTGACATAATTGAAATCCCATGGTCAGAACCTATCACATAACTACAAAAATACCATTTGTTCTCAAATCACCTGAAGGACATCACCTGTCCTAGTATAGATATTTAACTGTAAGAAGGTTGGGAATTCATCCGCATTCATTGCTTTAGTGCTAGTTGTGTTTCTTTACAATCTACTTTAAATCAAGACAGGCTGGAAGATTGGTGTCAGTTACAGAGGGGATTGCTAATTCATCATCATCTTGTGAATATATGGAGGGGTTCATACCTTTCCAGTACTTAGTGTATCTCAAATTGTGTGAAAATACATCCCATTTTCCATCCAAAGAGAACAGAATTATTCTCCTGTGCACTTTACAGCTGTTTTTTTAATTTATGCTGGTCTTATTTATTCTTTTTCTTGCATATTTTTTAAAAATATTCACAACTCTCATTGGAATTTTAGTTCAAGAAACTGCATTGCATCATTTACAAGAAGCTGCAATCTCATTCCCTACTGTCCCATGCCACCCATGTCTGCTATGGATCAGTGTCTCACCTCTGTCGCTGTAGCTTCAAGAAAACAAAAATTTGCTTGGCAACCTCTTTGCCTCATCTGCCTGTTTCTCATGGTGCAAATGGTAGCCAAAATTACATTTTTTATCTATTTGCAGAGTTATATCATTGAATTGTCTTCTCTGACTGGTCTTCTGAGAGTCACCACTTGATGGGCCTGTTTCAGGTCTCTACAATGGAATCTAGCTAAGGTGAAATTCTCACAAAGAAAAATGCTCTTTTCTGATATGGCTTTTCTCCAGAGATATATTTTTAGAAAATGTGTCTGTTGTTAAGTTTCTTTTCCTTAAAGATAGTTTGTGACTAACCTGTAGATTAAAATAAATCATTACACATCTTCACATAACATTATACAATGTATATGTTTCTAAAGATTGACATATCTTTATGGAAGGAAAACAGATTAATATTCCAAGTAAAAGTTTTGCAATAAATTGTGCAAATAGCACTACAAAAGATGTATACATAAAATTTAGTAAAGCTAGTCCAGTTTGTATTCTCCTCGTCTAAGAGTTTTGCATACACTTATGTGTTATCTCGACAAAGAGGCAACTTTTACATTTACAATGAAATGCCCAGTTCTTACAATATTCTCAAGCTTTGCTTAAGCCAAAGACTCTTGCCGCATGTCTGTAGAACCCTCTGCCTCACTCTGCAATATCTCAAATTTTTACTCAGTTGGTATATTATATTGTTTCTCGTACAGAGTTCCTCCTGATCCTATCTTCTTAAACTTACCAGAGACGGGGAGTAAACCAAGCAAACTAAGAGACTATATCACACTAGAAAGCTGAGAAACACTTTTAAGAGTAATTCTCTTATTTTAGAAAATGTAAATGGGGTGGTATTTTGAAGCTGTCACTAATGTAAGGCTACTTGTTCTCTGCCCTGATCTTTATAGCAATCTGTGATGCAGCATTATCTTGCACTTCTTCAATAAATAAATTGGATAAACTTGAAGTGGCTCAGAGGGTTGTATAAGGTGGAGGTAGTCCTGATGCAGGTGCATCAGTACGGAGTAAAAGCAGTGTAAAGTATTGGTTGAATGTACCAAACCAACCTGCTGATGGCATTATATATCTGGGCAATTCAAATACAGAATTCATATACATTTCAGTAACAAAGTACATTTCATATAGGAATCAGTAATGTAGCTTCACATCCTGTGTTATTTAGAAGGCCACAGAGGTGCTGATAATCTAAAGCAGAAGTAATCAAAAAGCTCTTTGTAAATTTTTGTTAAATATTAGAGGATGTCATTGAAGCATGGACATTTCAGAAGTAGGGGGGAAGTGACAGTAAGTCAAAATGTTATAGAATCATGGAAATCTAAATCCCCCAAGAGGTTATTCATCTTCATCTTTTCAAACTATAGTCAATAGACTCATACTGCTTCCACTATACATCTCTAAAAATCTTCATTGAAAGGTGTTTTAATATTTCTATGTAAGTATAATATCCCAGTGCATTACTGTCTTTGGAATTAAAACATTTTGCATGACACCTAAAGCACTCTAGCTGAAAATTAAAATGATAAGGCATTTTTGTCACTCTCTCTGGGCTTTCCAAAGTGTTTTACACCTTACTTAAACGACTTTGTCCCAAGTGGTTATGAAACACTCCTACAGGCTTTTTCATTATCAAAAGGAGTAGAATAATTGTCTCATGCCTTCTTTTTTCCATACTTGTTCATACATTTCAGAATTTTATCTACCCTTTTTTATTAGCATTACATTGCTTATACCTCTTCAATTTTTAGCTCACTATACTTTCAGACCATTTTTAACCATAGACTGATTGCTTAGCCATTTGAGGATCATTTTGCATTTTTACACATAAAGTGTTGAACATAAACTTTACTTCTATAGTTGAAAAAATCTGAATTATTTGAATTACTGAATTTATTTATAGTGATATAAAACACTTTGCCAAAGTCATTCTGAATTCTCATGCTCCTCATGCTGTTTTCCTTCACAAGGAAATACTGAAATAAGATTACAGAAATGCACTATGTATTCTATCATTGAAGTCATTAATGAAATTATTGAACAGTACTCAGAAAAAGTTCCAATGGGATCTTGCATAAAATGCCCTCCCAATTTGATATTGAATAAGTACTTTTTAGTAAGTTTTAAATTTATTTCTATCTGGTCCCTGTCTTTGTATTTTGGTGTTGAGAATAAGAGAACATTTTGTCTCAAAAGTTGTACCAAGACATATCACATCTAATGTCTCCTTCTCATCCACAAGTCCAGTAACTGTTGACTTGAGATACTAGATTGGTGTAATTTTCTCTCTACATATCCATTTTTGATTTTTCCTAAGTTATTCCTATAAGTTCATTACTTGAGAATATGTTCCAGTATCTTTGCTCATGCTGGAAATAACCTACTGATTTATACTTTCTTGGTATGATGGTTTTTCCTCAAAATTGTCCTACATTTTATGACCTTGTATACCCTCTCTGCACTTTTGGAACTCAATAATGCATCAAATTGTTTTACATAATTCTTTCAGATCTTTAAGGTGAATTTAAACTACTCATAATGACTTAGAATATTTATGCTGAGTATGCAGTCTTTAACTTATTACTTTCCTACTTGGACCTGTATTTCTGTAATTTTGTTGATCTTTTATGCATGACCATGTTAGCTAACAGTCACAAATAGTCTTCACTATACCATGATTCATTATTTCATCTTTCCTATTAAACAATGAATCCATATTTTCTATTTATTCTTCTTTATAATAATTTATAGAAGCTTTAATTACAACTATTTATGTTCTGACTTGACTTAAACAGTCATTTAGCTTAGTGTATTGGGTCTGTTTGAGATGGAGCCCATTTCCCCATATAGCAGCGCTCACAATGCTGTGCTGTGCATTGGTGGCTGGAACAGTGCTGATAACACACCACTGTTTTGACTACTGCTGAACACAGCCCTGGGACTGTAGTGTCCCTTCCCCAACTGAGGGCAAGATTCTGGGAGGGGATACAAGTGGGCCAGCTGACCCAAACTGATCCCCAAAGGAATATTCCATACCATATGACGTCAGCTCATGTATAAAGCTAAGGAAAAGCAGGAAGTGGGAGGGCATCCACTGTCTCCAATGGTGGCTCACCAAGAGAGCCACTACACGTGTTGAAGTCCGACTTCTCTGGATGTGGATGGTCATTGTTGCGGTTGGGAAGTAGAGATTAGATAAGTGCTTCGCTTTTGTGCGCGCTTTGCTTTACTTTCGCTTTTGCTTTTAGTAAACTGCCTTATCCCAACCCGCTGTTTACCCTCGCATTCTTTTCCCCTGCCTGGCTGGGGTGGGGAAGAAGGGGTTAGAGCGACTGTGGGCACCCATTAACCCATTGCACCATTACATTACACCCATTAACCCATTATCGATTAACTCAGCTTTTTGTGTAGTTACATAGTTAAACTGAGGTTGGAGACTGTTCAATATGTTCTATCTCGTGCAATCAAGACTGAAGCTGAGCCAGCACCTTAAGTTTGTTTTTTCATTTGAAGAATTACTTGTACTTTCTTGGCTGCTGATCCACTTCTTTGCTCTTTCTTCCAAGCATATTAATTCATGGACAAGTGTTGCCTGGAGTTTACTATATTATTATCACACAAGTTGTTTGAAAATGCAACTTTTAAAAAGGTATATAAACTAAAAACATAATGAGGTAGTCACATTTATCAAGAACAACAGGTCGATCAAGGAATCTCCAGTATTTCCTTACAAACCTCTGCATTTCAGTCAATATTACCACTACAAAATGAGAGAGGTTATTTGAGAATCAGTTTAATAATAATGGATAATTCTGGTAACATTCTGGTAACATTTACAAAATTGTAAGAAAACACTACTGGTGGCAAGGACCTGACAAGAGAAACATCAAGGACATTTATTCTTTTGCCTCATTTTGATTTCTAGACATCATCTGTGGTTAAGCCACTGAACTGAGCCTGATCCAAGACTTCAAAAATCAAAGACTTTAAAGCATGGTCTATCATTGAACCAATAACAAGGTTGTTCCAATTAGAGACTAACTCTGCTTTAGCAATGTCTTCAGTAAAGATGACATAATGGTATAATGGAAGCAGGATCTGGCCTGGCACCTATACTTGCAATACATTCTGGAATAGCAGTGTTCACCAAATCCTATAATGCTTGGACTACTTGACTAGTTTCCAATTCAACACAATCATTTTCTACACAAACATTTCCAGAATGCCAGTTAGTATTTTACACAATTAGTCATTTTCAGTTACACCTCAGGCACCTTACTGTTACTTCAACATACATTAACTAGCTAGCATTGTCTGTTTCCAGTGGGTTATAAATGATGGTATTAATTGAATATTAAGATGATAATAATTCGTTGTATCCTGCAAATAAAATTATCATTTGCATATGTACGTACTTTTTTAATAGCTAGGAAATATGTACAAATACAAAATAGGATTGGCAACATTGTCTCTTTAAATGAAAAATATGGATTAACAATTGTATGTTTACAGTTTATGTGTCTGAATAGCTTTTCAATGGGTATTGGACATAGTCTTTTTGATAGCAGTTCCATTTTTATTTGATTTTTTTGTTATTGTCGCTGAAAACTTGTCTGTTTCACTGTAGTTATGAAAGTGAAAGCTAAGTTTAATTGGTGTATTTTTCATTATTCTGTATTTAGTATAAAAACATGTACAGCTTGATATCCATAAACTTTTGTGGAAATATTAGATTTATTTTTTTTTTGTTAAGACAATATAAACATGGCAAAGACGTGAGAAGAAAAACATCAAAGATATCTTTTTCGTTGCCTTATTTCTAGACATGGAGTTATACAGAGTTATAGAAGAGTTTTTTGGAGCTTAGCTCGTAATACAGAAGCTTTTACAAAAGATACATGTGTCGTGTGTCCCATCTCAAAAAGCAGCAAGTTTCTACTAGTTTTCTCAAATGACATCTGAAGGACTCTTTAGAAAATACTCCGGTCTCATCAGAATTTGTTCTCAGGTTTGATATTTCACTCACTGGATGAAGATCTGAAAATCAAATCAATCATTATAATTGTCCACTAGCCTCCTCCATTTGCATCTTTTGGCTCCATCAACCCATTTTTTGGTAGCATACTCAGTAGCATGCATTAGTATGACACCACAGGCAGGACAAAGAGGAAGACACAATAGCTCAAGCACTGCTAGAATAAAACAGAATGGTAATACAGACAATATGACAACATGAATTATAATGAATTCATCAAAGTTCATCCTGAAACTGTTCCACAGACTAGAAAAACCTTCCCCATCACTCCCATTAGGCCAGCCAAATCCAAACTTAGAGAACTATAGAGAAGCATATATTGCTTCATCAATCCTGACTGCCTACAGCCTGCAGCAGAACTGAGGGCTGAATGCAAGGAGAGTTATTATCTTCTTGAACATCATGGATCTATTCTATTCATATCCTGTAAACATCAATTCACCTGCATTTCCAGAGCTCAGGACATTCATTATTGAAGATGCAGTGCATCCTTGAAAGATTCACAGCCTAAAAGTTGCAAGTTTATCTTGTGGTTATTCGAAGAGAGTTGTGCATGACTAGGATCACTCCTGAGCAAAACAGGATACAATTTTCTTTTAAATACTTAGCAGTATGGATGAAATGCAAAATACCTGCCTTTGCATAATTTTACTTTAGACAACTACTGCCCATAAGCAGAGTTTTAGTTTCATATAAGCATGCAAAGTATTAAGCTAGATTTAACATTACATATCTGTATAACTAAAGCTGGTATTCCACTCACAGTGTAATCTAAATTTGCACTAGGATAAAACATTAAATCCAACTCAGAAGCACTTATGGTTGTTTTTGTCCCTTCAATGTTTTTCAAGTGGCTCTTATATAGCAAACTCTCAATTGTATTTAATGTTGTTTACGATGCACAATACTTTGGAAAACTCCAACTAAGCTGGTATGCAACAGAGCATTTCTTCAACAATATGGGAGACGAAATTGGTGAAACCTGCTGTCAGATCACTTTGTGGACCAGAATTTGCGTGAATTCCTTGTCTCTGTTTCATTTTCATTGAGTTCAGTGTCTGGGGATCAGCACAATCAAAGGCTCTCTTTGTTTTTTAAATAAAGGCTAGATTTGATATTTTAATCCACTGGCATGACAGACGCTTTCAAATGAAACAATGCCAAAAATTAGAAGATAGATTATTTTCAAGATCTGTTCACAATTAAAAACAGCATTATGTCAAGGTATTTCTTCGCTTCTCTAAGCACAAGAAGGAAGTAGCGCCTCCTGGCACTTAGCTTGGTGTGCAAGAACTAGTCAGAGGATCTGAATCAAGATATTTGTACTCATCTCTTTATAAAATATAGTTATCTCTACAGTTGTAGAGATTGCTCTTTATTTGGGTTCTCATTCTGGAGAATGTAGCTCTCCACACACATTATTTGGAAAGTGAGCACCTGATATACCACAGAAGATGTTCAAACTACAGTCATTACACAATGAACATTACATTGCTTAAATTCTCTCCTGTTTCAAAACTTTGGTCTGTGCATCTTTAGGAGTTGCAAAACTCCTGCGATCAGTTAGAGATATGTACAATAAACATGTGTCAAAGAAAATTTCTGGAATATAAATATGGTGCCTCATTTAGATACACTCATTTAAATATATCTAGCATTATAAGTTTGACTTTCCTTGTAAAAAGTTTCTATATCCTTCGATAAACCATACATGTCTTACAATCAATACCAAACAAGAGTTAATTTAAGTATACTGTTGAGAGTCATGGATTAAAGATTATCTGGTTTTGCACTCTGCCTGTACACCTAAATAATGAGCCTAAATAATGACATTTTGGCCATTCTGGTTTCTAATACCTCCCTGTCAAATAAAAAATCATTGCAATTTTTTTTTTTTGTAGCAAAGTTGTCTCATTTGCCACGTGTTTAGCAGCTCTTATAATTCTCAAAGAAAAATTTCAACAAAAAATTTTGCTTCTCAACAAAATGTACTGCAGACTACAGTGGTAGTTCATGTTTTCATAATGAACTGCTCAACACTGAATAGCCCCACACACAAATATTAAAAATTATAACTGTGCACAAGCATTAAAAATTACAACTGTGATGCAATACTTCTTCTGTCAGGTATAAATATATGTGATGGAACAGATATGATGAGTAGAGTAACTCATTCTTAAATATCACATCCTCTCATGCTTGCTATTTAGTCCTCATCTATTACCAGTCTATAACCTACTCTCCTGCCTTAGGTACTTTTATTGCATAACATTATTTGCCTTTTATACATATTTTAAAATCAATGTACTAGTTCTTTTGAGCAGAATTAATAATCTTTGAGATTTTTAAATTTTGTGCCCAGGTAAATGGAAACCACTGTGCAGAACTGAATAAAAAATAATGTGCATGTTTCGTCTGTTGAAATGTAAAGGTCTCTAATCTGATTGCTTATATTTGAGTGGTTATCAAAGTTGCTTCTGCACTCTGTTGCCAGAAAAAATCACTTCTGTAAGATTCACTGAACTTTAAAGGAGACTTCTTGTATTGCTCTGATAAATCACACACTGGAAATGCCTGGCTTTCCCTACCAGCTACAGAGAGGGGCTAGTGCAATTTACGTAGAGTAGATCTATGATGACATATATGCACATTTGGTTAGATGAATCCTCTCCTATGAATATAATTTTACTCTAACTGACTCAGAGGCAGAATATATGCCTTGTACGTTGAATACGTTTTCTATAGTACTTCACTCTATTTATAATATTGTGATTAAACACTTAATTAAAAGTAATCAGGGTACCACTCTGTAAACTGAAATATGCCATCCTGAAATTCTGTTGTGATACAGAATGAAGCAGGAAAAATATGTCCGTCGGGGGGGGGATTTTTTTTCATAATGTACCTATTTGCGGCAGGGATATTGGGTAGAAGCAAGCAGCTGATAAATTATCATCCTCACTTTAATGCATATCAATATATTGCAAATAGATATAGCAAAACTATTTAGTAGGGATATTATAAATGTTTATCTAGCAAATCATAGAAACTCACATGTGCACTGGTTTGTCATTAAGCAAAATGTTACTGTAGTACTAGGTTGAAAAGGAAGAGGGGTTTTTTCAAATATTAAAATTAGATATATTACTACAAAATACAGTCAACTGTGAATTATCTTTGAACAAGTTAGAAAAGCCATTGAGGACACTAAGCTTGGATTAAAATTGAAGTCTCATTCGACACAAAGAGACTAGTAGTGCAGGATCTTGAATGCTGCTTTAATGCTTCACAGAAAAAAAATCTTTATGAAACCTCGCTTGTCTTTAAACAAATTCATTTTTTCACCTCACATTCCCAGAGCAGTTCTGCAAATTTCCCAGTGATTTAGTTTGCATTCAGAAGTCCCATAGCATTTTCCTGTTCCACAGGAATGCTAAGATCGTCCTGTCTCCATATCCATAGTGGAAAATCAGGTAAATTTATCAATGCAATGAAAATGTAAGCACTTTCTCTAGCACATTATGTCTTCTTATCCACACTGTTAAACACTTTCTTACCAAATAAGTGTTTTGCCTATTTTGGTGACTGGCAGAAAACTGTCATTCGTATCATCCTCCAGAACTGTACTAGTACTTGTCTGGAGAGAGGTCATTGAAACAGATTGAATATCTAAATATGTGCACATTTACATATGTATGTAGAAATAGCTTCACATATAAGATCAAGACATGTAGGCACTTGACAGCCAAGTGCTTCTGTAGGGACCCTGATCAGTACTAAATTAATGCTAATAAGCAATATAAAAAACCATGAAGTGATTATTGCAGGGAGTTTTAAAAAGAATGCCAAACCTGAAAGGTACAATTTACTGCTAGTCCTCCAATGAGAGGGAGTTATGACTAGTACATAAGGGAAAAAGGGATAAGACTTTCATAAAATGAGCTGCAAAACAGTTCAGAGAGCATAACGAAGGTATCTGTACTTAAGCTGAATATTGGCTATGTCTGAAAATTTAAAAGGAAATTTTAAAAAGTATATAAAAATATATGTAGAAGGGAGAAGTTTGTCTTAAGAAAGTAAAGGACAAATAATAGGTACAACTTCATTTCAACAAGAGCTATTGAAATTCTCACAATAGGTCACTGGTTAGGGCTCCAGTTTAATTTCTAATCAGGTATACTTAAAAACATTCCTTAAGATAAAAAAAGTGATTAACACCATCCTGATTCATCAGATGCATATATTTTTTAATCAGTCTGTGTAGCTGCTGTAGTAAGCAAAATGTGCCTGGCCTGCCCTTGCACTGACAGCACACCTACCTTATCAGTGCAGTTCCATTGAGTTTAAACAAAATGAAACTCTAGACTATTTGGTACTACAGACCATAAAATATAATGCATCATTAAAATATTAATGTAAATGTTGGAAACATATCGCTCAATTTTTTTCAGCTCTTATTTCTTCAGAAAATAGTGAGGAAGAAATGTCTTACATTGTAGTAAGATATTACTGAATAGAAACTAGAGAGGCCTGAGCTGCAGTACCATTATGTGCTTATTTATAAATGTCCCCTTATAATAAGACTCTTAGTTTTAGAAATTTAAAACGTGATCTAGCATCATTGACAGTAACATTAAAATATAACAGATCACAAAAACAATGCTGATTTTCAGCATTTAAAGCAAGATAGAAAAACACTTCATTAGTTATCTTCAGCAGACAAATTATCTTTTATTGGCAGTTGTAAGTCAAGAATCTGGGGCAGTTTGTAACTGTGGAATTAGGAAAATAAAAACTATTCACATGTCACTGACAGAGGGGCTGTGGGGTGAGGAAAAATTCCCTTCTGCAGATTTATATCATAAAGGCAAAATCCTGAAACAGCAAGGAGGAAAAAAATACCTCAAATTAGCCTAGCAAGATTAAACACAACTAATGCACCAAAGACATCATTGCTTAATTATCTAAAGCCTGATTTGAGGCACTCATTTTTGCCTAAAAATTATGCATATACTTTTGAATTACTCAGCCTGGGTTAATTTTATAGTCAATGGAGAGAAACAGATACTTAGATTTGAATGGAACTGGTTTAGATGACAACTGTAAGCTGAAATGAAACATATGACAGAAAATGGAATCACAATCACTGAACAGTTGAGGTTGAAAGGAACGTCCGGAAATCTTCTATCCATCCACTCTTTCAAAGTAGGTTTACCGAGAGCAGGTTGTATAGGATCATCTCCAGGCAGGTTTTTAATATTTCCAGGGGAGGAGACTCCACAACCTCTCTGGACAGCCTGATCCAGTGCTCAGACATCCTCACAGTAAAGTTTTTCCTCATGTTCAGGTGGATATTCCTGTGTTCCAGTTTGTGTATGTTGCCCCTTGTTCTGTTGCTGGGAACCACTGAAAATAACCTGGCCTATCCTTTTGATACCTGCCTTTAAGATACTGTATATATTGATATGATCCCCTCTCAGTTGTCCCTTCTTGAGGCTGAACAGTCTCAAGGCTGAGTCCCTTAAACTCTCCTCTTAAGAGAGATCCTCCAGTCTCATCATCATCTTTATAGAACTCCACTGTAGTTACTTGTCTGTTTTGAAATGAGGAGCCCTGAACTGAACACAGCACTCCAGCTGTGGCTTCACTAAGGCAGAGTAGAGGGGCAGGATCAACTCCCTCAGTCTTCTGGTAATGCTTTTCCTCAGGACATCATCTGGCCTTTTTGGCCACAAGGCATATTGATGGCCCATGGTCAACTTCTTGTCCACCAGGCCCCTTCTTGTTTCCTCTGTAAAATGCAAAGGCAGTCTATACAGGCTGCTCCAATATAGGTGTTTACATTAAGTCAGATCATTACATTATTTGAAGGAGCTCATCTAAGTTTTTTAAAAAACAAAACCACTCTATCATCCCTAATACAAGAAGGAAAGAAACAGAAGTCAATGATCATCTTCTATTGAACACCTAGCACAATGACATTTTCACACTTAAGCTTTGTTTGAATTTTAGTTTAATGAAAATAAAATACAACAATAATATGCATATGATATAGATACTAGAATTCCCCAAGAAAATGCATTTACTTTGTTTAGAAAATGTAGTTTTCTTTGCTTTCATGTTTAGTTTGATGTATAAACTTGTACATAATTTCCTAGACAAAATTTTCCATTTTGTCTGGGATACAAGTTTTTCAAACTTCATTACAATTTATTTTTTCCCTATTTCTTTTGAAAGAAATTAACTAAGAGTCATAATCTTCTGTCACTACTAGATGGAAGTGCTAGTACTGAAATATTGTTAAATCTAATTCCTGTTGCAGCCCTTTAATGTAACTTACTGGTCTCAGGCACTAGTTTGAAATGCAAAATTGGATTCTGGAGTAAATAATCAAAACACGGTGCTCTTATTATTGTCTGAGTTGTGCTCAGAATCTAAGAGAACGCTATCTTTATTAGATTTGGAGGAACAGAGAGTCTTTTGATTAGTGGTCCGATGAAAAGAGCATCTGAAAATATGGGAGTGATAAAATCACTTGTGCTACACTTATTGAATAATCCACCTGAGTAATGGGAGGAAATGTTGCTTCTGTGGGCTATCTACAAAGTATTCCCAGTGCCAAGCTCTATTAGATGCAATAACAGATAGTAAGGGAGGGTAAAACTTTTCAGGAAAATGAGGCAATCTGTACAGAAACAAAAAATTCAAGATAGAAGCAACAACTGATACAATTAAACAACTGATTTATTTTACAAATTGTATATTTAAGAATCTATAGTGATGCTTTCAACCATTGATGAGACATGCTGGAATCAAGACATTTTCAAAGATGGACATAACCTTGTATTGGGTCTGTCTGAGGTGAACCCCATTTCCCCATAGCAGCCCTCACAGTGCTGTGCTTTGTATTGGCAGGTAGAAGGGTGTTGATAACACACCACGGTTTTGACTACGGCTGGCACAGCGCCAGGACTGTAATGTTCCTTCCCTAATCAAGGGCAAGGTTCTGGGAGGGGACACAAGTAGGCCAGCTGACCCAAACTGACCAAAGGGATATTCTATAACATCAGCTCAGACATAAAAGGGAGAGCTGAGGCCCTGCTTCCCAGGACATGACCGGACATCACTGCTGATGAATAGAGAATAAACTTTGATGAATAGAGAATAAACTTTGTTATTTTTTGCTTCACTTTTTGCTTTTGCTTTAGTCAACTGATTGTCCCAACCCACGACTTATATACCATCTTATTCTCTTCCCCCTACCTGGCTGGAAAGGGGACAAATAGAGAGAGCAGGCAGGCACTTGGTGTCCAGCCAAGGTCAACTAGTTATAAACCTAAACAGCTATCATTTTTATATGGACTGCGAAAAGTATAAGAAAGAACTAAATTATTCTATTTCTGCCTTGCAACTCTCTGCTGTCAAGTGCTCCCTTCCCCACATTATCGGTTGAACATTGTTTCTGAGAAACCAAAAACATGTGTCTTGATTCCCTCCTGTAGAATTCTTTCTTAGATAAGAACAATTTACTTTTAAAGGTTTGTAAGCTTTTCTGAATAAAATCAGAATCAGTATAATAATCTTGTGTCTGAAAACAGCTGAAATTTTGGACATTTAATTGACTCTCAGAGGAAAATTTGTACTCTCTGTAGATGGTATTTTTAAAAACATTTTGTTCAGATATTATTTTCATGACTGAATTTTTGATACTTTACTGTAGAATAGTTCCTTCTGGGTTTTTCAATTGTTATGACCTCTCAAGAACTGTTCCACAGCTGAGGAAGATTTACATAGCACAGTTTGATTTTTCTAGTCCTTCTTTATTTTATTTTTTTTCTCTAACAGTGGATCATGTCCACAAATATTCAAGCAAAATGCAAAAAAATCCATATCAAAAACCAAACAAGCCCCCAGACAACAGAAGTGAATGGCAAATGAAAAACATTTTTAGAACTCACTTGGAGGCTGATACAATTACATCAAATTGCCCAAAGCTGACTTTTGTAGTTTTCTTGGAATTTGGTTGTGAACTCCTTGAGATATAGTCAACTAAAATAAAATTGATTACATAACCCTTCTCTCACTTCCCTAATACTCCAGCTTTTGCTGCAAGACACTTTTTTGTAACTTGGGTAGTACAGCAGTAGATCAAACATGATTATTGACAGAAGCAATGTTGGTATGTCAAGTCTATAGAATTTAATTGTTTTGTGATTTGAAATAAAGATCTCTTATCAATAAGGGACAATAGGGAAAATTATTCTCCATATCTGTTGAAATGTTTCCTTGTCTCTTATTGTGGAGTACTTGGATTTCACAATCAGAAACACTAGCTGTCTTCTCTTTCTTCTCTTCTCTTCTCTATGGTGTATTTAAATTTCAAGAATTTTTGCTTCACCTGCTTTACCCAGTCAATCTATCAATCCAGATTCATACCTGACATAAACCTTGAAGTCAGTTGAGTTTCATCAGATTTTATTTTTCCCTATCCTTTACTACACTCTGAATCATCTTCAATTATATTAGAAAAAATTTAATAGCAAATGTTCAAATGAAAACACTAGGATAATTAGGTATGATTTAATGTAATACTTTAGTGAAACTGCTTGAATTTATTTTTCTAAATGGTTTGCAGTAAATCTGCTGACCAGCAGAGTCATATTCATTCACTTTTCCACCAGAAAACAGGGCATATAAAATGTATATTACCATAAATCACAGATTGTTAAATGACACTAAACTGTTATTAGACTAAAATATTTGTGTAAGTCTAGCATGTTGGAAAAAATTTATTGAGTGATACTTAACTTTACCTTTGAACCTTCTTGGAAGGTTTCTATCAACATGCATTTAGGTTATAACATAAAACATTTGGGGTTACCAAGAGTAAAAATACTCAGAAGGGCTTACATTATAGGTGGGATTTTCCTAGAGTTATGTGTAATACATATATATAGCTACTATCTTAATTTTACTTTTTATTTTTATACAAAAGAAACCCCTAACCACCTACTTAGTGTTTTCAATGATTTACTCTCAAATTATAATTTGTGCAGCTTTTTTTTTTCCTAGACGAGTACACTTAAGCTCTATCAAAAGATAAATCATACTATTTATGTGATGATTATTTGAAGAGAGAAAAAAAGTTTATATTTGATATGGAACTTCATTTATCGTTGTATGCATTTTCACAGCTCAGTGAAGCTCTATGTCTCACTGATGAACTTTGACTTTAGCCACCAGCTTCCTTCCATTTCGAGTCATGGTTCTGATAAATTTTAGAATCCAAGGAAGCTAGACTAAGACAGAGAAATGGAATAAAAGCCTCACATTATTTGTGGCAGAGTGCAAAAGACACATGCGGGAGTAATCAGAGGCATTTTACTTTCAATTTAGAGTGTTGCTCTACATAATTTTTTGCAATAATTTATAGGGTAATGATTAACTTAAATAGAAAATCCCAGTAGTCTAATATAATACACATAACAATATCCTGTTAGTGTGTTTTCAATTATGCATCAATTTACTTGTAGATTATTTTAATTACAAATACCTTGTATTTCATGGACATATATTGTCAGTACTTCTCTATGGACACCCCCTTGTCGCGGGGGAGAAGCTTGCGTGCCCTTATGAGTTTGCGAGCTATGCTGGCGTTGGCATATGCCTCCGGTAGGGTCACCTATGCCAGACAGGTCTCAACTGAAGGGTCAGACTAAGTGTGTTCACGGGTAGGATGGGCTCGCTAGCCTCCTGGCAACCATCCTAGGAGAAGGACAACTGTAACCCCAAAACCTGAGCAGATGGGGCTCGTTTATCCCTGTAAGGCCA
>VXBA01001268.1:229-60744 GCA_013399895.1 Serilophus lunatus
CCCCCCAAGACCACCCCGAGACCCGAAGCCCCCCTTGACAACACCAAGAGACCCGAGCACCACTCAAACCCCCACACCTTTACTGGGTTTTATGCCAGTACCTGGGACAGGAGATAGGCAATGCTTTTTGACTAAGCTGCTTATCCAAGGCCTGTCATACTTCTGTTGGTTGACATAACCATGTTGTAAATGCATTTTTTCTTTCATACTTAGAAACTCTTCATGCTTTAAAAAATGCTGTTGCTGTCCTTGACAAAATAAGAGAAATGTTGATAGGCAAGATCTAATTTATTTAGTATGTACTGTGTTTTGAGTTATTCTGATAAGTATTTTAAGGTGTTAGTAAAACAGTAATGGAAATAGATGGGAAAGAGATACCAGAGAGGTCTAATGAATTAGTAGGGTTTTTCTTTCTGTAAAGAAATGCAGTATGGGTAAGATGATAAATATAGTAGTTTCCTTTTATACAGAAAGACTGACATGGACTTGCTATAAATAGAAACAGAATACGATCTTGTGTTAAGTAAAAGCATGATCTACTCAGACATCATTTTTTATTTCAATGGAATGTACAAACACTGGTTTCCAGGTTAGATTCAATACAGAATTTAGTGATAAGCAATGTGAAACATTTGGTTTGAAGAGGAAAAATATCAATGTTGATGTAATGTTCAATAATAAAGTGAAGCAGTATCAAAGTGGATGACACTTGACAATTGTATAAACATATATTCTGCCTGAAAGTAGGCATATAGGGCTAATGAGTTACAATATAAAATATAATTACAAAGTTCCACAAACATACTTTTTCAAAGATATTTAAAAAAATTATGTCATCTTTCCACAGCTCACAAACTCCTTGGTGGAATTATATTTTTGTTTAGAGTTCTTCCTTTAAATTTAGCAAGTGAAAAAAATTATTTAATCCTTGTTTAATTTTTACCTGCATATATGACTCTTCCAGAAAGGGCTATTATAAAACTGATCAGAGGATTTAATATGTATAATAATAATAATAATAACAACAAAAACAACAACATATGTGTAGTGATAATGTGTAACTGTATCTTAACCTATTGGACAAAAACATTTATCATTAAACTTCTATGGAAAACAAAAATAATTAGTCAGAGCACAAAGATATGGATAGAAGATTGCAGCTACTGCCTGATGTGAGCCTACACTCCTAAATATAGAACAAAAATTACTTGACTGAAGATCTAAATTGACAAGAGGTGTCAGAACACTGCAGAGAAAAGCAACCCAGGTCTTAGTTTCCTTCACATTTCCAGTACAACAGAGAGAAACAGTGAGCTGAGAGAAGCTCAAAGAAATAAAAATAATACAATTAAAACTGACAAAATCCCCAAATTTAAATAGTTTCCTGAATTGCAGGAGTAATACAGTGGGGTTTGTTGGAATTTCAATACTGTATCCTAAGTACAATGAATTATGAAATGCTATTCTCAGAGTATAAAACATAACATGCTGTTCATATGTCTATCTTGCAAGAAAGAAAATAGTCGATTTAGGAACAAAGACAGAGCTAAGCTTCATTGTTGGCATTGCCAATTTTTAACTAAGGGTGAGAGCCTGAGACTGAAATACAACTACAGATGGCAGTAGACCTTCCCAGAACTGTGACCTGTATATAGCACCACATGTGGTAGCAGCTACACCAAGATCTAAGGCTATAGACTTTGAATGAGATGCATCATATGATATTCACTTTATCATGTGCCATCATTAGAAAACACAAAAAATACAGAAGTAGCCTCCTCTCTCACATTCACTTACATAGATCATTTATATCTATGCAGACAATATACCTTTTCTCATTGTCTTCAATTTCAGCCACTGTCAGAGCCCTTGGTATCTTCTAAAGACCTGGAAGGCATTTGGATCATGCCAGTGTGGTGATTACGATGTAGACCAACTTAACTTAGATGGAAGAGGGTTTTTACATCCTTTATCTGTTTATGGAATTTTTAGAGGGATTCTAAATACTAATAGCAGATGGAGGAGGTACATTTTATTCAGAACCACCTACATTCACAACAAAACAGCAATCAAAAATCAATACCTTAGTGTGATGTTCTTCACATTATTTCTTTTTCTTGTGGAGGATATATATGTGTGACAAAAGTGCAAGTCATCTGAAGCCAGTTATAGAATAACATTATTTTATAAATAAAACCATACAGTACGCTTCAGAATTTTCTTGCCAATATAATTGTCAGGATAAAGTTTCTTGTGGAATAGTAAAGCGTTTAATGTGCAGAAAGTGTATGCCTCTCAGTTATTGATTGTGTAGCTGAGTAGACATAAATATCTAAAAAGCACAATTTCATGACTAAATATTCTGATATGAGCAACTCTGGCAATTTTATGCAAGTTGTCAGTCATGGAAAATGCCTTTTTATCATACTCAAATTAAATGATAGAACTCATCCTGGAAAATCAGCATAAAAGCTATTTGCTTTTGCACTATTGCATGCATAATTTATGGGGATGGCAGACAGGTTGACAGCAAATTGATACTTAGACAAATCTGTTTCACTGAACTCCAGTTAATCAAGTTACTCTCTGGCTCTATTGAATGGAATGTTAGTGGTTGTAATCCCTAAACAAATCAAGGAATCAAAGTTATTTGAAAAATTGTCTGTTCAAAACATGTAACCTCTGCCAAATGTCATTTGTCTGAATACTAAAAATGAGCAATCTTTCCCCTAAATAATGTGTAACAAAAAGCATAGTCTGTATTTCACTACTTTGGAGGAAATTGCATCTTATTTAACTATCTGTTTATCAAGCTATCTGGCTCTTCATCCTAATTTTGCCGTTCACTGGAGAAACCAGCCTTAAAAATACCTATAGAAGTCTCAGAATCTTTCTTATTTAAATTAAATCAGAAGTTTGCAGAAAGTTTTGGAAAAAAGAAATGCTTCCTGGATGCTTTTCTGGGTTAATAAACTACTGGTTATACTCTGTCAGTAGTATTACAGCATAAGTATTAGTTTTTTATCTCTATCTCTAAACAGAAACAGTCACATTTTCTGCTGTCTTTTTGGTGTAGAATGAGCGTTTATGAAAGCGCAAACAAAACTTAAAATGTTATCTAAGAACCCAGATACAAAATAATTGAAACACCAATACCATATGAGAGACATATTTTAAAAAACTTTTAAAAAGCTTACTTTTGAAACTAGTTTGAATATTAATTTAAAAATTTTGGCAAATTTTCAAGAGAAGAGATACTGCTTGGAACACCATACCAAATGTCTCACTTTATTTAAATGATGTCTTTTAAAATATGTATGTATATGCTCAGATGAAATGTTTCATATTATCCTGTTATTCTATGTTAATAGTTTTCAAATTATGTAGGTATGTAAATATTTAGATTGTTGCATTTCATTAGCATTGACTATCACTTCTTGTACTATAAGAAGGTGAGATTAAAGGATAAAATAGGAGTCAATAAGCACATTTTACTTCGGCTTTGAGCACTCAGAAAAACATTAAGAATTCTAAGCTAGCAACTTGTTGTGTACGAGATTTTTCTCTGGCAAATCATGAGGGATTAGATACTTGAATTTTAATTGCAAAAAAAGTATTGACTGTTAGTTTCTAATCTGTGAAGACAAACACTATCTCGAAGAGAATTCAATCCATAATTATATCATAGGTCTTCAGGAATTTGGCAAATATCTTGATGATTAAAATATAGATTCAGAAAGTGAGAGATTTGGATTTGCTTTTGCCTGTTGGTAGATTTGAATCTGCATGTCTCATGGAAATGTCCTAAGCTCCAGACCAAATGTGTGTAATAGGCTGAAAGATACTTCTTTACCAATTTACTATTCCTGGGTTACTGTGCGTCTGAGATTGTGAAAGTCCTAAAGGCAGAGAGAGGTGATAAAGAAGGGTGTGAATGTAGTCTCTGATCCCTGAACTCTTTTTTCATTCTGTATTATATAATAATAACTAAGAAATAGAAACAAAGTGAGGGAAAATCAAGAAAAACAAAAAAAACCCTTCTCTCTCTCTCTAGCCCATTTTATTTTTTCTTTTGTGTTTTTTGTTTGTTTGTTTGTTTGTTTGTTAATTAAAAGTCAGTTAATTCAGGCTAGGGAATGCCACTTTTCTCACACTAGAAATGTACATGCTGAGGGTGCATTTGATCTCCCCACATATGTCTCACCCTTGTGAGACACCGCTTATTCCTAGTTTCCACTTGGACATTGAGCAATTAACTGTAAGTCTTTGATGCAGCCATCCAGCCAATTCCTTAGCCATCTAACAATTCATGCATCAAAATTACATTTCTTCAGTTTAGTGGCAAGAATATTGTGAGCATCAGTAGCAAAGGCCTTATAGAAGTCCAGAAGGATGTAATCAGTATCTCTTCCCCTTTCCACTGATGCAGTGACTCAGTTGTAGAAGGACACTAGATTAGTGAGGTACAGTTTGCCCTTTGTGAAGCCATATTGGCTGTCTTTAATCACCAGTCTTCCATATGTTTTGACATGTCTTTCAGGAAGATATGTTTCATGCTCTTAGCAGGCGCAGAGTTGAAGATGACTAGTGAGAAATTCCCAGAGTCCTCCTTTTTAAAAATACATGCAATATTCCTTTTTCTCCAGTCATCAGGAACTTTGTCTGGCTGTCATGACTTTTCAAATATGATAGAGAGTGTCTTAATGACTATATAAATCAATTCCCTCAGGACCCTAATATATTTAAATTACTTAACCCACAGTGCATTTTGTTTTCACATGCTGGTAAGCCTTAAGCCTGAACCTAGTTACAAACTGCGAATGATCAGATAACGCTAATGTAAAACATATCGCTACACAAATAGCATAATAATAAAGTCTGGTGATCTACAAACACATACCTTTCGGACTCCATATGTTCTACTGAAATAATAGTGGCTTTTACCATATTTCCTTCGACCCTCCTGGTCAAGGGAGATATTTATATTAGCCACACCATACATCATTAAATGGAGTACCTGCAAACAGGACAGTCTGATGTTGCTTAGAAGTTTGTACAAAAATTGTTTCTCTTTGCTTTTCCTTCTGTCAAGGCACAGACTGGAATTTCCCTATATACTCTGGTGACATCTGTCACAGAAATTTTAGGAACTTAATTACATTTAAGACTTCTAGCTCTTTCCAAAATGTAATTGAATGATCCAAAAGATCAAAAATAACCTGCAGAAGTAGAGCTATAGAAAGTTTTATTCTTCATACTGGTAAGATTTGTATAAGGAACCTAAATAAATGTATATATTAGTATATTATCTAAATTTCCTTGCCAGATTCCAAATAAAAAATCCATTATAATTATTAAAAAGAAAATGGAAACTACTCAAAATCACCTGAGAAAAATAGTGTGTACCACATATTTGATTTGGGGTGTAGGATGCAGTATTACCTTGACTCAGAGAAATACTTTCATTATACAAGCATTTCAATTGTAGTCTCCATTATCTGTTCTACTGCTTTAGCCAGAAAAGCATGTTCATCTCTGTTTACTTCCTTGTTTTCCATAGGGAACCTTGTAGAAATTGAATAAAACAAAGGATTAACTGAAATGAAGTCATGTTAGCAGAGGAAAAATGCAAGAATGCTGGCAGAACTAGCACCCAGCTCCCTAGGTTTGACAACAGAAATAATATTAACTGCTACGCAAATTTTGTCATGAAACTGTTGTCTATTCTACAAACTTTTGTTCAATTTATGTATGCAACATCTGGTAACCATTGCTAAAGCTTTTGAAAACCTAATTGGCAATATTAAAAGAAACTGGACTTATTGAATGAACTAACTTGAGGCCTTATTTATTTGTTTCTTTCATTTAAACACTTATTGAATAACATCATTTTCTTGTGAATAAAGGGATGCTGATGAGTGTCTAGAAAAAAATTATTAAAAGAATGAAAATTTATAAATGACACACATAAAACCTAAAGTATTTTGGAGTAACAGAGACAGTATCACACACTTACTCTAATTAATGATTGGCACACTCGTGAATTTTAGGAATAAAACAAAATAAATGGCAACCTACCTCAGACAATTATGTGACATTTGAGAAAGACTTATTTTCCCACCTGTGTATTTTCTCAATGGCTCATTTCATAATACAAATTCACTTCTGTGTCTTGCTAATCCGCTCATTTTCAAGATATTTTGGATCTACTAATGAGTAGTTCTTTAAGCTAGTTATTTGTGAGAAGGACTAGATCTGAATGTTGTTTGAGAAGTGCGTGGAGCTGGTATACACATTGTATGCATCTCATGGACATATGAATGTGCTATTATAATTTTCCTCCAATGAACTACCATCACAGAACAAGTGCCATAAATAATATGTATATCTCCTCTGCACAACAGTTGGTGAAGCTGCATCATGATATATCTTTTAGGAAGACTAATTCTAGAAATACCATTCATACAAAAGAATGATAAAAGAAGATAATTCTCACTGCTCCTGCAGGAGTCAGAAGCAGAGAAAACACTTCTAGGAATGAAATTATAATAGGAGTTTTTTACACACTACCTGATCTGGGCAAAGAAGTAGACAAAACTTCTCAAATAATTTCAAAAATTTTCTGTATCACTGACCCTGACTTTGGCATCTTTTGTTAGGGCAAAAGAGTGAATGCAAGCAGTCACAAAGATTTCTTGGAGGTTATCGGAATCACAGAATGGGTGAGGTTGGAAGGGACCTCTGGAGATCATTTCATCTACTCCACCTTGCTTAAGCAGGATCACATAGACTAGGTTGCCCAGGACTATGTTTTGAATATCTCCAAGGATGGATATTCCTTTTCTTTCTGATAAAAAGTTATCAGTGAAAACCTTGTGACACAGGATCTGCTATTCAGTAAAAAAGAACCGGTCAATTACTGCAGCAACCAGAAAATGCTGAAGTTCAAGACTACAGGAGAGCGGTGAAGGCAATACAGACTTGAATATCAGGGTATCCTTCCTAGATATCAGACTTCAGCTTCCTCAGTGTCATGGTTTAACCTCAGTTGGCAACTAAGCCCCACACAGACACTTGCTCACTCTCCTCAACAGGATAAGGAAGAGAATCTGAACAGTAAAACTGGAGGTTGAAATAAAAAAGTTTAATAGGTAAAGCAAAAACCAAGCATGCAGGCAAAGCAAAACAAGGAATTAATTCACTACTACCAACTGGCAGGCAGGTGTTCATCTCCAGGAAAGAGGAGCTCCATCACAGTTAACAGCTACTTATCTTAAATATCTTAATTCATAATCAAATTTCAAGACAAACTGTATTAAATGTTTAGTTTTTATTGTACATGTTTTCACTTTTTTTTTTTTTTTCAAAAACTCTATGAGGGAAAAATAATTGTTTTTTTTTTTTTTCATATTTAGCCATATGACTTGCTTTTTAAAATCTAAGAGTTTGCTCTATATGTTGCAATGCTATGCTTAATTGTTTTACAATTGCCATGTATTAATAGCTTTCTTACCAAAGAATAGGCATGATTGTCCAGAAAAATGTCAGCTGGAATTTTAGGTCTTTTTTCCTCATCTTATTCATCTTTTGAACTAAAAGATAGATAAAATACTAAGTTAAGACTTGCATTTCATATATCTTGTTTATTGACTTTAAAGCAAGTTTCTTCTTTCTTACATCATTATTTTTGTGAGTTTTGCTTTTCAATAGGTCAAATTTGTTGATTGGAATGTTGAAATATCAGCTAAAATAGCTCCAGATAGTGTTTGCTGTGACTAGTAAGAAAAAGATAGCAGTTCAGTTTTTGCATGAATAAATAAAATAGACATTAGTAATTTTATTACTCTTACATCCAAATAGATTTTCTAGTGATGACTAGTAAACAAAATCTTAGCTTGGCTAACACTGACACTCTAGTTGTCATTTCAATGCTCCTTATTCCAAAATAAGACTATTTCTGGATCCTTTGATCCATACATAGGTTAATATTTCTTCAGTGTAAAAGTTAATTTATGTTCACAGTCTTGGTTTCAAATTTGCTTTTCTAAAATCTGTGACAGTTTAGATGAAATGTGCATTCAGATTTTTTCTGTTTAATCCATTTTCAAACACAAAATAAAGAAAACAAAACAACCCCAAAAAACCCCACCCTAAAACTTTAAGGCAAATATCTTTCATAAGCGCACGGAGCTATGAAATCCATCTCTCTCTAGGGCTGATGGATTCATCACGATAAATTTCCCACTACCATTTAAGTGTACCTATATTTCCATTTCTTGATTATCAGACATTTTAAAGTAGTCAACCCTCCTCTGGCTGGATCCCAACAAATTTATTACATAGAATTAAACTGTATCCTGATCTATATTTTCCCATGTGAGAAGGTTGTTAGGTGATCCCTCTACAGCCTAATAACAGGATTTTCTTACAGTGAAGAAAATTTCTGCACACAGTAGAAGGTTCAAGACAAGCCGGGCAGTTTTCTCTTTAAATTTCTATTTGAAAGGCTTCAGCTAGAAAATGTAGCTTGTCCTGATGCTTCAAAGTTCCCCAGTTCAGGTTATACATCTCATAAAAATGTCCCAAGAGGAAAAAAAAAAATCCTTCTATTACATATTAAAAATAAATGAGTATGTAGACCAGTAAAGAAAAAGTGATATTTAAAACACTTGTATTTCTTTATTGCTGCATTTTTGCTATCTCTGTTAATTCATGACCCAGTATCTAGCATAATAGAGCATCAATGTTGTGAGCTGTTGTGTGATACAATAATGAAAACACTAAACATAACAATAATTATAGAACTGATTTAAAAGTTCCTTAGTAGTACTTTAAGGAGTGCAATGTAACAAGAATTTAATAGAGATACAGATATGCAACATTTTATCTGTATGTGGTTATTGCTTAAACTATTTTTTAAGGGTTATAGATACTGAGAAGTGTACTCTTAAAGATTAATAGCTAGATCCAGCATCAACATCATGTGATTGTCACCAGGGAACTATAAAACTTCGAGGAGGAGATAATAATGAGGTAGAGAGATATTATGGGCATTATTTATTATATCCTACAAGATGTTATTACTAACCTTGTACATAAACAAAGATGTACTCGTTGTCTGGAACAAATGGAATGTGCAAGAGAGGCTGATGCAGCTTGGGTGATTCCAGAAGCAATTGCAGAAGATATAAATGGCCCTATAGAGCACCAGCAACCAGAAGCATGGCAAACAGGGTGGATTGAGAGTCTACCATAGTTTATCCAGTTTGCACAGAAGGGTATGTGGGAAGGGCCATGCACTCTGCTTGCAGGTTCATAGCCCAGGGAAGTGCTCTAGCAAATAGAACAAAAAGCTTGTGGGTTGAGATAAGGACAGGGAGAGGTTACTCATCAATTACAGTCATGGGCAAAACAGACTCAACTTGGGGAAATTAGTTTATTTTATTGCCAATCAAAAAAGGGCAGGATAATAAGCAATAAACACTTGCCCTCTACATCACTTCTTCTCAGGCTCAACTTCATTTGTGATTTCTTTCTTCTCTTTCTGCCCCAAGGGGCTCAGAGGGGGATGAAGAATGGAGGCTGTGGTCATTTCATCACACATGTTCTCTGCCACTCCCTCCTCAGAGGGAGAACTCATTACATTTTTCCCCTGTTCCATCATGGGTGACGTTCTGCAATGAGTCTTTCCCCATGGATTTCTGGGTTCCTTTCATGGGATGCTGTGGTGGTTTAGGACCACTTTCATCATCTAGGGGGCAAGTTCAATAAAGGTGATGGAAAACTGAATAGAGTTTGCAGCAGGTAAACAGTTTATTACAGGGGGTTTATATTAGGGAAGGTGGGATACCGCAAAATTACACAGAGAAAGGAAAAAAACACAAAAGGGAAAAAAGGACAAAAACAGAAAAGTAACTGCTCTTTTCAGCTAGATGACTCTCTGAGAAGATGGGGGGGAGGGGTAGAGAAGCCTCTCTTTCCCTCCCTGTCTGCTGGAATCACTCCCCCGTCCTTCAAGCTCTCTGAAAAACACCGTCTCAGCTCTGCGACCGAGGGACCACGCACTGCACAAGACAGCCCTGGGGCCATGTGTGCCAATGGCTGATGATCAGCCCCGCATGGCTGCCACTGCCCCTGCCGGCGCTGAGGGGAAACAAGAAACTGCCGCCGCTGGCCCCAGCCCTGGCCCAGCCTGGGCCCCTGAGAAACAGCAGGAGTAAGGACCGTCTCGGCTCCAGTTCTGATCTCAGCTTCCCCCCTCCCCCAGCTTTTTTTTAAGGAAAGCAGAATTTTAACTCTGGCAGGTAAGTGAGCCCTTTTTCCTAANCAGGAACAAGCTGCTCCAGTGTAGGTCTCCTGCAGAGTCACAAGTCCTGCCACAAACTCTTCTCCAGCATCCATATGTCTTACCAGGAATCTGCTCCAGTGTGGGCTTCCAACAAGGACAGTCTGTCTCACTGTCTGCACTACATGCTACAGGAGAATTTCTGCTCTGGCACTTGAAGCACCTCCTCCTTCCTTCTTCACTGACCTCAGTGCTTGGAAAGTTGTTGCTTTCAGATATTCCCCCTCCTTTCTTCTATGACTGCAATTGCACAGTGCAATTGCTTTTTTCCCCTTCTCAAACCTGTTATTCCAGAGGTGGTACCACTGTAATTGGTGGGTTCAGCCTTGATCAGTGGTTGGTCTACCTTGGAGCTGATTGGCAATGGCTTTATCAGAAAAAGAGGAAGCTTCTACGGAAGCCACGCCTGAAACCCTGCTGCCACCAAAACCTTTCCATGCAAACCCAATACAACAGGAATTGACTCTTTAAAGAGTCACGTTCAGGACAGCAGCTAGACTTTGAAGGATTTCACTGCCACTTTCTTGTTCATATAGCAACCAGATCAACAAGAGAGGAGTAGAGCTGTTCCAGACCAGTTCTCCATATGATTTATTAAAGAAGTTATTAAATAAATTGTTTTATTTGGGATCAAATTTGAGCTTTGTGCTTGTTGCGGTTTAACCTCAGGCAGCAATTAAGCATCAAGCAGCCACTTTCTCATTCCTGTACCAGCAGTATAAGGGAGGGAATCAGAAGAGAAAATGACAGAAAACTCATGGGTTGAGATAATGACAGTTTACTAGGGAAAGCAAAAGCTGTGCACACAAGTAAAGCAAAACAAGGAATTAATTCATGCTTCCTATGGGCAGTCATGTGTTCAGCTGTCTCTAGGACAGCAAGGCCCCATCACATATAACGGTTGCTTAGGAAGACAAACACCATCACTCCAAATGTGCCCCCATTTTATACAGTCAACATGGTGTCATACAGTATAGAGTATTCCTTTGGTCAGTTTGGGTCACCTGTACCAGCTGTTTCTACTCCCAACCTCCCAGGTACTTCCAAATTCTTTGCAGTGTGGCAGCATGAAAAGCAAAAAAGGCTTTTACTCTGTATAAGCACTGCTGAACAGTAACAAAAACATCTGTTGTCATCATTGTGTTGCACAAATCCAAAACAGATCCATACTAGCCACTGTGAAGAGCATTAACTGCCTCTGCCAAAATCACCACAGTGCATTACAAGACCATTGCATGACTTCAGTGGCATCGTTTCAGTAGTTTTTTATGAATAATGCAGATGTTTTATAAAGCAAACTTTGAAGTGTTCAGACTACTGTTGCTTAGCCTCCCTTTTGTCTTCCTTAATTGTAGAAAAAACCCTAAAATCAAAATCAAAACAACCAAATAAAAACAATCAACAAATGGACAAGCAGTCTGGATCTCTTTCTTGGCTTACTTTTACACTGTAATTAGTGTTGCACTGGCTTCTGCTGTGCCAGAATAAAATAGTATTGACCTATGCTTGTACCCAGTTATTAGTCACTATCTTGTGAGATCTGCAATCTTAACTGCTCTGTTGCTATGTCAAACAGAATGCTTTCAACAGCAGAATTTTTTGACAGAACCAGGATAAAATAAGTACATAGCAGAAGATTTTAGGTAGTGTACGTGGAGATAGTCTTTTTCAAAAAGGGGTGAAAATCAGGTTCCGTGGTGCAAGAGGAGTCATTTCTACCTTGGTTCAGTTGCTGTCACAGAAAAGTGACTTCTTAAACCCCTAGTTCCATCAGGAATGTCAGTTAAAACAACTCTAAAAACTGATCAAGACTGGCAGCTTAATGATATGCAGGAAGACTTAAAACCTTTGCTACTGTTGAAAATAGCTGTAAGTTTATCCAAATGCTTATTACACAAAACCTCATGACAATCAAAAGAAGCATTGCTAGAAGAGTGAAAGCTAAACTTAAAAAAGTTACTTTTGTATGGAAGTAATTTCAGTCTGCTGAACACAATGGATACTTTAAAAGTTAGAGGGTTTTATGGGTTTGAATTTTTGTTTGTTTTGTTTTGTTTTGAGAGAAGGAGATAGAGAAGGAAGGCCTAAGTTAAAGTCTATTATCAAAACCTATTTCTCAGCAAGAGAGAGAATCATGATTAAAGCCAACTATTCTCAGCATATTTTCTTATTTTTAACTAACATACATAAACACTGGCAAAACGTAAAAATAAAGTGGTATGGGTGATAGGGTGATATGACTGAAAAAAAGTCACTGATCTAGTGCAATTGCTTCTGAGAGTCCTTGGTCTGACATGTAGTTCATCAGGTGATCTCTGGCTCATTTCCCATTTGTGATATGACATGGCTGATTAGTCTGAGTGAAATGCAGTTGGGTCATTTAATCTCTTATTTTTAGTAGAGTTTCACAAGCTGGTGAAAAGAAGAGAGAAGAAAAATGGCATTGAGAGATCAGGAGGAACACAAACATTTATAGAGAAGACAACTCTAGTACTCAATGTTTCTTAGGCTTATTCTTATGGTTAGCTGAGTAGTTTCAAGTTGTCCCCACTCACCAAATAGGGTCAAGAAATCACAGTAAGTGTATTGGTGCATAAATAAGAAGATAGTTCTAAGTAAGATAAGACATCTGAAATTCATCTGAATTCAGCTAAGACAAGCTGAAATTTTCCCATCTTCAATTTTTCCTTTTCTGAGAATCCTCAAATGCGTGAGAAAGAGAGTAAGTCTTTCTTTCATTACTTTTTCTAAAGAAGAACTAATATTTCATACCTTGACTTTCAGAGTGATGCTCTGTGTACTTATTAAGAGAAATCTGGGTATATAAGTTAGAGATAGAATCAATATATATCATGATTTTGAATCAATTTTCTTGGTTGTGTCTAGCTCTGTCTGAGACACTCAGATGCACTCTCAATTGCTGTCCCTGTTGTCTTTCTTTTGCAGCTTTCTCATTACTCCATATCCTTATATGTACTTGTGGCATTTTTAAAACTTCCCTTTATTTGTACGTAGTCCTCTGGTGTAAACTGAGTCTTCATTAATACAACCCAAAGAATTACATGCTTCATCCATCTGTGAAAAACAGGCATTAGCAAATTTTCGTGTTCTATTCTCCCACATATAACCCAAAATCTAGTTCACTGCTTAGCTAGTTTTGAGGGATTTCTAACCTTAGACTGCCTCTTAAATTTGTTCAATGTTAAGTTAAACAGTAGGTTATAGGAATTAGCAAGGTAAACTGCTACAGTATGAGAACTCAGACTATGCATATTCTTTGAGGAATGTTATAGCTAAAGTAAGCCCAAATGATGTTTTAGATGAATCAGTAAATTCAGATGGACAAAAGCACTCCAGATGTTCCTCTCACCATTTCAAATATTGCATTACTTTCAACTGTCATCTCGTATTTTGTACAGAACAGAATAAATACCTCCTACTGACCAGTGCTCTCAGCAAATCTTGCACATTGCTACAGCTCATCATGGAGTATACTGCTCAGGATTGCCATCTCAGTGTTATGAGTTTGGTATTGGTATTCAGTTGCAATCTTGTGTAAGCCTTGTGGCAAAGGCCTGAAGGAAAAGTCACATGGTACTTCTTTTACAAGAAAAGTAGGAAGCCGGAAAAGATGATCCCACTTTTGATATCTGGTAGAGAAATGCAGGATAATTGACATGTGGGAATTGACAGGTTCATATTTTGTTTTATTATATTTGAGAAAAATTTATCTCAGAAAAATATTTTAATGAAGATCAGAGTATATAATTGTCTGTTTCAAATAACTGTTTCTATCCGTGCCTTGGGTGAGCAGTCTTTCCAAACCTAAACAATAGCTTCTAGAGCCAGGGTAACAGTTTTAATATGAAAAAAAATCAGGAAACATTGTCAGAAAGTCATTTATATACTGTGAAGTGTGAGAAAGTATGTAAGAATTTCTGTTATGCAGGATTGCCAGTGCTCTGTGCTACTTTAAGTCTGTCTGAGAGCAAGAGGTAGCAGAAGCTGCTGGCAGAACTGTAGCATGGGAATGGGTAACAAAGAGAAAGCAGTGCAGAAAATCCATGTTACTGTGGCAAAACACAACCATAGTATGAAAGTCAAGTGTCAGTGGAGAAGAAAGAAAGCAACCAACTGGCCTCAGAATTGCCTCACCAAAGGAGAAGAGTTACCAATGGATATATTTTGGGAATGAAATACGTTCTCTTACCTTATTTTCTACATGCTATTATTTTTCTTTCTCTCCTTTAAATATTATTTGGCTTGAATAACTGACTTCTATTTGCAATAGGAGAAAACTGAGCTTCACTGATGTTGTTCAATCCTCTGATATCTTTGGATTAAATCTTGAACCAGTGTTTCATCAGCTCTCCAAATTACATGAACATTGTCCTGCTTGCTGCCAATCAAGTATTGGCAGAAATGTTGCACCTACTTAGTATGCAAAAAAAGTGGATGAAGCTCACTTTTTTCTGTTCCATTTATTGGACATAGTTTTACAAAGACAAAGCAGAGGGTGTTAAAAAACAGTATAATATAGTTAATCTATATTAATAAAGATTCCTTTAGAAACATTCCTATAGATTATTTTATTATTAATCTATTAGGAAAAAAAATTTTGTGTAAAAAAACAAATTACCAGGGATGTGAGAAGAATGGACCCATTATTAAAATAATTAAAAATAATTAAAAAATCAAAATATTATGGTAATTAAATGACAAATGTAATACTGTCAGTAACCGTTTGCTCCCTATTTTTGTAGGAAATGATAGCAGTGATTGGAACTGAAAGGAGGAAGGCACTGTAAATGAGAAGATACACAGGTGGTGAAATGATTTATGTTGGATCTAAACAGTACAGGTGTCTGGCACTTTCTTGAAATGCCCAGGAAATAAATGGGATATTTATTTTCCCTGACAGGAAGAGGAAAAGTGTGTGCTTGATTCTCCATCTCAACAAATGAAGTGTTGAGTGGACTGTTCTCTTGATTTATTGTAATGGTATCCGCTAACATTCTTACTGAAAAATTTCTCTTGGTATTTTCTATATGAACCACTATTTCAAGTATTTCCTTTCTAACCATGGACATTAAAATTTAAAATACACTTCATCCAATCTGGTAAAGCAGATGGACAAGAGACTTCTGAGGCAGCTAATACCGTGCGCTCTCTCTCTCCCACCCCCTCTATACATACATTGTGGTTTAAATCCAGCTGGCAACTAAGCCCCATTCAGCCACTCACTCTCCTTCCCCCTCCACCCCCTGTAGAATGGGGGAGAGAATTGGAAGGAAGAAAATGAGAAAACTCATATCAGTAAGGGCAGTTTAATAAGTGAACCAATTGACACACAAACACAAGCAAACCAAAACAAGGTTTTTACCATTTATCATTACCATTTACCACTTCACATGGGCAGGCATCTCAAGGACAGCGGGGCTCCAACATGTGTAGTGATGATGGGAAGACAAAGATTATCACTCCAGATGTTCTCCCTTCCTTCTTATTCCCCTAGTTTTATACACCGAGCATGATGTCATATAGTATGGAATATTGCTTTGGTCAGTTGGGGTCAGCTATCCTGGCTGTGTCTCATCCCAACTCCTTCCACACCACAACTCTCTTCACTGAGAGGGTGATATGAGAAGCAGAAATGGCCTTGGCTCTGTGGAAAGCAAACCTCTACTTCACTTTCTAAAAATTCCCATTCTTGGGAAAAATTGCTTCAGTTTGTGTTTTTAGTATTCTATTTTTGAATAACAAAAAAAAAACCCAACTACAACAAATCATGTGCAGATACATTTAAACCTGCCATCCATTCATAGCATTGTAGACTCATGAAAGTTATGCATTTCCATTTTTGCATTCAACAGCATAGAAAATAATTTTTTGTTAAGAATATTGTTACTTAAAAATAAATGGAAATTGTAGAATAATTAATAAACCTGGTCTGATATTTCAGCTAATGTATTTGTTATTTGCCTTTTAATAGAAAAATATTTCAAACAAAAAACATTTGTATCTTTTTTTTTTTTTTTAAAAAGGCAACTTTTTGGATAATTTTTTACCATTGAGGCTTATACAGGGGTAAAGAGATCATTTGTGTGTTCCTGGGGATTTTCTTTCTATTTACGTTCTGTTAATTTCTGTAACAAATAAATAAATAATGAATAAGTAAGATTTTGCTCGGAAAGATATTTTCTATATTTTTCTCTGAACCCACTGGAATCTTTTGGCATAAAATTGTTAAAATGTTTCATTTTAACAGTTTGATATTAAAAAAAAAAACTTAAAAAGAAAGTTTGTTTTTATCAAGAAAAGAAGCTGAATAATTGATTACAGACACATTTGATGAGATAAATATGTTGCAAAACAGTGTTTTTATCCAATCATCATTTTCCAAAAGCAAATCTTTCCACTCAGACATTTTAAAGTTCTTTTTCCAGTATTTAATAGAATTTGTGAACTATTTTTGAGGGCATAATGGTTTCTATATTTGCCAACAACAGCTTCACTGTGTAGATATTACCTTTTTTTATAATCTCCATGGAAATAAGGGTATAATTGATAACACTAATTCATTTTAATGGAATGCTAATTCTTCATTATTTTAAAAGAATCTCTACCACTGCTCAATTTTTTAAGCATCATGTCACATATTCCTTGTTTAGAGCAGTCCTGTGAAATACCTACTAGTGCCATTTATTCATAAGGATGATGAAATTGTCATCCTGTTGTACAATTATATAATCTTTAAGTAGGAAGCTCTTCACAACATTGTTGTTTCTAGTCTGATTAAGTCTTGTCATTAAAGGCCTCTAAATATAATAATTGACAAAAGAAACCTGTTGTGAGAAAATGACAGATGCCAACAGGGCTTTCAATTAATATCATTGCGAAGTTCTACTGTACAATCCTTTCTAGCACTTTGGCTAGAAAAGTATTGGCATTCCTGGCTTTGATACTTGGTATTGGTTCCATTTCATTACTTTATTCCCCAATAAAAACCACATACACCTTAATCCTCATGTCCCTCTTTTTTTTTTTTTTTAACAGTTATCCTAGTTGCTTGCTGTTATTAATGTTAAATGAATAGTCTTCCTCCCTACTCCAACCTTCTTCCAATCTACTGAGCAGATGGTTTCACTATAGCCTTGTCTAACATTTTGAGCTTTAAACTCAAACACTTCAGAAAAAAGTCTCACTTTCTAGCAGTAAACTAAAAAAAATGCATTTCTCTGTTTTGTGCTATTTCTTCATCATGAAGTCAGTGAAGAAAAAAAAATAGTAAAGTATCTTTTTTCCTTTTCCTTTTTCTTCACTGATTTCATTATATAAATGAGCACAAAACAGAGAAATATATTTCTGTGTATAGTTCATTGAGCTTTGATTGAACTCCTTATAGCTCTTTTTTTTTTAGTTTTCCTTCTGTATAGAGGGAGGAGGCAATGTTTACCTATTGACACATAAAACAAGTGCAGTTTTCAGTGATGCTCAAATGTCAACAATATTTCTAAACTCTGAAGAAATATAACTTCATTAGTAAATCAGTATATTAGCTAGTAAGCCAAATTCAAGTTCAATCACAGGGTTTCTGAAAGATCTGAGCAAAGTCATGGTTACAGATTTATCTCATCCAGCTTCACATGCTGTATAGGTTTATGGTGGGGGTTTTTTGGGTCTGGGAGGGTTCTGGGGGTAAGGTGGGAGGGAAGAGTGTTTGGGAGGGTGTTTTGGGATGGTCCACATGCTTGGTTCCCTGTTTTAAAACCGTGTTCTTTAGAGTTTGAAGGAAAGCCGAAAGCCTGGGTGCTGCTCCCGGCTGTCCCCTGCCGCTGGGCTGCAGCGGGCACTGTCAGCCCCACACTGCTATGGAGGAGTGCAGCTCTGGGTGGTTCCTGGGCGGCCCCAGTCCCCGTTACCTGTGGAGAGTTCCGGCGGCAGCGGGGGTGGCTGGCAGGGGTTGCACGCCACGGCACAGATGACCCGCTGGTTGTTCCCTGCTGGTGGTGCCGTGGCCGGGATCCATGTGGGTCCTGGCTGCTGTGGGCGGCTCCTGCGGTCCCGTTGGCCCCAGGGACTCCCTCTTGGGGGTTCCTGTGGACGGCAGGTGCTCCGTGGTCAGCAGCCGGCAGTGGCTGCTGGCCTCCAGGCCCTGAGCACATGGTTTTTGGCGGGAACCACCGTTTTGCCTCAAGTGAAGATCCTGAAAGAAGGTGGAGCTCAGCGCCACCAGCCAACCTGAAGACGGCTTGGCCGAGAAAAGGACACCAACTCCCACAAGACTTCGAGGGCATAGAAGCCGTGGACATGGAAGTCCTGCCCCCCTTCTCGGCTGTCTCTCGAGCTGAGAGGATTGCATCTCCCCCTCTCCTAGCTCCCAGACCACATGGATGGCCTCCCCCCCGCTTCCATCAGCCTGAGCAGCAGTGCGGCGCCATCGAGCTTCAGTGGTGGCATCTGGAGATAACCCAGCCTAACTGCAAGTGCTAGTTTTCCCGTGGTTGTCCATGGGAGGGGGGTGCTTTTCACCATTTTGTATTTTTGCAGGGACTTTGAGGGCCGGGAGTATACCATCAGAGATAGAGAGAGACGGCTTCCCTTTTCTTTCCCCTGCTTTTCTCAGCCAGCCTGCCTGGCTTTTGAGAAGGAGTTTGTTTGGGTTTTTTTCTTTCCGCGACAGGCTGTATAGTTTTCATATTCTGTCGCAGTTGGGGCAAGAAACACACACTTGGCTGCAAGATAAGATTGTCCAAAATGGCTACTTTATTGCTGTTGCATTTGGTATTATCCCCTTACAGAAGGCAATGAGCTTTCTTCTCATAGGACAGAAAGTTGTTTTCCATTACTATGATTGGAGAACTATAAAAAGCAACAAGAAGGCTCACTTATCACTAGTTACAATGTTCTTGCTACAAAGTTTACCTTATACATTATCAGCAATCGACAGTTACAGCCAAGTAGCAATAGCTCTTCTGCTTTAGCTCTTCTAAGGATGTGCTGAGATTCACAGTAACCCACTATTTCACGGGTATATCTGAATATTATCAATATTAATTTAATCAATTAATGCCAGGGTGCTGCCAGGCCTGCTGCCATCCCTGACAATATTTGTGCACTTTGTTTTAGTCTGGGGGTTCCTATAAGGTTGTTTTTGCTGGTTGATACCCTAGACAATTAACTGTTACCTGCTGTTGTATCTGTTCAGTTTTCCATCATCATTGCTGTTTTGCCCCTCTAGTGAAATGGTGGTTCAAACCACCACACATGCTCATTACCCTTATTGTGATCTCAGTCTCCTGTGTAGAATTTACTCCCTCAGCTACAACTACGGATCTGGACCATGACCTGATGGGACTGAGGTGCAGGCTTATATAAATTTTGTTGTCCTTCCATTTGATGTATTAGTTTCAGGAAACTGTATAGATGCCTGACTGCCAGGGACAATAATTTACTTAAGCATCTTCACAATATTCAGCAAAGCTAGTCTTCTAGATCATAGCAAGAAAAAAAATCATTATCCAGAAACCTGAATATTAGACAACAAAAACATGGTCTGTAACTTTAAATGTTTTAATTATCTACATGGTGGAGTGAAAGATGTTATCATAAGCAGAGCATGGATTTTAGTGAGATACAGTGTCATTCTCATCTTTACTAAACTAAATAGTTATATTCACTATTTGCATCAGTGTAAATAAGAAGACTTTAGTCTGCAAGTGTGGCATGGGGTGTACCAATATCAGAGGCCAAGAAAGAAGAGGTGCTCCATTTCACAGGAGATACTTACTGCAGCTCATGAGCTAGAGCAGATTTTTTTCCCGACAGGATCTGCAGCATGTGTGAGAAAGCAGTATGGAGCAGATATTTTTCCTGAAGGACTACAGCTCATGGAGAACCCCCACTACAACAGGGTAAAAATAAAAGGAGGAAGGAGCAACAGAGAGGAGCTGTTATCAACTCACTCATTCCTTATCCCTCTGTAGTGTTCAAGGTGAGGATAGGAGAATGGAAGTGAAGGAATGAAGCTGAGATTAGGGGAGAGTGAAGGAAAAGTGTTTTAATTGTGCCTTATTTTTTAATTTTGTTTTCCACGACCCAAATTAGTAAATGAATTTTTATTTTGATTGGTAATAAATTATATTAATTTTCCCTGAGTGGAGTCTATTTTGCTTGGAATGTCGAATTGGTGATCTCCTCATCTTTATCTCAACCCATGAGATTTTCCTTCTTGTGTGTCTCATTTTCTTATGCTGTCGTGCTAGAGGAAGGTGTAAGCAAATAACTGGGTGAGCATTTGGTGTAGATGATCTGGATAATTTTTCATGGATAATTTTTCCTTTTGTCTACATTATAAACTTTAAAGACACTTCTACCCATTTTTTTATCGTCCCTTTGTGGCCTACTTTTAGTTTTCAGAATGTATATATAAGATGATGAATAAACCCACCACCAGTGATACAAAAAGGAATACTTTTCTATGGATTTCCTGTTCTGATGCAATTGAAGTAATACAAGCAAAATATATTTTGTTTTGGTCTGTCAGAGTCATGCATCTGATCTGGAATGTTTTATCTTACTACTTGTGCATACAAAATGCAAATAGCTTGCAATAAATAATAATAATAACAACTCTTTTATATTTTTATCTGTGTGCTTAAAAACTAAAGTAGTTTCCAACATAGACAAATGTATTGAGTTTAACAAATGAACAGGATCCTAATTTTTGGAGCAACATGTTTCTATCACCGTATTTAAGATGGTGTCAGCATTTGCATTATGAATAATTTAAGTTTTTTTAACTCAGTAAGAGAAAAATCAGTAGTCTTACTGCATTTTAAAGTAGTTATTATGCTCAATATATCTTCAAGACTGAAGGGAATATATGATAAAATTTAACATTTTCCTCTAGAGTCTTTAGTAAAGAAACTAGACATTCAGCTTTAACCAGACAATTTAAAAAGGTTTCTCAATGCTACTTTGAATGTAAAGTTTGTTTAAATGTGATGTAGTTATATTCCAGGATAGAATGATTTTGGATTAATTCCTACAACAGACTGCAGTGACTACCACTGTTTGTTAAACAAGGGGTAATAAGAGTGGGACTATTGCAGAGGACAAGAAAGGAGTCACAGGAAAGAGTACATATTTTTGTTACCAGATTATCCAGGAATCATGGGTGTGCATTAGGAAGGAGAAAATACATCATTCTAAGACTTAAAAAAAAAATCCAAACAAAAAACATCCCAAACACTTAAACATTATTTTTATACTAGTAAACAGTCTTGCTGATTTCTTCTGAACTACACAATTGACTGAAGCAGACATTTAAAGAATTGCTGTATTGTTGCTCAGATGGATATGTACTTAGGAAGAGTGCAGTAATGAGGTTGAAAACAGACAATAATTTCTTCTAACTCAACCGTGTCACTATCATCATGTCCAATATTTTTCAGGATTCTCATTCACCTTTCTGGAACCAAACCAGAATAAACATCAAAGAAAAGTAGAGAATGTGTGTTCACCTGCAAGCAGGGTTCACACTGGTCTATTTCTTAACAAAATGAACTAGGAATTGGAAATACTTTAACTACTGTGGAGACTTTCTTAAACACAGAAGATTCTGCTGTAGTCATCTGAAGTTCAGTTATATGAATCCTGTATTTGATTCTAAAGCACTATTTTTTCATTCTTATTTTTTTTCATCTACATATAGGTGCTGCAGCAGGATTAGTGTAGTTAAGATTAATATGAGAACTTGGTCGTAACTGTTGAGAAAAAAAGTAGGAGTGGATGAGTCATAATCAATCAAATGTTATCTGTGTCATTAAAACCAAAAAACATACACTGACTATATCACATTATTTCTAAGTTTTATCTTTCCTTTTTATTTTTAATTGTCCCTGAAGTGTCAAGGACAATGATTACACAAAAATTATGCATATAGTGTTCTAAAAGAGTAGGAGATACTTGAAGTAACCTTTGCATGAGGCAAATACTAGGCAAAAAAGAGAAGATCCATAGTGGGCATATCCGACACACAAAGCCTGAGTGATTACCACATTTTTACATTTCTTGAGAGAAATGTATTTCAGGATGTATCAGATGTTGAGGGTTTTTCAGTTTGGAGCTTTTGCCCTCTTTCTTAGAGAGAAACTGTAAAATCCCATTTTTTAAAACATCCTTTGTTTTGTGTTAAAGCACAGTCAGTTTTGTCTACTTGGTATGTCCATATCACTTGAAGTGCTATTGTAGCTAAACATTCAGATTATTCCAATCCATTAAAATCAGCATGATCAGACAGAAGGCTTTAATTTGCAGACTTGAGGAAGAGCACCTTAGATATCCTCAGGAAAGCTTTTGCAGACCCTGTAAAATTTAAAGTACCAAGATTTTGCACATGTTGCAGGTGAACTGCCTAAGAAGCTGAAGGGACGATACCCTTTAAAGAAGATAAAGCCACTAAGATATATTTTTTCTCCCATAAGACCTTATTAAGCCTTCAGAAATAGTTGCTAAAGTTATTTTGCTTTTGATATATATATAACATTTGGGTACTCTGTCGCACTGTAATGTTCATCCTCTGAAATTATATCCTCCACAGGATAAATCTCTAACCACATTTCTTGTTTGTGAACTAATTATACAGGTCAGGAGTTTACCTCAACACTACTTTGGTATATATAGAAACATTCCTTTAATTTCTAATCATAGTGCATAGAGCTGTGATTTAGGTATCTATTCCCCTTATAGGAAAGATTACATTATGAGAATATTATTAATTTATCAAGTGTGCTGACTGCCTTTAAATATGAAATGTAGATTTTAATAATATGCTATTTAACCTGATTGATATTTCAGAAGAAACTATGCTTTCTGCAAAAACTCATAGGACATAGTTTGCTCCAATTCAAGAGGTATGTTTTCATCCAGTCCTGGCTTTATAAGCATGACAGCTAATTTACAACACTGCTCATTGCTTCTAACCTGACTTTGATTGAGCCTTACATCTCTGGAGAAGGCTGGAAAAACAATCAAACAGGTTAAAAAAAAAAAAAAGAAAGAAAGAAAGAAAAGGTTTAATCAGTAGATGGCAGTAAGAGCTAGCAAGAAGTCTGTAGGCTCTGCTCAGACCTTTCATGCATTAATCATACATAGAGCAAATTCCACACAGTACAAGCTGACAAAGACCTTGCTTTGCTACAATCACCACTAGATTACAATGGTTAGATATACTTGATTGCCTCAGATCCAGGATAAAGCTTATAAAAAACTATACATGTAATCAGCTTAAATTTTTGCCATTGTATTTTAGATTTTGTTTTTATTTTAAACTGAGCTTTGGATGGAATTGGTTTATTTTTATCTCTGCTTTGTGACCAGGCAGTCCATCTGTCACCTTGACTGTGAAGTTGTAATTTTAACGTTTGGCTCTGTAAATGTTTAAAGCATCATTCTATTATTTACAAAGGGAAGTATACGGCTAATAGACTGTAGTTGAAAGAGGGCTGTCTTAGCTCACTTGTCTTTACTCCAAGACTTTTACTACTATGTGTCTGTGTTATAAGCTGAAATGGCACCAGAATGATGAAGTAAGTTCTGCATTGTATTGCTGGATCCATTTTGTACAGCTCTATTCTCTAGTCTCCTTTTCTTTTTCAAAAAGTCACAATGTATCAAGGATGTTCACTTCAGAGTGTTAGCAATGCAAATATTCTCCTAACATGCACTTGAAAACAGAACCTGTATATGTATATTTAAAATAAAAAGGAAAAAATTGAACAATGATGTGAATTTAGTTTTCATTTCACTATATAACAAATAATTTAATAATATGTATATTTAAGTTTGTGTAATTTTTCAGATTTAAAGTACTTAGTTCATATAAAATATGAACTCATGCTATATATCTTGACTTGGCTATATTTGTGCATTTTATGTACTTTTGTAACAGTCAATTCCATTATGTTTTATTATTTAACAGCCATTTCTCCACAAAAGAAAATTCTGTTATTTTTCTGCTTCTCATTCAGTACAGCAAATATGCAAAACAAACAAAAAAATTTATAAACCTAAAATTTCTTGTGAAGTAAATGTATTTTCACAGAATAGCAAATAACATTCTATAAGATAAAAAAAATGAATTTGAAAAAATACTAAAATGCCAAATAGAATGGAAATGAATTATTGCATTTAGTTATAAATGCAGAAGCTGATATGCGGAACAAGATAGAAAAGAATCACCTGGGAGAGAAAGTCTAGCATGACAAAGCATGTTTTTGTAGGAAGTGAATATAATCATAGCAGCACAGACACATAAACACATGTATATATGCACAAATGCAATTACAGCTAGTGACCAGATAATAATTTTTCTAGTACTTGCATATTAGGAAGCTCTACAAAGCTTCCGAGTACCTTCATTTGCTTCTGGACAACTGCTTTAAGAAATTTAGCTGCCACAGTTCAAATGTAGATACCATGTTTCAAGTACTTTGCTTAACAAAAAAAAAAAAAAGAAAAGTACAAATCAGTAAGCAGCTTCCCCAGCCCTCTTTGGACTACAATGCTATTTTATATTCTGCTGAAATCAGCTGAAGTGTGTCATACTGGCATCGAAAGAAAACAACAGGTGGTGCTTTCAGATTTCCCAGGTGAGGACTGCAATCAGTTGATCAAAATGCAATTGCTTTTTACTCTGGGGTAAACACAAATATGCATGGATTGTTCTTCGTGGTCTTGCTTCATTGGGGTCTGGTTAGCTTCTGACATCATCAGCTTAAAATACATCTCCTTTACAGGCAAATAATTTTATCCTTTTGCCAAGGACATTCACATAAGTCACAGTGTTCTGTGCATGCTTTGGCTGTACGAGAATCATTTGCTTTAACTCTTTGAGAAATAAATATATTTTAATGACAACTTCTCTATTCTAACATTTTTCAATAATTTGTTTTTCCTTATCTTTTTATGTATCACCCTTTCATTAAACAGAGCATTTCTTAAAAAAGAAAAAGCAAAAAGCCTTGCTAAACAAGTGCCAAAGAATACACAGTAGATTTCAGTAAAAGCTGTGATTTATTAATTGCAAATTTAAAATGTTTCAGCAGACTCTAGAAAAACCTAACTTTTTTGTTGTTGTTGTTTTATGGGGGTTTTTTTGGTGGTGTTATTTTCTTTTACCAAGTGATTGGCGGGCTTTAGGGAGCTTTAATCATTTTCTTGATTAATACAGTAAAATATTGCCTTTAGTTCTCCATCACTATGAAGGTTATAAAAACATAGCATCACTCTTGACATAGACAATATTTCAAACAAAAGACAAGAATCTTAAATATGGACAGTATTTTTTGACAAAATTTTTGATGCAGGGCTGAAAAGGAGACAGGGATACCATCATGGTATTACAACTTTGTAGGAAGGTGTAATTTTTATACTTTAGGGGTGTTTTTTCTGGTTTTGTTTGTGTGTGGATTTTGTTAGGTTTTTAATTTGTTTTACACTCTCAGATATGTAGCCTGACTGTCTTTAAAAAATGTCTAAAACACTTTAATTCATATTCACAGCTTTAAATTTGTTGGAATTGTGAAGAAGGTCAGCAAGTTAGAGTGCCCTTGATTAAGTTTACATAAATAAAAATAATCAGTGGGATCAAAATCTATTCCACCCTATTAATTCAGAATGTAATCAGATAAATGTGATCTTAACAGATTCTCTGTTTAAGCACAAATTCAGAGGGCTGAGATGAATCCTGCTAGTATATTGCTATTATGGAGATATGTAGAATTGCCTTCTTTTCCATTAAAGCATTTTGTGTGGCGGTATTATAATGCACTAATATCTTTTTTGGGAAAGAGATGTTTATAATGCTGATTTATTTCTCATGAGTATCATACCTTTGAAACTAGTGGCAAAATAATTCAACAAGTTAATCATGTCTGAAAAGAACAAAGTATGCAACGACCTGATCAGGCAATATCAATACTTTTAAAAAGTAGAAAAGTAGCAGACAAGTAACTCCAATTTGACAAGTCACCTTCAGTATTTAGCAATAAAGGAAAATACAGAAGAAAACCTGGAAGTACAAAAAGTAGAGTGGAAAGAAACATAACATTGACTATAGAGAAGTGATTTTTACATAGCATTTGAATTAGGGAATTAATCCCAGTGTTCCTCTTTATATCATAATATTGATATTTAAAATCATTTCACTACAAAGTAAACTGAATTTTTAATGAGGGCTCCAGTATCAGCAGTATGAAATTATATAATTATTCTATTAAAGACAAAATATTTGAAGCTTTATTCATTCTTCAGAGAGTAATATAAATGCTTTTTATTACACGGACCCACTTAGGACACCAATCTTATACTTCCTATCATGCAATACCATCATGTGGTCCATTTGACAGTCCCTTATATACACAGTTCTTTGTGTTGAATCCCATTGAAAAGGCAGGTAGCTGAAAATTCCTTTCTCTGCCTGTCTGTGAGCATATTCATCCATCATTTACAAAATATGCTGTCTTCACTTTAGACAGCAAAATTCAGTGTAATTGTATATTGAAACTGTTGTAACTCAGATTGTTACAAGACTTAGAGGGACAAGATGCTGTATTTTATGATTAATCATTTTTACTTATGGATATTGTGCATGCCTTCAAAAAAAGATCCGTTTTAAATTATATTCTCTTATCATCAAAGACAGTGTGGACTGCGTGTAGGAGAGAAGTGGATAATAAATCAGGTGGCAAACTGGGTTCAGAGGTTCAGCTTACCAACTGGTGGTCGACTATCAGTGGTGCCTCTAAGGGTTCAGTAACAGGATCAGTACCATTCAACAGCTTTGTTAAGAGCTTCAATGAAGACGTTGCCTGCTCCCTCAATGAGCTTGCTGAAGATACAAAGCTGCGGGAAGCTGCTGATACGCTGGAGTATATATAGTGTTGATATCCAGGGTGCCATGAACAATCTGGAGAAATGAAACACTTGAAAGGTTCTGAAGATCAACAAATGTAAATGCAAAGTCCTGCACCAGGGAAGGAAGAATCCCATGTGATAGTGCAGGATGGCAACTGATTGGCTGGAAAACCATATTTCTGAAATAGATCCCAGGCTCAACAACAAATTGAACAAGTCAGGAATCTGCCCTTGCTGTAAAGAAGGCCAGACAGACAATGGAAAGAAGTGGCAAGAATGAGCCCAACAAGTCAAAGGATTTAATGACTCCTTTCTAGCACTTGTAAGATTGCAATTGGAGTGATAACTCTGCCTTTGAGCACCCCATCACAAGAAAGACATTGGCATACTGGAGGGAGTACAACAGGAGGACACCATGCTGTACAAGACAAAGAAATTTAGTTTGTTCAGCCTTATGAAGGGAAAGCTAAGAGAAGGTATCTGCAGTTGTATGTCAGTATTTTTATTTCCCCAAATATATTAATTTCCCTCAAAAGTTCTTTCTTGATGGAGCTCAAAAAGTGATCTTGTCCATAATATAATTCAAACATTGAAATTTTAATCACAGCTTACAGGGAAGTTGTTTAGTAGCGTATATAATTTTGTATTTAAACATGCAGAATGCATTTTTAAGTGGCCCTGTTTCTATGGCAATGGACTGGAAGATTACCAGTGACATTGTATAATAAAACAAAGAAAAATCACCTTCATATACAGAACATTTTCACTTTTCTCTTGATGCTTTAATCTTCATTTTTTGCATGATTTTAGTAGGGTTTTCTTTTGAAACACTTTTTTTTTTAAGCTGTTTTAATTAAAGATCATTCCAAAATAAAACTGGCATATGTGCTTTTGCAATTTTAAAACTATCACCAAAATTGGGTCATGCCTTCAGTAACATTGCCTTGGATGGTATAGGTATTCAACTCAGATCACTTGGAACCTGTTTTAATCATTATATTAGAATTGGCAAGAAAGTTAAAGCCAGATTGAGTTTGGAAGACATCACCAATTTAGAAAGGATTTCTGATGTGTTTGAAAAGATCATTTTAAACCATTCCTCAGCATTATAGAGCATTTACCTGCTCATCTACATTTGCTATCATTTTATGGGTTTATAATTTTATTTTATGGTTTCACAGTTTAGCTGTCATGATTTCAGTTCGTGCCATTCCAATCTGTACGGCCTTTGATATGGTCCCTCATAATATTCTTACCTCGAACTAGGAAGGGCAAAGGTTTGATAATGAACTCTGACATGGATAAGCTATTTGGCTGGGTGGCTGTGTCTCTAGAGCTGTAGTCAATGGCTCAGTGTCACAGTTGAAACCAGAAATGAGTAGTGTCCCTCAAGAGTATCTACTAGGATCAGTATTACTTAATAACTTCATCAGTGACAAAGACAGTAGGACTGGGTTAACTCTCAGCAAGTTTGTGGATGGTAGAAAGTGGTCACCCTAAGGGGTGGACACATGCAAACCTCATGAGGTTCAAAAAAGCCAAGTGTAAGGTCATGCATCTCTGTCAGGACAGTCATCAGTGTGACTGGGGGAGATGAATGATTTTTTTTTTTAAAAGGAACATTTAATTATATATTTTTTCTTCATTGTAAAGGATAGTTTTTTGTTATTCATGTTTAAACATGTTTTAAGTAGTACTACTAATATCTAGAATAGAAAAGAACTGAATAAAATATTTTTAGATGGAAAATGACCTAGTCCAGCTGCTTGTCTTGCATGAGGGCTAACCAAAAAAACCCCAACATATTATTAAGGGCAAATGCTACTTAAACTCTGTCAGGCTTAGAGCACTGAACACCTCTCTAGGAAGCTTGTTTCAGTGTCCAGTATCCAGTATCCCCTTCATAAAGAAATTTATTTTGTCTAATCTAAACTTTCCCTGGTGCCATTCCCATGCATCTTATTGACCAAAGAGAAAAGATAAGCAACTCCTTCTCCAATTCCCCTCCTCTGGGATCTATGGAGTACAATGGGGTCACCCTTCAGCCTCCTTTTCTCCGTATTAGACAAACCCAAAGTCCTCACCTGTTCTTCGTAGAACATATCTTTAAGCCCTTTCTCCAGCTCTGTTGCCGTCCTTTGAATACGCTCTAAGGCCATCATATCTCATCTTTATTCAGAAACTGCAAACCTAGGACGACACCTTTCTAGTTGTGGCAAGTACTTATATAAGAAGTTATTTCTTGCAAGAATTTTTGAGACCAGCTCTTCACAGCAGTAACATATTCCCTATTGATGTCTGGCAAGTTGAAATCTCCCACAAGGACAAGGAAGATACAGAAAAATTTGTTGGAAACTGCAGTACTTTGAAAGCTACGTATTCAACTTTCTTTTACCATTTAATTGCCATCAATCATGTTTTTGGACACTATTTATTTGTCTAAAATAACACCCAATGATCTCTTAGGTATACAAGTTATCCACTCAGAGCTCACTGGTATGAGAGAAGACTTGGAGGAGACTCATATCTTTCTGACCAGCAACTTGAAATCAAAAGACTACACCATGGAGCCTAAAAATTATACTCCAAGTAGCTGCTCAAAAAACACCCTGTAGGCTGTTATTGCTGTCAGAGCTAACGTTTTTAACAAAATGGTATAGGACGAGACTTAAGACTTCATATTTAACTGAAAAATACAGTCAGGGTATTTGGAGTGTGAATATAAACTACAAGAAAAATTTGGAGCAGAACCTTTAATTGAAAAAAAAAAGGTTCTCCTTTTGTTGCAAAATATACTGATGCCATAAGATAATAAATCCTATATTATGACAATATCAAAAATAAATGAATTCTAAAGAAACCATATGCAAGTCTGGGATATGCACCTCTGTAATCAACTGTATCTTTATTTGACTCTCAACCTCTTAAGGCTCTCAAGGATGGGATAACATTTAACATATGCAGAGGAAGAAAAAATACTGTGGAAAAGACAAATGTAAATGCAATTGGCTCTTTTCTAAACCCTTGGGGATTTTACATATTCCTTATGTATTTTTATCAATAACATTTGGATAAAACACAGAAAAAATGCAGGAAGAAGAAACCTGTCATTCCCTGCTACAGAGCTACCTCACTGTCTTTTCCCTCCTTCTTCGCCTTCTTTTTATGCCTTTAAATCTCTTGCAGTCTCTGGTGGGAACCGCCAATTTGCCTGGGGTGAAGACACCGGAAAAGAGGCAGAGCTCACCTCTGCTGGCCAATGGGGAGATAGCCTGGCCAGGAAGAAGACAGTGAGATTCACACGAGACCTAGAGGGCTTAAAAGGCTGAGCACAGAAGCCCTCCCTCTCTTTGCCTTCTTGTCCAGGGGTGAAGCACACGGCTCCTCTCCTCCTGGGTCTCAGACCCCGCGGCGTGACTCCACCCATTCCTCTCGGCACTGAAGCAAAGTCCAGCTTGATGGCAAGTATCCACTTCCCGAAGGTGTCCTGGGAGGGAGTCGCTTTTCACTTCTTCTTGTGTTTTGCAGAAAACCTTGAGGGCCAGGAGTGACACCAAGAGAGAGAAAGGGAGAGAGACGGCCTCCCTAACCCCCCCCCGCCCCGTCCCCCATTTTCTCAGCTGGTCACATAGCTTGGAAAGCAGTTCCTTTTTTTGTTTTTGTCCCTTTTCCCCCCCTTTTTTTTTTTGTTTTCTGCTTGTCGAGTGTTTCTCTGTGTAAATTTTAAGTCCTCATAAGTTGTCCCTTCTTCCCTATTTTAAACCCCACGTAATAAACTGTTCACCTGCTGCTAATTTTGTTCAGTTTTCTGTCATCTTTATTGTGCACGCCCTTTAGACGATAAAAAGTATTTCAAACCACTACACCCAATTATAACACTTAAAGCTGGAATTCATAAAAAGATAGGTAATCCTGGAGGTGAATGTGTTTTCTCCAAAATCCCTTTTCTTTTTTCTTTTATTTTTTTTTTCATGAACGACTTGAAGTCTACACTTTCTGGAAGTATCAGCTATAAATTTCTCAGCTGAAAAATAGCTGACAAATTAGCAGTTAAAGTGTCATATACTACAGAGTACACATGGCAGTTATTAAAATTCATAAGAACTTCACAGTGGTCACAGATCATGTGTCTTTCATCTATGCAGTGCTCTGTACAATTTTCATCAGACATTAAGAGAAACATTTCTTCACTCTTCTCCACTCAGAGCATATGCTTCCTACCTAAATTCTGGAAAATGACCCTGTATGGGCTGCTGTGACACATTGAAAAGTTCAGTGGGAACATGACACATAAACTGAACTTGTAGCATGCTCTGACTTCTTAATGAACTAGTAGGAACAGAGTATGTGCTTATCAAAGTGTGATGTTTTCTCTTCCTGGCTTAATCGATTTGTCTGTTAATGTTCCTTGCTGACCTGCCAAAGTAGCATCTGTCTGGTACATTTACCTTCCAGTGCAATAATCTAATCTATAAGTACAAAAGTATAAAAGGCTGGGGAAAACCAAGCACAAAGGGAATTTATATTAGATTTTTACACAATTCAAAGATAAAATAGAAGTACCTAAGAAAGCAGGCCACAAAATACTGAATCAGTAAAAATCTTCCATATTTATTATTTTGCAGTATTATTCCACTGCTGATACCTCCTTTGGTGGTTTATAAATCTGCTGATATTTGCTCCTTCTGGTGTCATGTGTGTAATAGATTAATCATCTTTAGTTTTGCTGACCTTTTTCAAGCATCATATAATTATCACCAGAAGGAATAATGGTGCTGTAAAGCTTGTATATTTTTCTAGAAATTTTGTACAAGTTTTCTAAAATATAGTTTATGTAGTTTTCACTAGTTTGCACCTCTGCTAGAGTTTTCTACAAGACAGGAATGTTAGCCAAGATAAAGGACCCTGGTTGTTTGTGAAGATGGTGCTGAAGTGGATCCATGACATCTAACAAAGCCAGTCAAAACCAGTCCAGAAGCCTTGAAGATGTTCCAGAGTGCTGGTATCATGCCAAAGAACCAAAAGGTTAAGTGAGGAAGATGAAGATAGGAGGAAGACAGGGTCATTTTGAGATCCCGGATTCAAAACAGAAGATGTGTTCGAGGCGTTGTAAGGGCAGAATTATTGGAGGAAGAGCTGGAGAAAGGGCAGCTGATGGTGATGTAACAATTTGATAATCTAATTACATGACTGTGTAAAACCTGTCAACCTATGTAGCTCAGGTGCTCCATTTGGCATTTACTTCTGGAGGCAACCGATGTAATAAATAAAAAGTGTTTTCCCTTTTAATACTCAAGTTAGGTTGGCTACTTACATTTAAGACATCAATACTTTACTGTTAATGTTGTCTATGCAAGGTTAATTTTTATACAGGAGGCTTTACTTCTGAAAATATTAATTAGTCTTTTGGAAGTGGTAGGAAAAGTATATACTAGTATTTATTTTAGTAATTTGTTGTTGTTATTTGCAGACTAATACTGCTCTCATGCATTTTGTTTGGCTGGAAATATTTGGATGAGCACACTGCACCAGCAAGAATATCAAAACCTGAGAATCACGAGTGAATTCCTCCCCTCCCCTCCCTTTCTTTTTTCTTTCTCAATTTAGTGTTCATCTAGCAATAGTCTTTTTTTGTTTGGAGGCATTAAGATATTTTTACTCCTAAAAGACTTTTTAAAAAAACTTTATATTTAGTTCTGCCAACCCTGGTTTCCACTTCATAAATTCTTTTATTCATAAAAAATCCATTTTCCATCATTCTTAATTGATATTTAATTTGCCTCTTAGTATCTCATTTCCTTCTATTTCATTTGTATTTTTAATTGCTCCCTTCACTTTAGAACGGACACAGGATTAGATTTTAGAGAAATTAGCATATATATTCTCTATTTTCTTTTGAAATTAATCTGCATTTCTTTTTCCTACAAAAGAGAAAGAGATAAGGCTTGTTGAAAGAAAGTTCGCAGCCATTGTCCTTCAGATATAATTTTAATATATATTTGTGAACTGACTTGTGAAAATAATTATTGAGTGAACTAATAAAGCCACTTTAGGGAAATGAAGCCAACACAAAATGAATGCCTATGTTGGAGTGGCATAAATAAATGATGTTGTGGTTTTACTTCATTTACTGAAAAATAAATTATTATGGGAAAATCAGTCAGTTATCAAAACAAAACTTTCTTTTTATCATAATCTTTTTTTTTTTCCTAAATATGAATGCTAATTAAACAAATATTAGAGGTAAAATCTGTTTTTGCAGGACTTCACAGTTAAATACAGGAAAATTATGCTAAGTGCATAATATCTATTAACTGTACTCTGAACCCTTACTGGACTTCTATAAAGAGCAATTAAGGATAGATTAGAAAGAAAAAAATGTGAGAGAATTTATGGCTAAAAATATTTGACCCTCTTCTATAGAAACACCAAAGCTCGCTAAAGACAAAAAGTTACTAAGCAACACAGGAAAAAGGATTTGTGGTTATCTAGATAAAGACTTAAGAAATCCCACAGCAATTATTTTTTAAGCAAACTGAAGCACTGAATTGTCAAAGAGGTCAATACTGATAAAGCCCAACATCATTTGTGCATAATTTTAATGGGTGTTGCCAGTCAAAGGAAATTGTCCTCTCAGTAGAATATTTATGTTGTATCTGTGAGTATACCTTTCATGTAGCCTCAACGTCCCCTTATTGGATATACTTCTAGCAGAAACAACTAAATAAATAACACATAAAATATTGATAGATTAGATATTTCATATTGTTTTAAGAAACAGTTACAAAATTTCTTGTAGTCCCCTTCCTGGTTTATTTTCCCCTAATTTCTATTTCTTTTCTTACGCATGGGGTAGCCTAGTACAATCATCTAGTATTCCAAAGCATAAAGTAGACTATCACAGTAATCCAAAAAAAGCCCTACTAGTCTGTAGCTAGGTGATCACCTATTAAGTCTTATGTATAAGGTTCAAAGTACTCTTTTAATAAGCCCACATGTGTCTATGCATTAACTAAAACACAAAAAATACACTGTTGCCTGAATGATGACTAAGACAAGGTAGGGGACATGAGAAGATCTACCCATTTTAGTTAGGAATTCAGATAAAACAAGCCATTCAGCTGAGTGATATAATTCATTTGGTAAGAACCTTGACATGAAGAAGGTATCAAGTGGTACCAGAAGAATAGAAACTACAATTTAGGCTCAATCTAAATGTCACTCAGGCACCCTCTCATAGGGCAAAATTCTGAAAGTATCTGCCATTGGTATTTACCTATGGAATATTCCCTAAACATGAATAATAATGAATGATTCTTGTTTCTTAAAATAAACCAGGAAACCTTTTTAAAATGTAATCTCCTGTGCAATAAAATGAGTAGTACATTAACAGATAGAGAAATTGGAAATATAGTCCATGAATTTCGTTTTGGCAATAACAGCTTTTTTAATTTATTGCAAGTAATGTTCATCTTAACTCATGTAACAGCTTGTTAGGAATGCAGTTTGTGGGTGACATTAATAATGCAAATAGCCGAACCAGTCTTTGATATGCAGGCATTCAAACTTCTTGCTTCACTACACTCTGTTCAATAAGAATAGCTGCTTCACAAAGCATCTCTTGAGAAACTGGAGATTCATTTCCTAATTTAAAACACCAAATTAGACATCTCTCTATTGTGCAGTTATTATCCATTAGTCTTTTGACTCCCTTAAATTTTGATAAAGTTAAACATTTTTGTGCTTTACTATTGGAAAAAATAGTGAAATAACTCATTCTGGTATTAAAAGGAAACAAATATTTGCATCTAGCAAGAAAGAATTCAACAATTTCACTTCTTAAGTTATTTTCTTATATTTTAAATGGTAAATATCTGCTAGAGGAAGAAAATTATCAATTAGTTTTTTGTTTCATTTTATTTTGTTTTTAAATAACACTGAAACCAAGCAACAACACCTCCCTCCAAAAAAAACCCAAAACCAAACTCAAATCAACGAAAAGGAACTTTATTTCTGGTGTCTAGTATAAAGAAGGTTCTCCACTTGCTCCATTTTAAAGTTTTATTTGGATCATAATTTTACTGACATTACCAAAGTGAACAGTGATTTATGAAACACAAATATTGTAAAATATTGTACATATTTATCCGAACTTGCATGATTATCTGAACACAGTCTGGATTTTTTTTTCTTTAAATTGGTATTCAAGTTGGTGAAACTGTAACTGTGAGATGATTTCTGGAATCAAACACGACTGATAAGGAAATTCATCTGTGTTTTTCTTCCAGGCAAAATCTCTGGCTTGCCTTACTGGGAGATCTTGTCCACCTGTGAAGAGGAAATATAAAACAATTTAGTGGATCAAATAAGACTGAAATTAAGGAAACAGTTTTCATATTAGAGACATGTAGACTAACCCACTATCCACCCGAATTTCCCATATTTTATTTAGAAGGAAAAGTAGCACAGAAACATCTTCATCTTTCTTTGATGTCTTTTCAGGTATCAGGGAAGAGGCTGATACATGAACAGCATCTACCTTTTTTTTTTTTTTTAACCACTATATTTCTATACAACATACATACTTCTATAAAAATTAGTCTCCTCACAGCCCCAATCTGAACAAAATAGGTTATGTGGGAACTATCTTCCTCTCAGATTAGACTGCTTTGTTGATATTGTCAGGTTTTTTCTCTTGTAAAGTTATTACAGACATGCTGTGTTTATGTACATGTGCGATCAAGTTGCATACTGTCTAGAGGTAGCAAAGCCAGCATTTTCACCAAGTTACAGAAGATATGTTCTCAGTTCTTCTTAACTCTAGTAAAAAATAGAATTAAAATTTATTTAATCCCATTATTGAATTAAAAAAAAATCCCCAACAAATTCATTTATTTTTTAAGGTTTTTTTACTCATAAAAAAATTAATTTAGAAGGGGAGGAAAAAAATCAACTCTTAATAAGGAAGCAATCAAACAGGACTTACGGCATATTTTTCACTATTTTAAGAGACAGAGTGGGTTAAAGCACGTAAGAACAAGGAATTGATCTTTCATGGCAATGAACAAACTAGAGTTTACCTCTGCAGAGAATGTTGTCGCTTAATCCTATTTTCAATCCTGGCTTAATAAGGGAGAATATCAATTGTTTCTGCAATGAAAAAAAGCCAACTTTTAATATCGCAGTCACATCATGACCTAATACATTCTCATAGAACCATCCCTTAGATGTGCAGGATCTTATATTCCATTATGAAACTTTATTAGTTCAGAAGGCTGGATTTGAAAGGAGGTAAGAGAAGAAATACAAATGAGATACAACTTTAACAAGTTTTCAGAGTACTATTTTTCTGACTAGATAGATACAAGCTTGCCTACCTGTAATGTCATGAAATGTGGAGAGTATATAATACACAACAATTCTTATGATATTCTTGACCTAATCTTGACCCCACTCATGAACCAAACAAGACTCCAGTTATCTGTTATGGAATTCAGTAGTACAAGGGTAAAATCTTGTTCCAATTTTCATACCATCAATACAATTTTCTAGTTTCTCTTTTAAATTTATCATATAAATATCAATTTGCATATAAGCAAAGGAGGACAGTTTCAGATTTTCAAATACTATATGCCTACTGAGAAACTGAAAAGTGTTGTAAAAGGCAGTCCAAAAAAACCCACAACCCTCTGATGTTGCTAAATCAATGCTGTGTTTAAGTCACCTTGAGTATTTTCAAAGGCTTACATTCACACAACTCCTCCCCTCTCAAAACAATGGCATTAGAGAAACAATCAATATTTAGAGGCAGTAGGATAACTGCCATCAACGTTTGTGAATAATGTCTTCTGGAAAAAGACACTTCAGAGTGTAGCTATTTAATTAAGGCTGCATCTGAATCTGAGATTCTGAGAAAAATGCTATATGTGTAAAGTTTATGTATTTTTACTAGACTTATCATTAATATTTCAAACCTGTTTCATTATTGTACAGCATATGTATGTATCTAAAAACAGTCTGAGCCTTGCTTAATTGATGATTTTTCAGTAATTGGACCAGATAAGTCTGGTTTCCTTGGCTTTGTTATTTGCCTTGCTTCTGAAAGGGAAAAGGTTATGCATATGCCTGAAATGGAGGCTCTTGCAAAAATATTCTTCTTTCCATTAACTATGTGGGATTTTACTGTAAGCAATTTTCTTTATATCTGCTTAAATGTTTAAATGTGGTCAAGTGCGGACCATATCAATATATCTCCCCAAAATGGATGCAGCTATGCCAAAGATTAGGTAACGTCACTCCCATTTTGGGAAAATTACATAGACTTCTCTCAAGTCCAACAGCATCTTGGAGGTGAGGGCAGAGAGAAATAAATCAAATTTATTTGAACTTTCTGACTTCATCTCTTTTCAAGCTTGTAAACCTGAATCTACTTCCAAAATAAGCTTATTCTTGACAGGTTCAATTGCATACATTTCTACTCTAGCAATCTAAGTATAAAATTTAATTCTGGCTATTATAGCATTATTGTGACTAAGCAAATTGTACCCAGGAATTTCTGCTTGATTGTGACTATCATAAAACTAATTTAAACAGATAGAGTAAGTGTTTTCAGTACACAGACATTAGTATCTCTGTCTTTTTCTGAATTTTATTTAAGGCTCTTTACAAAGCACCTACCACAAAGAAATCTATAATCTCATTTGGGACCTCTATTAATGGTCACCATTGCTTCATAAGAATCATTAGAGATTAACATATTGACCTAGTAAGAAACTCTCTAAGTGCTTGTACATTGCTTAAAGTACTATAGCCAGGATTCCAATTTCTGCTTCTGAGTCACTGTAACGGAAATAATGAATAATAGCTGCACAAAGCACAAAGCCCTGACATACAGTTTTAACTGCTTCTGCTTCTGCATTTAGTAGCCCTATCAGTTCCTATGGAACTGATAGTGCCCAAATTTTCTCCTGATGTTTTTGTGTTAGCAGCCACAGAAAAAAAATATAACTATCACAGAGCCTGCTTTCATTACACTACGGCTGTTATGCAAGAAACCCAAGAATATCAAGACCTTTGAAGTTTACCCATCACTCTTGGGACTTAAGTAAGTCCATAGTCTGTCAACTACCTGCGTTAATAAAGCCAAGTCACTAGTTACACTCTTTGTATGAGAAGTTTCCATTTCATCCATGCTATCTTTTCTGCATGAATGGCATTGACTCTGACAGCTAACTATTCTGCTAGGTTCTGGGGGCTGGGGGAGGGGATTTTTCTGAATAAGATAATAAAACACTACTGGCTGGATTTAAATTACTGCAGACAGATTTATACATTCCTGTCTTCATATTTTTCATGTAAAATTGCTTTTTAAGTGTGTAATATGTATCTGAAGTGACTGGCACTAGGGGTAGGAAACCTGATTGGGTTGAGTACTTTGATTGTAGATGTAGGGATCAAATGATCAAATGACAACTATTCAATATATATGTCTCCAATTTACTTAAAATATTGAATGCTGTTTCAAAACTGTGTTTGAAAATGTGGAGTAATAGATAAAATCAAAAGTTAAAATAGAAGAAGACTTACAGAGGAAAATGCAGCTACCACTTTCTGAAGACTCCAGTTGATGGAGAACATAAGGTCATGTTGTCTCACAAAGTTCCCTAAGCTCTGATAAGCACCTCTTATGACAGGGTCTAACCTAAGAATGGAGCAGTGTGAAGGTATCGCAGCCATTCTTCACATTCTGTAGTCTAAAAGTATAAAAAGAGATTGGAAATAGAAGAGATTGGGAGGAAGATGTCCATCTGACCTGGTTTGGACACGAGGGGGCGCAGCAACAACAAGAGACTTAATAGGAAAGGCAACAGCAAAACGGTTTCATTATCTGGGTGCTCTACGAACTATGGAATCCTACTAAAGCACAGACCGATTACAGCAACAATAACCCGATAATATTCACAAAAAAAGAAAAATGAGTTGCTTCTCCAAGCTGGCTGGTGGGCTGTGGAGCAAGGGAAGGAAGGGAAGAAAGGCTGGCCCGAAGATGACAACTGGTCTCACACTAGAGCTGCTGAAAAAGAAGGACGGTGAAAAGAACTCCCTGGGGAAACTCAAGGGGAAGACACCACACTTGCATTGCTGCTGGGTGGTTTCCTGCTGTCACTGTCTGAGCTCTGATGATGCTGCAATGACGCATGGCCTAGGGACCCGGGAGCAGGGAGCCATGCTTGTCTCAGCACTGAAGGAAGCTGAGAGGCAGGACTTCTGTCCCTGGCCTTTTATAAGGTGCCCGTTCTCATGTTATCTCAAAGTCCTCTTCCCGGATATGCTGCTTTCCCATTAGGCAGCAGCATTGGGCACCGCCCCCTTGACGAGATTTCAGCATGAGGCAAGATGGTGTTCCCGCCAAGAATGCCTCATGGTGAGCACTCAGAGGTGCCAGTGGCACCATCTGCGGGGAGCTCGCGGCCCACAGGGACCCCAGGAGGGACCCCGGAGCCAGCGGTTCCACCCATGGGGGAGGGTGAAAGCAGCTGCCATGCCCACTGAGAGAAACCGCTGCCACACACTTCCCCGGCAGCTTGGGGAGCCAGCAGCACCATCCATGGGCAGCAGGGGGCTTGCTGCCGCCCCACCACCACCCTCCAGCCCAGATCATGGCCAATGGAGCCACGCTGTGTCGGCCACCATGCCCAGGGCCTGACAGAGCCACAGAGAAATGGCCGGGGTTCATAATTTTAGTAGATTGTTTTGCTTCAGAGTTTGTGTTTGTGCTTTTTCTTATATTATCATTACATGGTTTTGAATGTGTTTTTGTAACTAGACTCCATCACCAACTACCACAAACCTTCAGTCATTTGTCACAATTTGTATTAATAAAAAGTGTTATTCCATAAACTGTTAGAATGAATCCTTTAAAAAGGTATTGACAGTTTCATAGATAGCAGAATAATACATGGGAGATACCCACTGAGGCGCTTTCCCTGTCACTGATGCAGTCCCCGAAAAAAGGTAATCAAATTATCCTCTGGTTTTTGTGAGTTTGTTCTGTAAAGATCCTCACCCCATTCTTAGATGGAACACTGGCAAACGAAGTGGACATTAAATGATTTTGATTTCCCTGCAGCACTGACAGTGAACTACAGACTTGTGACTCGCTGAAAGATGCATTCAAATCAAGCAGCCTTACTAATTTCTATGCATCTCTCCCCTCAGAGACATATCATAATCTCAGGAACCATGCACTCAAAATTGCAACCATCTTTGGCAGCACCTGTGTCTGTGAGCAGACTTTTTCCCAAATGAAATATCTGAAATCTCCAATCAGATCCAGACTAACTGATGAACACTTGCATCACTTGCTACGACTGGCAGTGACAAACATGGAACCTAACATCTCATTAGCCAAAAGCAGGCCCATAGTTCACACTGAAATATTATTTGTTTTTGTTGATTACAATTGTTCTTCATTTTAAATATTACATTCTTTTTCTTGTTTTTTTTTTTTTTTGGTGCACTACTACAAATAAAATATGTGCAGTGTGCATAGGAATTCGTTCATTTTTTTTCAAACTATAGTCTGGCCACTGACAGTGTCTGAGGGACAGTGAACTGGCCCGCTGTTTAAAAAGTTTGAGGACCCCTGCAGTAGATGGATGCTTTAGAATTCCTTTCATGAGAAATTGACTTTCTGCAGCTTCTGTTTCATCCAATGCATTATAATTTGTTTCAGATCCCACCTTAAAGTAAATGTACTGCAGATTGAGTCGCTACTTGCAAAGCTGTAAAAACAACCCCATCAAAACCAAATTTTGTTTTGCCATCCAATGATTAAGATTGGTAGGAGTTTTTGTGACCCCATATAAACATCATAAGAACAATATAATTGCTTGGAGGTAGAGTTCAGAATTAATCTTGAATGACTGTATGAAGCTAGTCACTTTATAACAGATTAAGTCAAATATAAATATCACAATCTGACTTTGAAAAATAAGGTAGTAAAATGAGAACTTAGACTCTATGTCTTACTCAAAGAAGTCCTGCCTGTAAGCATAGTATATTGTTGATTTTTCTTTGCCTATGACTTTTGGTTTTATAGGATAGCCTTTTTGTAAATGAAATTAAGTATCTTAAAAAAGGAGCAGGAACTTAGTCTTTCCTTATAGGATCAGTTGAAATTGCAGTGGTCTCAGTTGAGATATTGTCCAGTTTTCAAAATCTTCTCTTCCTTCTGAGAGTTTTCTTTCCTGTATCTGGCATTATCTTCTTCTTTTTCTTTCTTTTTTTCTTTCTTTTTCTTTTTCTTTTTCTTTTTCTTTTTCTTTTTCTTTTTCTTTTTCTTTTTCTTTTTCTTTTTCTTTTTTCTTTTTTCTTTTTCTTTTTTCTTTTTCTTTTTCTTTTTCTTTTTTTTCTTTTTCTTTTTTTTTCCTTTTCCTTTTTTTTTTCCTTTTCCTTTTTCTTATGTTTTTTCTAATTAAAACATAATGATGCTTTAGCTATTGATGAACAGTTCTTACACAGTGTCAAGGCCTTCTCTGTTTCTCATTCTGCTCTCCCAGAAAGCTGGAGGTGCACAAGCGATTGAGACAGCTGATTCAAATGACCAACAAGATATTTCATCCCATAAGATGTTATACACAGTAAAAATCTGGGAAGACTGTGATAGAAAGTTATTTTTTCCAAAAATGCAATTGCTCAGTGACTGGCTGGATATTGGTCTGGTAGTGGTGAGCAATAGCTTTTACATCATTTATTAAGCATTTATTTTGGTATATTTTTCTTTGACCTGGGAGTATTCTCTGTTTTATCCTTCTCTCACCCTTCTGACTGCATGGCAGGGGTGTGCGTGCAAAAGTGGAGTTGTATGGTGGTTTGTTGCCTACAGGGGTTAACCCACCACATACCCTTACTCACTGAGCAAGTCATTCTGCTGTAGTGAGCCACCATTTTGGTCAGGTATGATTTCCCCTTTGCCATTCCATGATGACTCCCTGTTATTATCTTGTTCTTGATGTGTTTAGAAATTTTTTCAGGATTATTTGCTTCATCATCTTCATAGGGATTCAGGTGGGGCTGATGAGTCTATAATTCCCTGCATTCCTTTAAGCTTCAGATCTTCAGATGCAGCTACTGATTTCTTGAAAGAATTGTAAAATAAGTAACTCAGGTTTTATTCCAGTGACAAACTAATCTCCACTCTTTCCTTTGAACATCTTAGCATGGGAATATATCTCTATTTTTCTTGCTATAAGGAAAGTGTTTGTGTTAAAAGGAAAAACAATAAAAAAATCCACACAAAATAAACCCAACACACAACTCTTCTCAAAATCCAAGAATGAAAGATAAAAATTTGCTTTTTTTAAATTTCTTTGTCAGCTGAGGACCCCTCGGTAACTGCAGCAGAGAACTCCACAGAAATATGGGATACATTGTCATACCACCACAGAAGGTTTCACTCTCCATTTGACTGCAATATTGAGAATCAGGCACTTTTGGGGTTGCTCAAATGCAAGTGAAAGCGGAAGCTATAATTGGTGTCATCAGGTTTAAGAGAGAGTGATTTTGCTCTATTACAATGGCACAAAGAGTCAGAAAGAAAGGGCTGGAAGAATAAAATATAGTTATATTTATCCTGCTGATTTTGCTTTACATATTTTAAAAGCCTTCTTCTGAAGCATACTCCACAGAAATAAAAGGATTCCTCAGCACTGCCCCTAGCAGATCTAGTCGGAGTGGGAGTATAGTAGTTTGCCGGGAATAAGATAATATGCCTTAATACTAGGGGTACTAAGAATGTTGTGATAAATAACTAGCTCCTTGACTAAAAACAGTGTTGAATTTTATACGTAAAAGAACTACAAAAAATTCATCTGATGTCAATCAATATATGCCTATTGATTGCAACAGAACTAAGTCAATTTACAGCAGATGAGACCCTGGCTCCAAATTTCATAGTTCAAACTCACCATAAAACAGAGAGGAGAAATTTAAGGAGGCAAACAACACACAGAATTAAATTGTTCTGCAAATGTGGATTATTTGTCACCATAAATTAATTTGCCAGCAGATACTGGCTTTTATAAAGTAATTTCAAGAATCTCATTTAATAGTGAAGGAACTGAAGTGTCACTCAATTGCTGTTTGTACGTTTTACCCTTCAGCATCCCCCATACAAATGACTGAAAATAGGTTTTCTAAAGGAAAGCCTGCAAAGTCCCTGAAACAACAGCAGAATAAACAAATTCAACTGCAGTAAACTAGCATAAAGTAAATTTACTAGAATATTATGTTGGTAGTTCATCATCACAACTGCAGTAACATTTTAAGTAACAGGATGTCTGCTGTCTGAGCACACTGCAATTAGAATGAGTTTGTAACAAATGTATTCATTAAACTGAATCTACTCTCAACATATATGTAAGAAAAGCCTTAAGACAGATTACTTCAATATAACTTCCTTTGTTTATCTTTTTATCTTCTTCCCCCTCTCTTCTTCTATATTTGAAGGGAAAATAATTTTCTGTTATAGACACCCACTTTAGACGCTAAGTTATGGTTGTTTTATTGATTTTTCCTACATGAGCTTCATATGGGAATTTGTGTTTCTCCTATTAAGATTCATTTTGCTTATTCATTGGACTAGACTATAGGAAAAGCATTGGAGTTAACTGTAAATATCTCATGCTTTGTTAATAGGGGAGCTGCCTTTTTTCAGATATATGAATGATATTTTCTTCTAGTTGCATGACAGAATTTTATTATACCAATAATAAAAATCATGTCACAGGCATTTAAAATCTGCTTAGAGGATCTGATTAATCTATACAGGGGAGCAGATAAGCTATCCTGTCTTTCTCTTTCTCTCCCTCTGCTTTCCTCTGCTGTATTTCCTTGCTTTCTAGTGTTTTTTATTACGGCAATTTATCTAGATCTAGGATTGTTGAAGGAGAATATAGAGGAAGTGTCTCTATATTTAATAGTCATGCTACAACGTGAATGGTTGTTTCAGGTTACAGAAAGAAGCAGAAGCATCGGAGCCCCAGTGTCCAGCGCCTGCAAACCCCATGGCGGGAGTCCACCCATTCCTCTCAACCTGGGAGCCATTTCCAGCTTGCTAGCAAGTATCCCTTCGGAAAGGGGAGGGAGGGAGCTAGTTTTCACCTGCGTTTGTGTTTTTCAGAGAGCTTGGAGGGCCCAAAGTCCTTCAGAAAGAGAGAAAAGAAGGAGAGACACCTTTTCCTACCCTTCCTCCCTGTTTCTTTCAACTAGCCATCTGGCTGAAAGGAACAGTTCCCTTTGTTTGTTTTTTCCCTTTTTGTGTGTNCTGCCCCCTGAATGCTAAACGGTGGGTCAAACCACCATACAAAGGAATCTGCTATTTTTATAGGTCTGTGGAAGATATAATTAATATAATTAATAGTCAAATCTTTGGACTAATTAATTGTTAATGATTTTTATTTTTTTTTTTTTTACTTTTAAATCAATGAAGACACAATGTAACAAGAAATATGACGTACTATGTTTCTGAAAAATAATACGGGAAAATAGGTGCTTGCATCAAAAGTTTCAAAAGAGGCTGATAGTGTACTCATTTGTGGATGTAGAAATTGAGACACATTTAGACACAATAATGTGTACATGAATATCTTGACACTTTGACAGAATGTATCCAGAAGCTTGCATTTGATCTTCTGAGAAAATCTTGTGTGCGTAGCTTTGCAAATGACTTTTACTTCCAAAATTCTAAATATGCAAAAATTCTCGTTGTCAGAAAAGGAAAAAAAAGTAAATTCTAAGTGGACTAGATCTGATAAAGATTAGTGCAAATATTAAGTAGAGTTGATGTCCTAACATTCTACATTCTGTCTTAAAGAGGTTTTTTTTCAGCAGCTCCATAACATGAAACATTTTTGCTTAACTTGAACAGTCACTGAGCCATTGCATTTCTGTCACTGCCTGAGCCCAGAGAAGTTTTGCAGTCAGCATAAAAGTCAGTGTACAGCCAGAAACTTAATATCTTCAGAACAGACACAAACACACACATACACGCACACCTGCTCACATAATGCAGACATTGCTCATGGGCTTGCAATTTTCCTGCATGGTGAGTTAACTAGAGTAGATGACGAAATACTGTGAGGTAGGTTAATGGGAATTTGAATAGATCTAAGGCAGGCAGCCTTCAGAACTGTATCTGTACTTTTTCAGCGTTTTAGCCTCTAGAACATCCAAAGAGGGCAGGAAATCCCTCTGAGTATGCATTTATTAACAAAAGTTAAGTGGTTCTTGATCACTTCGAGTCTGTGGTCTATCCTCAAGAGAAAATTTTCTCTCTGCATCCCAAGTAGATGGACAATTGTTTACAGCCTTGAATATATTATTCTACACATCTTTGTGTTTAGTGTTTTCTGATGATTCACGGCTACTTTCTTGCTAAACAAATCAGTTTTTTTGAATCATTGATCTAAAAAAAATCATTCCTACATGCACTTAGAAACCACACACAGTTCTGGATTCTACTTCTGCAACAACTCGCTTTGAAGTGAGAATTATGGAAAACTTGTTTCTTTATGGAATAGAGAGAAATGTAACTGAACTTTTGATAAAACCTGGAGTCTGCAGTTTACAGCCTTAATATTAAGAAGGGCAAAAAAACTAAACATCTTTGAGAGGTGTCTAGGTTAAACAGTCCACTGCACATATTGAAATAAGAAACATCGAGCCCTAATTAAAGTCTTAAATCCTGTCCTTAGCTGTGGCATGAGTTTGTATGAAGAATTGCTAGCCGTTTGTGATTTATGTGAGATCCTTTTCTTGAAGGCAGGTAATGAGGTTCAGCTTTGGTCTTCTTTCCTCTCAAATTCTCTTCTAGGTGTTAGGCAAAAGGTTTGATTTCTTCTCTGACTGCAAAACTAAACTATAGATCCTGCTGTCCTAAAAGAGGTACTAACCTCTGAAAGGAACCTGCATTTTATGGGAGGGCATATGGGAATTATTGCAGTTATAAGGAAGAAATCTACAGTTTCTTGGTTCTAGGGATCATACGACCTATCCAACAACGTTAATTTCTGAATGTTGATATCTGCTCCAATGCTTGTTACCCTACGTAATGCAATATAATACATTTTAGTCATCTAATCATTAATGGAAAAAAAGCCTTCAGCTTTTAACATAGGCTTACTCAAAACTCTTATCTTCATCCATCTAAATACACCGAAGAGGAATTTTGGGTTCAGAAATGAATCCATTGGTTTCTAAGTTATAAATGGGATATTAAAAATAAAAAAGGTTACCATTCACCAGCTGCATGGCATAGAGAGCAGGTAGGTAAATCATATGTGCAAGTGTGTATACACATGTGTGGATGAGGAGTTGTATGTGTATATCTTAGGAAAAATAATAACTTGTTTTTAAAAGTACTAAGAATTTTGTGAACCCCTGCAGTAAATATTAAAGAGCACTTGTAAAATCATCTTTATCTCTCCTAGTCCTTTATAAACTTTCTCCATCAATAGCTTTGGTTCTACTAGATATAAAGTAATCTAAAATCTGCCCACTTCATCTTGAAATGAACAAAAGCAACCATACAGCCAGTTACATCTCTCTTTATTTAATATCATTAAATAAATTCATCATTAATACCACTGTCATTATGCAATTTTTCTTCTAGTGTTCTGTTCTCTAATAAAGTAGTTTGACTTTTCCTATGTTGCTTATGGGTCAGATACATGCCCCTTCACATCTGATCAAAATGAGATAGATGAGTAACATCTAGCTCTGAGTAATTATAAGGCATTCTTCTGCCCCTTTGGAACAGAAAAATTCTTTTCCCACCTTTTCATACTGTCACTGGTAATCTTGAGTTGCCTTCAAAAAATAACTAGTACTAATGCTGGGGTTTGATGGGTTCTGGGGTCCCTATTGGGGTTGTCCAGGTGGGGGCTTCAGGTCTCAGGGTGGGTCTTGAAGGGGGGGTGTCCTTGGGCTTTGAGAAGGGGAGAATGTGTAAGGAGTGCCCACTTACCTTGTCTGTGTAAAATCCTGTTTTCCTTAAGGGAAGGGGGGCTGGGATCTTGATGTTTGAACCTGCAAAGCTCTGCTGCCATGGTCGTTTTGATCATTTCCCTACGTCCTGGATCAGGGCCGGGGACAGCGGTGACGAGGCAGTGCGGTGGGCGAGGCCGGTACCGGCTCTGCGTGAAGCCACGGAGAGAAGCAGGGACTGGCCAAGGGTGTTCCCCTCTTCCCAGTCCTGGCGGGCAGTGCAACTCCAGCCGGCGGTGGCACCAGCGGTGGTGACTCGTGGCCAGTGGCAGGTGGCCCTCTGGGCAGCGGCGCCATGCATGGCATGCAGTGGTCCCCCAGTCCCGGCTTGGACGGCAGCCCCAAGAGCTTGGCCATGGGAGAACCCCGGCATGCCTGCGGGCGGCAGAGGGGACACGGCCGCGGGGCAGGGCGGCAGAGTAGGTGCAGTCCCGGCAGCTCTCAGCTTGCGGGCAGAGATACGCTGCGAATGCCGGCTTCGGACCCCGGCTCAGGCGCGGTTGGGAGTGTGGGCATGGCAGCTGCTTATGGACAGCGGCATGGGTCCAACGTTGGCACCATGCTGTCTGTGGCTGCGCAGAGGGGTGGTAGCCACTCCGGGGTGTCCCCAGAGTGCCTACGACCAGAAAAAAAGATGGTGCCAGGAGTGACACCATCAGAGAGGGAGGGAGAGAGACCCTCCCCCTGTTTTCTCAGCTAGTGACCTAGCTTGGAAAGCAGTNTACGCTGCGAATGCCGGCTTCGGACCCCGGCTCAGGCGCGGTTGGGAGTGTGGGCATGGCAGCTGCTTATGGACAGCGGCATGGGTCCAACGTTGGCACCATGCTGTCTGTGGCTGCGCAGAGGGGTGGTAGCCACTCCGGGGTGTCCCCAGAGTGCCTACGACCAGAAAAAAAGATGGTGCCAGGAGTGACACCATCAGAGAGGGAGGGAGAGAGACCCTCCCCCTGTTTTCTCAGCTAGTGACCTAGCTTGGAAAGCAGTTCCCTTTTTTGTTTTTGTCCCTTTTTTCCAATTTTTTTTGTTTTCTGAGTGTCGAGTATTTCTTCGTGTAAGTCCCCATAAGTTGTCCCTTTTTCCCTATTTTAAACCCCAAGTAATAAATTGTTCCCCTGCTGCTAATTTTGTTCAGTTTTCCATCATCTTTATTGTGCACGCCCCTTAGATGATAAAAAGTGGTTTAAACCATTACAACTAACTTTGATCAAATTTCTATATTCCAGATCCTTTTCTTTCACTGTGGGACTAAGTCTACTTATCTTAGATAGCTATTACATTTGTGTAGTCTGCTGTAAAGGTATCTTATATTAGATAATCCTGTTTTGTCCTTGGATATCTTAGAGTTTCTCAGATTTATTTTTAGTAACTTTTTTGAACACCTTGAATCTGACTGGCTGCTGTATTATATCCTGTATGTGTATGGAAGGTACATATCTAATCTTATTTTACATGGCTATTCCAACTCTTCTCAAAATGTCTTCATAAATACCCTAGTAAAATATCCTGTGAAGAGAGCAGGGAGGAGAGAAAGGAGAAGGCGTGTTTTCAAGTATTCACTAGAAGCAGAGACTACAGCAAAAGAAAGTTGACGAGGCCTGGTGATAAGTGAGAAAGAGAGAAAACCCTGGCCAAACAACATGGTAGAAATAAAAGTTCCTATACCTGCCAGAAGTCAAACTGATTCCTTTTGGTTACCCTTCACTGATAACCATAGTGACAGTGATTAATGTCTAGAAGAAGAAAATTATACATATCCCAGCATCTCCCTGTTTCTCTTTAGTAGGTCTCTGTTCCCTTTATGTCTGATCTGTGCCTAACCAGACACTTGTCCCTCACAGCTTCATTTCTTGTGCAGGACCTGTCCTAGTCTGCATCCTTCCACTCTTTCCAGTCTCTGAGGAATTCTTGATCATAGTGCAAGTGCAAATGTACAGGACTGGATCCATTTTGACATCTGACAAGGGTATCCTCCATAGTTAATCATGCTGGGCACATAGTATACAAAGGTGTTTCTACCCTATGTTGTGTGTTTAATATGAAGAGTATTTCTAGATATTATAAAGACTACTGCTGTCTGTCGGATTGTTGTGTCCTGGCATCACTTAATTGAAACTTCTTAGAAGCATCATCAAACATTTAAGAAATAAATACTATAGGAAACTGGGATTTCATCTTACTGAGGATTTTTTTCTTTTTTCTTGAGTCAGACGTTGTTGGGTTTTTTTGTTTAGTTACAGGTTTTTTTGAAAGGGTGGTGTTTTTTGTTTTGTTTTTCTTGAAAATGTAATTTGTAGATGAGAATAAGTATATATATGTCTTCCACTCAACAATGTTTTATTTGGCTCTGCTAAAATATAATTCTCAGTAGTGCCGCAGAGTCAAGGAATATGAAAGGTTTCTTTAAGTGATTAAAAGTAGAAAGAGATGAAATCTACATGGCAACAGATTTCAACAAGCCTTTGTGGAAAGTTCCTTACTAGCAATACATTTTTGCATCTTATGTACTTACAAGTTACACAGATACCCTATGGTAACTTAGCAAAAAAACTTTCTTTGATGGTAAACTGTATGGCAGAAATAAATGTAGGTATATGAACACTTGAAACAATGAGTTATCTGTAGAAGAATCAAAGACTGTTACTTAACTTTACAGGAGTGATGTAAAGGCAATGTTGGTCCAAGTAAAGTTGGCGGTTAAGGGGTCACAAATTATTTCAAAACTGGAAAGATTCTTTAAAAATGGGATGAAATTTTGAAACAATGTTTCAAATGAACAATACATTCTTCCAAAAGACAAACTATAAGTCTTTTCTTCCTAAGAGTTGTATGTTATTTCCCCAGAAATAACTCCAGTGTATAACTTTACAGAAACACAGAAAACAAAATTCCATAATAGTCTTTCTGTTCAAAGCAGGTTTTTTTAATACCACATTGCTCACAAAAATCCTCATTTGCCTTCCTTATTCCTTAATTGCTGAATTGTACAGAGCAGTACTGCAGCTCTATTCGTGTGCTGACAGATTTCCAGTACTGTACTTCTTGGCTAATAGGCACTTCAAAAGAGAAACAGCTGTCTTGATCATATGTCAGCTTTTCTTTCACTGAGGGAGCCTAAAGAACCACTGCACACTTTCAAGACAATTTTTCTTGAAAATTAGTAGAATTTTATGTCTTTCAGGCCTTCAATATTAGTTACAGTTTTCAGTGAATTTGAAGTTATCAAATGACTGACAGGCACACATTTGAGCAGTGTACCAGAATGCCCTATTTCCTCAAGAAACTAAGAAGAAAAAAAAAAAAAAAAAAGAAAGAAAAAAAAAAAAAAGGAAAAAGGCCAGTTTAAGGAATAAATATTTTTTTCTTGTCCTATGCTTGGTTATGTATCTGCATATCAGACCGCAAAACAGAGACATTTGTTGAACAGCTAACAAACTCAACTCCAAAGGTAACAACATGAACAGTTGTCAGAATATCTATTTTAGTATATCATTACACCTAATTATATTTTAATTTGCATTGTTCAACATAAATGTGTTACCATTCTGCAGTTTCATATCTAGAAAGAAGAGTATCCAGTTGTTGTATGGCACAAAAACAATTATGACATTGAAGTCACACAATCTCACAAATCAAACTGTGTGCAAAAACCATTTAAAAAAGAAAGACAAACAAGAATTGGCCAAAGTAGTCAATAGGGAGACTTACGTCTCCCATGTAGCTGTGGAAAAAAACTTATGAAAAGAGCATAACCTAACTACAATTGAATTAGATCAGAGGCTGTCAAAGCTGACCATTACATTTCAAATACATGCATTTTTGCTTTGCTCTTCTGGAACAAAGACTGAGTGTCATGCCGTGAAGTTCAGAATAGCTACTCTTGTATTGGACTTATATAACCATCTCACTCCACCCCAGTGATCAAGGTATAAAATACATTATAATGAGACAGAGCAAATTTTATTGGAGAACAAAATGTGCATGAGGTATATTACTTCAATAATGAAGCTACAATGTTCAATTCAGTTCAATTATCGAGAAAGAATCTAAGACTGATATTATTTGCATATTATGAAAATGGGAGCCAATAGACTCACTGTGGAGGGAGCGTCACATGAAAGGCTATACCAGTTTTCAAAGAAAACAAGATTCTTTAGAAAATAGATAGGTCTGACTGTAACATAGAGCTGGTTTAGTTTTTTTTTTTATAATATGTTAAGTTTACATAATAATATCACTTTAATGCATTTGTACAATGTGTTAAAATTACATAATAATAATATAATTTTAGCATATTTCCATAATGTGTTAAGACTAATAGTTTATTTTTTAATTTTTTTTGTCTTGTATACATAATGTGTGTTTTAGTTTTGGTTTTGTATCTATAATGTATAATATTGTATATATGTATGATATGTATAAATGTATATAAGTAAGGTTAATATAGCTTACAAGTTTCGATTATAAGTTAGTTTTAAGTTCTAAGATTTATAGAAAGCTAAGATAAATATAAAAGTTATTTAGGTTAGTTATTAAATCCTTAAGAATGTATTGTTTAATTAATTAGTTATAGAAAATGCAATATTACTATAGTTTATATATATATATATTTATATATATAGATATTATTATTATGCTGCTCTTCTCTGAACACACTGTAATCTCAGCTTTTGTTTCCATACTCAGAAAACTAAATTCCAGAGGTTATCATGAAGCAACATGAGTAATCGCATGTAATTTTAGATTAAAATTATATCAAGCTTTTAAAATAGTTCGTAAATCTTTGTAAATGTTTTACATAAAACTTAAACTTCTTTCTAAAGATCAGAGACTGATATGCTGAATTTATATGTGCTGGAATTTATAAAGGAATTTTATGTCTTCCCTTTGAGCCAAAATCGTAGTTTTTCAAAATGATTAAAAAATGTTTCATCAGTTTTGCTATGGAACCAAGTGAATTTAGGAAATAAATACATTTAGTTCTAAAGGTGACTTGTTCTGAAAAGTAGAACTTGGAGAAACAATACTTTCCTGAGTAAGAAAATAATTCTAGAAATGTAGTGGAAGTTTTCATAAAATCTGTGTAAGTTAGTCGACTAATTAAGTGTACAAAAGTGACCATGTAGGTGGTTGTTTCTGAAGTGTCAGTCTATATGGCTGAAACATAAAAGAGAAAGATGATTATAAAAATAACAAGGATATGTGTAAAGTTAACCTTTTTTTTTACTGCAAGCTGAGATGTCAGCTGCAAATTAGAGTTTGAATAACATAGGTATTTGAAATACTGATACTACTTACTGCTATTTTTGAGGTAATTTTTCTCTGCTTTTTCACTGTCAGTTATAAGTAAATATCCAGACACATAAGAGACTGATTATAACGGTTATGAGAAGCAAATGGCTGATTTCAGCTAAAGTCCTTGTCATGGACCATGTATATCTTAAAGTACATGAAATAATTCCTTCAGAGGAAATATTTCCCGTGATAGAGAAATATAAAAGAAGTACAATGTTTGTGAAGTAATCTCTCATGAAATATATACAATTTATAATGGAATTGAACTTAATTGCACTATACATTCTCCATTTTCTCAACTAAGGAGTCACAGAACTTTAATGCAATGTTATACTGGGCTCCTGTGGCCAGGTTTTGGTACTGGGAAGGGTTACAGGCATGAGTTCTGTGAGAAGGTGACAGAAGCTTCCCCCATGTACTGAATAGCTGCTGCCCGCTGGCTCCGGGATGGACCCACCACTGATCAGGTCTGAGGCAATCAGAGACAGTAGTAACACCTCTGTGATAACATATTCAAGAAGGAATAAAAAGTTATTGTGTAGATGAAAATTGCAGCCAGAAAAGAGCAGAGTGAGAACATGTGAACAACAATGCAGACACCAAGGTCAGTGGAAAAAGAGGGGCAGGAGGTGCTCCAGGCCCCAGAGGTGAGGTTCCCCTCCAGCCTGTGGTGAAGACCATGGTGGAGCAGCTATGCTCCTGCAGCCCGTGGAGGACCACAGGGATGCAGTTTCACCTGCAGCCCATGGAGGAGCCCACACTGGAGCAGATGGATGCTTGAAGGAGGTTGTGGACCTGTGGGAGGCCCATGTTGGAGCATAGTCTTGGCAGGGACCTGCTGACCCACAGGGAGACAAGCCCATACTGTAGCAGGGTTTCCTGGTAGAACTTGTAGCCTGTAAGGGACCTACGCTGGAGGCAGCCTGTGTCTGAAGGACTGCACTCCAGGGAAACATGACCCACAATGAAGCAGTTGATGAAGAACTGTTGCCTGGACTCATGTTGGAGAAATTTGTGAAGGACTATTTCCTGTGGAAGGGACTCCACAAGGAGCAGAGGAAGGAGTCCTCTCTCTGAGCAGCAGCAGGAAAAGCAGCTGACCATAACTCCCATTCCCCATCTCCCTATGCTGCTGGAGGGGAGGAGATAGGACTTGGAAGGAGGGAGGAGTAGGGGGAAGGTGTTTTTAAGATTTGTATTTATTCTCATTCTCCTGCTTTGATCCTGTTAGTAATAAATTTAATTAATATCCTCACCTCGAGTATGTTTTGCCTGTGGAATGGACATCAGTAAGAGTCCTTATCTTAACCTATGGTGCCATGGTTTAGTTGATGGGCTGTTAGATTATGGGTTGGACTTGATGACCTTTAAGGTCTCTTCTAACCTCATTAATACTGTGTGATACTGTGTGAACTCTTTGTATTTTCTCTCCTCTGTGCAGTTGCAGAGGGAAGCCAGAGAGTAGCTTTTGTGAGTACCTGGTATCCAGGAAGGGTCAACCTACTACAAATGTGAAGAAAACATGTGATGAAACTCATAAGAAAGACAGTATTTCTCTTTCTAGAATTTCCTTTGCTGAAATTGCTTTGAGGTCTCTGTTAGCCCTAATATGAGAAGCAAACACCCGAGAACAATAAGCAATTTCATGCATATTTTGTTAAGATTTGTTTTGATTTTATAGTTTTCTTGATGAAATATATATAAAGCAAAACCTATATCTGATGTTAGGGGCTTTCCTCTCTTTGTTTTAGCTGTCCTGATATCAATGGACTTGTCTTTGTATTCCCCCCTTCCCTCTGCCAAGGGATTTGAAACAGAATTGTCTCTTTCAAACTAAAGAAAGAAAAAGATATATTCCCTTCTATGAATTCATATCCTTCATAGAACCCTTGAATGTAGAGTTGTGATGTATTTTACCAATTATGCAATACTGCAATAGTGTACTGGACAATAAAAAAATACTTGAAACAAAAGACAGAAAACTAATTCATTCACTCAGTTGCTTCTCTTTTCTTAAAGAATCCCCAATTACAAAGTGTCCTGAATTTCAGTACATCACTGGGACAATTGCACTGTTTGGACAGGAATTTTGAATAGTTTGCAAGTACTCATTTTATTAGATATTATTTATAATTCTATTTTGAAAGATCCAGTTCTCAAAAGGTCCAGTTCTCAAAATGTGACAAAATCTAAAGTACAATATTGTTGTAGCCGCCCCTCACGGAGATAGAAACTTGCGAGACAAGGGGTTCATGCAGGAGGACATTTTAATGAGAATACCCATGGTTTGTATACCTTTTAGAAACCAGCACATTGCAACTCCATTGGTCAACATACTTGTTTTTTAACAATTTCATTGGCTCAGGTTAAGCATGAAGCCACTTCTCCTTGTTTTGGGAACTTTCTCTTTTATTTTGACACCGGCAAGGATTGTTTTTCAAGAAAAGCATGAGAAAGCACTGCAAAACATGTTTTTCTGCAGAACATCTGTTGATATGAGAAAGCTGTTGTTGTGTGAGGAACCTTATGTAAAACCTTAAGCCACTGTGTGAAAAACACAGATGTATTTTGAGAAAGTTTTACTATTGTTTTGGGAAGGCTGCATACCAGCATGTTTTTCACTTCGTTGCAGAAGTATTGTTTACTTCTGGCCTTTCTGACAGCTTGCTGCCAGAGAGACAGATCTACTTAGGCTGACTTTAGGCCTCTGAAACAGGCCTTAAGCCCTAGTCTTTTAAAATTGGATATGACACAATATATCTCAGAAATTGTTAATATCTCTAATTTTTTCATATTAGAAACTTTCTTAGTACAAAGAAATTAGAACTGTTTGGCCTCTGCTGACAACAGTTAGCTTAGCAAAAACTGTAAGCAATTTCAAGTGAGTTACTAATTGTCCAGTACTCCTTCAAAATAGCTTCACACATTTGTTAGTGATTCCAAATTTGAAGAAGTGTACTTCAATTCTCTTTGCAAGTCTTTGAGAGAATTTTTATTTTGCATTCCTACTTTGACAGAGTATCATGTTCAAGGTGATGATTAATAGCCTGGATATTTCTCTCAAAATAAATTAACAGCAAGTGTCATGAAGTCAAATGAATTACAGTGAAGTAGGCAGCAATAGTGCTTCTGGAACTACTGTTTACTACAGAACAAACAAGGAAACAGGGAAAACTTTCAGGAATGTAAAGAACTCTTTATCCTTCCAGAATATGTTTTACTTGTTTGAACAGATATATGCCTTTTAAAAATAAAGACTTTAGTATTGGGAACAGGGAATGAGATTCTGCATTTGTTTAGTGTTATTTCCATCTCCTACTCCAAGTAGTCCTCTCTAAGAGCAGAAGTTGTTTTGCATTGACATGCATAAAAAGATCCTAATAAACAAATCAAAACAAAATAAGAAAAAAACACAATCCCTAATACAATCTATTTGATGATTATATATACAGAACAAACTTCAGCCTACCTTTCCATAACAGAAAGATATTGATCTTCATTTAGATTTCATTTAATCATTAATGGTGACCTATAACAAGCCATAATTTCCTTTCCTAAATATTTAGCTCTGACTTTATCTTGAGTATTCCTTCAAAATATGACTATATAAATTCCATAAAACCTTTAGAGAAGTCATAGGGAAAGTAAGAAAAAAAATTCAGAAAATACTTCAAAATACCCAAGCTGAGGCAAAGACTGTTCTCTTGTTCTTGTACATAGCCAGCTACACTTCAAATCTGAGTATACAGTTCACAGTATAATTTACATAGATTATAAGCCTCCCTGAAATGTCTGAAAAAGAAGCCAGAGTGACCAAACTTCACTTGAAATGTATTTTTCCTGCAAAGAGGAGGAAAAGATGTTTTACCAAAATGCAAACAAAACCAGAACTGTAAATCTAACAATCTCTTGACTACAAGGACTTAAAGACAGCTACAGTAAGCCTCTAGAAGTCCTATATGTCAACAACTGAGTTTGGTTAGGTGTATAATCTCTTGGAGTCCCTGACTGCATGATTAATGCACAATCTTTTAATCTAAGGTACATTTATATAATCTTACCTTGATGTTTTAACATATCCTGCTTGGTCTCCAGTTGTCCATCTGTAAGATCAAGAATCTCTCGTAGGTCCTTGTTTGTCAGGCTGACATGGCTATTTTAGGTACCTTGGTCACTTAAAGTGGTATTAACCACTTAAATGTAGCAAATTAATTGAGTCCTCAAACTCACTTAATTATTACAGGCTCTTAGACCTTGATCTTGTCTGTAAACATCTATTGTAAAGACACCTGAAGGTATATCTCAGTTTGAATGAACTGTAACCCAGGAATGTGTTCAAATATATTTTCTACTGGAACATTGTACCTTTTTGCAGAGAAAACTGAAGTTCAAGCAGAATACTTCTAAATGGCTTTCGTGTGTGACCAGACAGGCAGAAAAAGAACGTATGTAACAGTATTTTCGAATGTTGTTATTTTTGTTATTTTACTGAATATATTCTGAAAATTTGTTTCCCAATCAGCTCTTCTATAAAAGAAAAACACTTTTTGCTCCACTAAGACACACAGCTAGTTACAAAAGGAAGGAAGGAGGTAATACATGCCTTGAAATTGAGCTATTTGTGGATCTCAAAAAAAGTAGTTGGGACTGTTTAGAATTGTACAAGGCAATCAAACAGATCAATGGCATACTTCAGCAGAACAAAAACCTCGCAGTGAGTGTGACTATAATATAATCTGCATTGTGTACACTGTATCATATTTGTGTAGTATAGTTTAAAAATGTTTTAGCATAGCTTATTTTGAATGATAAAATTAATATTATCTTCCAGTACTTAGAAGCCTACGAAAAAGAAATAATTTTAAATTAATATTTGCAAAATAAAAAACCTAGTAACTATTTAGGAACTATAAGAAACATATATGCTATTGGATGAACATTGTTAAGGAACTTACCAGCATAAAAATGAATGTTTTATTCATGATTGAATGTGCAGGTCTGTAAAAACCCAACAAGACCTCATTGATTTTTAGAATGGAGGTAGCACAGCTTTTCTGCAGGATGCATTTACAACATAAATGATTCATATGTCATTTTCCCAGCATAACTGTGAAAATTTGCTACACTTCAGTGCCTTTATTTGAACCTTAGATAATTTTATCCTCCTATTTGAATGTTACTTGTTCATTTATCTGAATTACTGCAGGATCTCTTTCTTATCAGTCATTTCCCCCATCTGGCTGAAAACCCAGCTTGTTGCTAAACAAAGGTTGGCTTGTCTTCATCATCCTCTAGTGGTGGCTGTGCAGCCCCTCTGCACCTGGGCTGTTCTTACGCAGATAAGAGGTTTTACTACCACAGGTCCGAAACCACTCCTCCTCCCCTTTGGTTTTAGGTGAAACTTGGTCTCAGCAAAGCACACTGCTGCTTTTGCACATGGCCAATTGTTTGAGTCATTAACCCTTAACATTTCGGTCTCTCACAATAAATCAAAAATTGTCGAGGGTAACTTCACATAAACATCTAAGCGCTTTGCATACATCCTCTCAGGGCCTATGGATTATATATGTTAAATTTGCTTAAGTATTAAGTAATTTGCTGTTCCTTTTTCTCTGATGGTACACCTTCCTTGCTCTGGGATTCCTAAAAGTTGGTCTTGATGGATTGTTGTGTTATCCCTCTAAAAGATATCAGAGGGATTGAAGTCTGCCAGTGAGGGCCAGAATCTGTGAGCAAGGGATAATTTCTATGTGCTGGTACATCATCCACTTGTTCTTTATGATCAAGTGTCCTAAAGCGGAAACCCACTATAGTGTGACATCTTCCTGTCCTCTTTTAGATCATAAATTCTCTGTCAACTCCTCTCCAACCCCAGGCAGAGCTCCATATACTCCAGCTTCTCTCTCACATAACAGACAATGCTGTTAAGGTGTGATAAATAATTCTACCTGCATAACTGCATATAGTTCACCTCTAAATCATATTCTAAATGATCTTTCTCTGAAAGTATCCTTCCCTTTTACTGAGTCTGGCTGGGATAGAGTTAATTTTCTTTAGAGTAGGTTGTGCATGGCTCTATTTTTGTTTTGTGCTGAAAATAATATTGATATTACAGGAATGTCTTCATGCTACGGTGAGGGGATAGGGGACAGCAGCTAAACATAAGGTCTACTCAACGATTATGGGGCAGGAGGTATTTTTCTTAGCTGTCCAAGATACCTGAATATAGATCCTATGTACAATTTGCATATTATTTCTTCTATAAGGATGAGGGTGTATGATCTCTTTTCTCTCAAGTGTTTTCTTTTAGTTTATATTGTATCTGTTTTAAAAATACTAGATGTGGAGATTGGCTAGGCTTATCCTTAACATATTGCCGCTTAGGAGACGTGATTCATGAAAATAGACAGAAAATTTAAATTTCATTGGGAAATATGATGCTTCTGTTTCATACTACAGTGTTTCCACATCAGAATGAAGTATGCTATTAGCAAATTCACTGCCAAAGGGAAGACTAAGAGGTGCCCAGGGTCTTTCTTGGGGACAGACTTACCAGGGCAACAGACAGTACCACATACTTCTTCTATAAGTGAGAAAGGTTACCAGCTTTCTGGTTCCAGATCACAAAGATATTGCAGTATTTAACAAACATGAGTAATAAAATCTCTGCAGTGACATATGCGATATTCCTATTTCCTTATATGCATTTTCCTGAGCACATATACTGACTTCTTTTTTTTAAAGAATTGCATTTTGCATTCCTGATACAAGTGTAAAAATAAAAAGTGTAGATTTCATAGAACTGAAACAGGAGTTAATTGCAATTATATGAAAGCATGTGGCTTTTAACAAAAGGCTGGTGATCGTTCTTCAACTACATCGTTTTGAAGCATGTATAAGGAATTTATTGTTTCATAAGAAGCAGCACAGAGCTGTGATGGGAAAGAAAGTATGGGAAAAGATCAAAGGCATTGAAACATCGAAAATGATAGTTTCCATATATTTCCAGTTTTAATATCTCTAGATTTCAGATCAAAAGCAAATACAGTAACAGACTGAGAAACACAGATGAAAAACATTTCTTCATATGAGTAATCAGAGATAATGATCACATATTGCTTCAGCTGTGTCTATTAATGCTCTGCATTTGGGCTGATGGAAGTGAAATAAAAAGTTAAGTACTAAGCAGCTCATTGCCATCCCCAAGGCTAGAAACTACTAGTTTTTTACTAGAAGAAATATGTCACCTGGGATGACACCTGGGTATATATAATTTAAATATATGGACATGAAGTTTTCCACTTCTATGAACTGTTATCAAAGTCAAATCCCTCGTTTTGACAATACATCATGTATGATAGCTATATATCTCAGTCCTTTTGTAATCAGCATGCTTATGAGGAAGTAATGGTCCATTATTCTCTATTGAATTGTTTGAAATTTGTCCCATCTTTAGCAAGGGTGACTTTCGAATTCACAAATATATTGGCAGATGTGTTTTGAATTAAGCTGTTCTGAGATCAATCAAGGTAATAGTAATAGCACAAAAAAAGCACCATTTACAATCTTTGCAATAATTCAGATTTTTAAATCATCATTTAAATTTTAAGGCTTTTCACTCAGCTCCTTAAATTAATTTTTTTCCTTTTTAAAGTTTTCTGTTCTCTTTTGTTTTCTATTGCAGAAACTGTAAAAAAGAAGCACATTCAATTTCAGTGATTTTACAGATCTACAAAGTGCTGTTGAGGAAGTATACCCACAAAATCTACAAGTTTTTTTATTGTGGTGAAAAAAAATCTGGTAGTTTGACATGAAAACACATGAAACTGAAAATAGGGATATGTTTTAAAGACATTGTAGGGGTCTGAAAGAGGAGGGGGGTACAAGGGGATGCTGGGGGGTTCTTAGAGGG
>VXBA01001268.1:61239-87634 GCA_013399895.1 Serilophus lunatus
AAACATGGCGCTGGGGAGTCGTCGGCTCACAATTTTGGCGGGAACCACCATTTTGTTGGAGCCGGGAACCTCGAAGGGGGAGGTGGAGCCCAGACCGCTGGCCAGTCCGAAGAGGCGAAGCCGGGAAGAGGACTGCAAGGCTTGCGCGGGACTTGGAGAGCTTAAAAGCCCGAAGAAACAGAAGTTCTCTCTCTTTGGCTTGCTGGAGAGCGGGAGCACGGCTTCTTTTCTCCGACTCCCAGGCCTCGCGGCTTGACCCCGCCCACTCCCATCGGCATCGGAGCCACACCAGCACAACTGCAGGTTGAAAGCTTCCCCAAATAACATCCTGGGTTGGGGGGAGAACCTTTCACTGTGTTGTGTTTTACAGAGACTCCAAGGGCTGGGAGTTAGCTTCCACCAGAGAGAGAGAAGAAGAGGAAGCGGCTTTCCCTTCTCACTGCTTGTCTTTGGCCAGCCTGCCTGGCCTTCGAAAGCAGTTCCCTTATTCCTTTTTTCCCCCTTTTTCGTGGTTTTTGTCGGGTGCTTTTCTGCGTTAAGTTGGGAGTTCCCTTAAACTGTTGTCTTTCTTTTGGTTGAGCTCCAGACAAATAAGCTGTTTCGCTGTTGTTAATTCTGTTCATTCTTCTCGTCACTGTTCAGTGTGCCCCTGAGTAAAACACAGTGGTGCTTAAACCACCACAGACATTGTGATTAAAATTCAAAATTAACACACCTAAAGAAAAATTGCTGTCTGTAAATGGAATTTGTGGGGTTCACTTGAGATAATTGTATACAGCTTCACTGACTTAAAAAAACCCCAAATAAATTAGTACCTACCTACCCATGGATATGTCATTCATCTGTGTATGTTGCAGTACATCCAGCTTTTTTTCTGATATTATAAAATAGGCTTCCTCTGCTCCTGCCTTTGCCATCTTCATGGTCATGAATTGATTTTTTTCCAGTACCCACATTGTAAAATGCCTAATATATGGCTATTGTTTCATTCATATTCTTCTCAGGCTAGATCCATTCATTCTTAACTATTACTGGAAAAAAATGTTGAAGTAGATACAGGTTGCCTATGTGTAAATCAAAAGCATAGAAATTTTGTTATGCTATGTGTATCACATTCTGTTACAGTGCTATTTTCAATGTGTGATAAAAATAAGACTGAAAAGAGCTTTCAATGAAATCTTTTATTTATGCTTTGCTTTTCCCAATAGACATTAGCTAGCATTTTTGCTGCTTTTGAAATTCTCTTTAATTACTTTGTATTAGAATTCATGTTTGTTTACTTAATTCAAGTAGATTATTTCCTCCTTAAAAACCGCTATGATTATTAGAAACAATGTCTGTATACATTATGTACAGTACATTTCATTTGTTCAGCCTGGAGAAGAAAAGACTGCAGGAAAACTTCAGGACCTTTAGGCAGGAAGCCTTTCAGTTACTAAAGGAAGTTTTTGAGAGAAAGATGGAGAAAGATTTTTCATCAGTGTCTGTAGTGTCAGGACAAGAGATAGTGGTTTTAAATTGATATAGTTTAGGCTTAAACTGGACACAGAATATTTTTTTTTAATGATGAGGGCAGTGAGACACTGAGACAGATTGACCAGAGGAGTTGTGGATGCCCCATCAGAGGTGGTGTTCTAGGTCAGGTTGGATGTGGCATTGAGTACCCTGATCTATTGGAAGTTGTTACTGCAAAGGGGGTTAAAACAGATAATATTTAAAGTCCCTTCCAATCCAAACTCTCTTATGATCATACGATTCTAAGTTTACAATCTCACTTTCTCACTTTCTTCAGCTGTGTAGTTTCATTAGATGGTTTCAACAGTTTGGTTTGATTTGTAAGTTAAATAAACAAACTGTTTTTATATATGAGAAACCCCGACCAGATCTGAGTGAGTAACCACCTTCAAGTGAGTAATACATCTGCAAGTATGCTATTCTTGGAATTCCCTGTAGTTGAGCTTTGGTAGCCCATTTTCCCAGCCTGTTCATGTCCTTCTAGGTGGCAACATACTCGTCTGACATATTTACAATGAATTTTGTAATCCAATCTTGCTGAGAGTGCACTTTGTTCTGGCACCCAGGGCATTAATGAGGTGTTAAAGTGTGCTGAATTATTGATCCCGGAAACACGAGTGACTGGTGTCCAACTGGACTTGATGTTGCTGATTACAGACATCTTAGCCTAGCAGTTCTGGTGCATTTCAATCTAATTCATTGTCCATTTTCCTGTTAAATAACTTACAGATACCAACAGTATGAAACTTCTTATTGATCTCCTGGCTTGAGCTATTTAACGCTGGTTAGGGACAACAGCTGAGTTGATAGAAAATGGTCTAAACTTATTGAGAATATAGTTAAACCTCCTTTGCCTGATGAAAACATACATACAATTAAAAAAAGATTTATATTTGCCAGAAATATTTAAATTATTTTTATTTTTTATTATTGCAAAGATGACTTCCTCAAGACTTTTTTTTTTTTTCACAGTTATTTAACTAGTAGGTTTTTGACTAGTAGTTATTTAAGGTCATCTAATGAAGATTTTCTATAGTTATGATTTTTTAAATAGTGTTTTCTGACTTTTCTGTGGATGATATAGAAAAAAAAACTAAGTCAAGTAAAAGTACCTCATAGTAATTGCATCTAAATTCAAATTGTTTGTGCATCAGCTTGTGTATGTGACTCTTTGCACATTTTGTTCTCATTAAAATGCCCTAGGGAATCTGTTTTGAATAAAGCTAACTAAATTACAAAGCCATGCTTGAGATTAATCCTCTTTTTGGAAAAAAACACACTTATTAGGGATACACATATGAAATCTAGTCCATCTGTCCGCAATAATATTTGTGATCCTTATTAAGAATATGAAAACAGAAAAGTATGAAATGTAGTTTGCATTTTATTTTTCACAAATTAGCACAATGTTTAACGAGGTATGAAACTCCCATAAAGTTTACATCAGTTTAAAAGACAAGTTTGAATGAATTGAGTTTCACTGCTGACAGTAAAACAAGATAAAAATTCATGCAGAAGAAATTCTGCACTTGACTCGTATGTGGTGAATTATTTTTCAGTCGCATAGATATTTATTTGCCTATTAATCTTTATTAACAACTTAAAACTTAATATGGTTAGTATACCTGAGACTTTTGACATTATTTTTCAAATATTTTTTAAATGTAAAGAGTTTTATTTAAAAGTTGTCTAGATATATAAAAGCATATGCATACACACGCACACTGCCTTGCTCCTACACAGGAATTACAGTGTTTTCACTGCATGGACATGCTGATGATGTCTCTGCTGCTGCTTGCCTTTGGCTAGTGCCAATGTCTGAGTGCCTTATCAGGATAAACTCTGACCATGGCATAAAATGAGGTGTATAGCTGGAATTACAGTATTAATGATTAGTAGAATCTGGGGTTACTGTGCTATGTTTTAAGAAAAATGACCTACATGTACCAAAACCAGTGAGGTACCTTTAATTTAATTCCCTGCTCTTCTAAAAGTGTAGTTCACAGCCCAGAGGAACCTGACGGTCTGAGCAAACTGGCTCCTACTAATTCAATATGAAACCTGAAAATAGCAAGCAAATGCAGTACAAATGTTACCTCAAATGTCAAAATCCACAAGACACTTTGAAGGAGTCTTAACTTAGAATTAAGGCAACAAAGACGGTTGGGAAAGATTTCCTTGCCTGAGGATGAGAGGGTGATTATATCACTACTCCTCCTGTTTTTTAGCTGATGGGGAGAGCATCAGTGACATGTATCTAGGTGGAATTAAACCCTTACTGATTATATTTTCCTAGACAAGCTGGGCAATTTGGACCAGTATTACTGTGGTTTGAAATGTAAATTCCTTTAGATTACCACCACTTTCAGTCTGACTCCTGTTAAAGAGCAGTGATGCTTTATAATTCATGCCTTTTTAGAGATATGCAAAAAGTTCAAAATTGGATTTAGTATTCATACAGAACATTTTTAAAAGAAGTGATAGATAAGTGATTTTCTTTACTTCAAACTCCAAGCATTCTTCATTAGTAATGAACATTTAGGACCATCTTTAAAAAAATGGAGAGAAACCCAAGAAAAATAGTATACTATGACATTACTGCCTTCAAATGCAGGTAATATTTAAGTATTTAAGGCTTTTTTGGACTTCAGGATTCTTACATTTAGGTAAAGTTGATACTCGAAACCTCACTTTGTACCTCATTTCATAAAGAAATGAGTAGAGGAGTGGAGGGCAGAGGGTTCCTAGCAAGCTATTTGTAAAAATTAAACTGGTAGTTATTTAGCAGATTACAAAAAGATGCTGTAGATGATATAAAAGTTGTATAGACTGAGGTCACAGAAGAAGGAGGAGGTGGTGCTGCAGGTGCTAAAAGAGGTGTTTCCCTGCAGGCCCTGCAGAAGACCATAGAACAGGTATTTCTCGGCTGCCTATGGAGAGACCATGCAGAGCAGATACTCATGCTACAGTCAGACAAGACACTGACACCAAAACAGGTGGATATGCCTGAAGGAACTGCAGACTATGAAAAGTCAATCCTGCAGCAGAATTATCCTCAAAGACTGCAGGCTGTGGAGGGTATTGATTCTGGAGCCTGAGGAAAGAATGAGAAGCAGAGTAGAGATGTTATGAGCTCCCATTCCCCTCCACCCACGCTCCTCACTCGTCACTCCTTGAGTGAGGAAGGTAGAGAATTCAGGAATGAAAATATGAAATTCAGTCTGGGGAAAAAAGGAATGAGGTGGATGAGGTACTTTAGGGGGAGGAGGGGGAGGATCATTGTTTTTCACCATCTTAGTCTGTTTTAATTAACAGTAAATTAAATTAATTCCACATGAGTTGCATCTGCTTTACTTGTGTAAGTTATTAGTAAATGTCTATCTTGACCCCATAATTGTTTTCATTGTCAGTTCCTCACCTGCTGAGAAGGTAGAGAACCTGAGTGTATGTACGGCAGCTGGCCAAGGTTCATCCATTACAGACCTTCATTATAAAAAAAGTACTTAGTTTGTCAAATATATTCCCAGACAAATTACTGTCTAAGAAGTAGGAAAGCATTCCTGAATTTATTTATTTACTTATCTATTTATTTGTGTTGCTGCTTACCAGTCTGGATGATATAAAAAAGGAAATCTTATGGTCTGAGGGAATTTTTCTTAGTAGCAGAAGGATTTATGTTGTAAACTCTTTGAATGAGCTTACTCTAGGTCAATGATAAGCAGTTTTGAACTTAAAATTAAATTAAAATTGAATGCTGACTGTTTCCTTTGATCAAAGAGTTTTGGGGATATAGATTATTTCAGAAGTTATAATTGAATCAGAACTACTTAATGTTCATTTGGTTCTAACAAGAAATATTTTAAAAGACAGTTGTCACAAGACCATACTTAAAAAGATAATTAGGAACAGAAAAATTATTTGCAAACTCACCAGAAATCAATAAGATATCATGCAACAGAGAATGTTATGTAATGTTGCAATTTTAGATCACTCCTCAGAAGTAAATATCCTTCAACGGAAAAATCCTTCAGTTTCACTTTCTCTTGTCTTTTTGCTCAAACTCTTTTTCAAAAATGAACAGCTAATGTGATGTGACAACTGTTTGAGCTCAAAAGTACAGTGTATCTAGATCATGACGTTCCTCAGTGAATCAAAGAGAAAATGTCCTTTTCAAAAAATCAGAGAGATTATTAATTGAAAAGTAAGCAAAAAAGAAATAAACGAGGTAGCTTGCTCTACAATCATCCTGCATTGATTGAGCACCAGTTGATGTATTTAAATTATGAGCCTAGTCCACTTTCCTATGCTCATAAAAGAGAGTTAGGTATCTCTAGAGAACAATTAAGGGTTTAAATTTAAATCACTTTCTGTAAAAAATAAGGCTAGACTGACTCTGTTCCTTGGTTAGACTTTTTGTACATTTGCCTAAAACTTCAGATTCCTTTTTCTTTTCAGATTCCTTGCTGTGGAGGTGAGTGCAGAATAAATCTTCCCTATTATTCATACTGGTTATTTATTTTATTTAAACATATGTAAACTATGAGGCAAGAAAGTTTGAGTTATGATTGGGAAGAGATATTTCCATTAAAAATGCACCTTCATGAGATTTGGACCACTGACAAAGGGGAAAATAAAAAAACTGGAAATCAGTCCATTTAAAAATCTTGTCTAGACTTGTGCTTTTAGCAAGAAAGGTTGGACCTGATGATCCTTGGTACTCTATCTGATATTCTATGAGTCTATAAATACTTATCTTCATTCAGTTGAATCCAAACAATTTTTTATGTCACATTGAACTACATGACGCTAAAATTCTGCATCTTATTCTAAAACCTGTTGAAGAAAGCCATTTTCCTGGACAGTTAATAGTGGGCTTTCAAGGTGGTAGTTCAGTTTTAATGCCTTTCATGATTCCCAAGATCTTGTTAGTCTTTTTAAAACAGACTGTAGTTTAAAGCAGACAGCCTGACATCTTCAAAAATATGCCTTAATCAAGCCTGCGTCACAGACAGGTTTACGGGACCCTTGGGTTTCAGGTTTTCAATGAGAATTTGTCCTGACACCCAAGACACCTCATCAGCTTTCATATTTGTCTTCTTGAGTGTTGTTTCTTCCTATTTGTATAATTTTAAGCTAACTAACTAATTTCTATATGTATGTGAATTTTATAACAGTTCTAGCAGTTGCTTCTACCCTGGTCGGTGGGGGAAAGAATTAACTGGTTGTTTGGGAAAGACTAAGAATAGCTGCACTTTTTATTATACTTGGTAAGTTCTAACCAGCCTTTCCTGATAACATTTATCTACTCATATTTTGAATGCCAGAGCTTTGAAAGAAGTATAAAAGTAGTACTACTAAGAAGGGACTCAGCTTATAAACTTGTTCTTGTCTTTCCTTCATCACACTATTCACTTCCTCCTAGCTGGAAGAATGTAATACAGTTTGCAAAATCAATGACTCAGAAGATTCAAAAAGCTGAAATGGAGACTTGCTGCGCATATGCATTATGATACTCTTGTAGCTGAACAATTTGATGACATTTTTCCAATGAGATCTGCCATTAAATGTGTATATTTAATGTAAAATTTATCAATGCTATACAGTAGTACACATTTTAATCTGGATGTCAAGCAGTATAAAATTGCAGATCTTAAAAAAAATTATGTAAATTTCACTTGCACAACAAATTATGGTTTTAATCTCATTAAAGAATGAAATCATATTTGCATGACATATCCTGACGCTTAAAAGCCATCACTGACTAGACTTTAAAATCTTTCAGCTATAGCTGGGTCCTGAATTTTTCTCAGGCAGTTGTTGAAATGGCTCAGTGCTCAACATTTCAGGCAAGACTGACGTTACTGTGTGATTTAGGAATATTTTATATAGTTTTTTCTACAAAGATTAGTCACATATCCTTGTGCTGTAAAGAGCAAAAGGACTTGAAGGGCTCCATGTATGTCTCCTTGACCCGGGAAAATGTCTGTGAAAACAAGACAAAATTTTTTTGTTTCCATATGTAATGGAATACAAAATAGAAAATACATGAGTAAAATAATCAAAAGGAAATCAACACTGGAAGATTAAAAAATAGGCTATATTACAACTACAAGTAGAGATTAAATATTAATTCACAGAGAGATGCAAGAATACTGTAATATTTAAAATGAAGACAAGCATTAGGATGGTGATAAATAGAAGTACTACGGTAACACTAGAATTCAGGGAAAATGTAAACAATTCCTAGCAAACTAGGAAAAGACAAGGTCAAATATGTTTGCGACAAGACAGTAAAAAAACCAAGAGATACAGCTTATTTTATTTTTCTGTTAATTTTAGAATGATGTAATGAAATGATAAAAAAACTGTTCTAGTTGTCTCTTCATTTACGTCTGCATTGTGTGTGTGAATTTATGTGTGTGCATATCTGTGATGAGCATGGGTAAGGTAATTCAAATCCTACTTTTCTGAATTATCTGATTTTTTTTTTATTTTAAATAATTTTTGGCAGCAACTGTGCTTTTTGATATATTTTAACTTAGAACATAATTTCTGCTGTATTGTGAAATTTGATTTGAAAAACATCTCGATTCATTTTATGCTAAAATATAATTTGTTATTTCTGTCTTCATTTTGCAGCCTGTTTTAGGAAGTTAGTAAGAACTACATATTGATCAAAAAATCTTGACAAAAATCTATCCTCAAGAAACAAAAAAATAATTTCTCTCTCAAAAAATGCAGTATGGAAAAAAAACCCTAAATAAGCCAACAACAAGAAACCCAAATCAAAATAATAATTAAAACAAACAAAAATACCAAAACATAAATAAATGCAAAACCAATGAACAAACCCAAAAGTCATAAAGTCTATTTTGAATGAAGCTGATGCAGAAGTAGGAACAATATGTTATTGGCTAACAGTCTGTGAATGCTCACTTATTTTAGCATATATTAAAGTCAGAAAATGTAGCATTAAGATATAGTGAAATTCACTAGCATCAAAATTGGCAATGAAGTATAAAATGTTGATGAACAAATACTAAAGAAGACAAAACTGTGAAATAAAACTGTGTTAATAAGAGATTATGTATTAATTAACTGCTACTAGCTGTTAATGAGAGAGAAGTATCCGGTATGGGAGGAAGTTTTAAGGAGTACATGTCAAATACATGTATTTTTGGTTCACTTACGATATCCTATAATTTTTATTTTGGGGAGCAGAAGTCTTATTGCAACCTGTGGTATCTGCAACATTAACTGTATGGCACATTCTGAAATATCACAGGTGAACAAAGAAATATTAAGACAGTTTTGCATAAAGAAAAAATATTTAATGAAAAGCTTGTTCTATCTTTTTTTTTTTTTTTCTCTGAGTGCTCCTAGAGACTGTTTGTTCAGGTTTTTCTATGCAGAAAACTCATAACAATTAAGTTTTTTGTTTTGTAAGAGTTTCAGTATAGTTTGAAGATCATTAAACTCTGTTCTTCAAACACTCAAATATTCTCTTTTCTTTTGGATGCTTTCTCAAGTATAAATACCCATATTTCACACATTAGCTCGATAAAAGCTTATATTCTAGTTTTTTGTGCTAAGCAGCAATCTTTGAAATCTGTAATAGAAAAAGCAGACTTAACTTACATGAAAATAAAAAATGCAAAAAATACGAGCAAAATTAAAATTTTATTTGTATTCTTGACTATTTTAGCTACTAGTACAAGTCAAACAAAAATGGAAAGTAATGTTTTATGATTTTCTTAAGAAATAAAACCAGAGTAATGCCGTCCTTGACTGAAGTAAACTGTACTCATAAGAATTAAATTAACTAATTCTTGAGAAAATAAGTATTTTCTAGCTATACTTTCAGTAATGGTGGAATGATTTTATTCACTGTTAATGGAAGCATACACTTGACTATTTAATATATAGAGAATTTGTGTGGAACATTTGAATGCACAAGGTTCCCTGTGAATAACCTTTGAGGAAGCAAGGTATCTGACTCCCTAAAACCCTTTCACAAACCATCTCTGTATACTTGGACAGTGTACAATAGTGTCACATGGAAAGATGAAGATTTGATCTGTAAAAGCAAAACAGAGAAGAGATCCACAGTTTGCTTCTTACTGAAGCTCCTGAGGGAAAACTGTATCAAGAGGCAAAAGAAGTAAACCAGAAATAAAGAGGTAAAAGGCACAAGTAATTTTTTAACTCTTATCTCTCACATCTACAACAGAAAAACACATCACATTATTTCAGTATCGATGTTGTGGCCATGGGGGAGAAAGGACAGAGAAAGAAACAGAGAGATTTGTGTTTTATTTTGATCTCTTAAGAAAAACAACATTAAATAAAGCAGTAGGAGTTTGTTTTATCTCTGCAGACTGATAAATGTATGTTACCATTACTGCTAGCAGGCCAGAGGTCTGTATTTAGCTGCAGGTTTCCAAAGAATTTGTCAGCTGTAGTTTGCCTGATTTGTGAAAGAACTTGAAGTTCTTTTTATCCTTTTTTATCAGCAACAGCAATTGTCTAGCCAATAGAAGACCAATGATTTTTCTCTAATTCATTTCAGTTTCGCTTAGCTTTGAATGACTGTGTGGTGTAATTGTTATACGCTTTTGATAGAGTTATGTATTTAATAGTGAAAAAGGAGTCTTCTGTGTAGTGCAAACAGTGTACATAGGATAACAATGATGTGCAGAGCAGTGCAATCACAGAGTGACTACAGAGGCTTCCAATGCATGGGTGGAGGATGATAATAGATGTTTCAGGCCTATTAACTAATCATCAAGAGTCAATTACTGTTTTTTAAAGGCATGTAGTTTCAGGAGCTGTGTAAAATTACTTTTATGAAGCACAAAGGACAATGAAGAAACAATAGACATGAATCACAACATGTAAATACTGGAATAACATGGAACAGCAAGCCAGTGAATAAAAAAAAAACATATGTAGTACAAGTTGTAAAATTTGAAAGATAGTATAAAGAAGAAACTATCACCACCACTATCACCATCATGCTTCTCTTGGTGAAGGTCTCCGAAAGCTGATGACTCACCATATCCTTCCTTCCCTTCTTTTTGAGGAAGAGTACAACCATCAGTCTTAGATGCACTGAAACTGGAAGGATACCTAAAGATGAGCATTAAAGAAGAAAAGGGAATACATAGTGATCAGGAATTCCATTAATGACAAAATTAGTTGTTCCATTTCCACAGAACATTCAATTTTTGCTGAAATAACATTTAGAAAAATGTATTGTTTTCTGAAGTTCTTAAAAACAATATAGAAAAGTATTTGCAAAGGAGCCCTGGAATGAGTCCAGAAAAAGACGTTTAAGGGACTGACCCTCTCTTATGAAGGTAGCTTGAAAGACCTGAGCCTGTTCAGCCTTCAGAAGACTGAGAGGGGTTGTTGCCAATATCTATCAGTATCTGAATGGAGGGTGTCAAGAGAATAGAGCCAGGTTCTTCTTGGTGCTGCCAAGCAATGGGACAAGAGGCAATAGGCAGAACTGAGAAGTTCCATCTGAATACAAGAATGAACTTCTTTACTGTAAGTGTGGATGAACACTGAACGGATTGGTCAGAAGTTTTGAAGTCTCTTCACTGAAGATACTCCAGACCATCTGCCCACAATCCTGTGCAAAGTGCTCTAGAAAATTCTGCTTCAGCAGGGAATTGGACCAGATGACCACTATGGTCCCTTCCAACCTGACTCACTCTGTGATTCTGTGAAAATCTCCTGGTCACCTTTTGCTTTAGATTTTGCACTGGGCCTTCAAAATAACCAGGAAGAACTTTAAAAACTCTAGGATATTTTCCTCATTCTGTACTATCAGCATAGGTATTTACTTCCAAGTTTTTAATCTGAACAATCTTAGTAGTAAATAGGAAGAAAGAGGAACATCTAAACAGTGATCCATTTCATGTCTTAAAAAGGTCAGTTGAATTGTACCTGGAAAAGGCCTACTGTTTATTAACATAAATTGCATTTAAAAAAACCTAAACAAACAAAAAAACACACCCCAAAACAAAACAAAAACTCAAGTAAAAACAAAACAAATTAACAACAACAAGATAACCCCCAAAAAACCAACCAAACAACACAACAAAACACAAGCACTTTGGCATTGCAGGCAATTACAATGACAAGTGATGACAAGCAGTGTACGTGTGCTGTGCACATTTGTAAGGAGTAGTGGTCATAAATACTGCATTTTTACAGACAGCCACTGGCAGTTTGCAAGTAGTGTCTTATATTTAATTTTTGACACTTTGTAAGTGTACAGAAAAACTTCAATTTTATTATAAATATTTATTATAAATATGTGTCTCTGAGCATGAAATTTCGTGCACATATAGTAACTTGGATTCTCAAAAGAGGTCCTATTTGAGCAGACTTAGTCTATAAGACAAAATACTCAATGTACAATCTGGTGAGATGCCTGGGAACAGTGTATGAAAAAAAATGTAAGAAAAACCATTCACAGAAAATTTTAGAATGGGGACAGCTACAGCTGAATTAACCATTCTAGGTGGCCTTTAAAGACAACGGAAAGAATCAGGATTCTTCTTATCCTAAAGTATATGTTTAAAATGTGTTAACTGAATCTTAGCCCAGAAGACACATTTCTTTCCTCTTTAAACTACAAATAATATCTAATGTGACCACTAAGAAATGGAAACTCACAATGTATATGACTGAAGCTATTCCAGATGAATCCTGTTACTCTTTACTAATTTTTCCCAAATCTTTTCTACATTTTCTGCAATGACCAGACAAATAGCATCTGTGCTAGCAGATGATAACATTTTCCACTTTCTGCCTCCATCTGTGTTTTTTTTTCAAAGGCTACATTTACGACTCAACTCTTTATATGAATGTGCTCTATTATAAACTAATTTAGTAAATCTTAAATTAACAATCTTAAGGAATAAAAGAAAACATAGAAATACTCTTCATTGATTTTATAAAGAAGGAATGATTGGGTAAAATAAATTGTAGTAAAGAATCAAGTTATAACTAGAATATTAAAAATTATCTTACTTTAAAAGGTGAAGAGAAAATATATTAACTGATGCCTATAAAACACTATATAACTTTACAGAAAAAAATATGTTCAAAAAAAGCAAAGAATAAAAAAATTGTCCTTTTAAATATTTTATATAACTGTGTAACTATAGTAACATTAGCAGCCATAATAACAGTAAGTAGTAGTATTATAATTATAATATACAAGCTCAGTACTGCAGAAAGCTACAGAACAGTAAGTTAGAATATGATAATGGAATACTCTTACATGTTCAGTAGATATGTGAGTGGACTGAATTAGTATCCTATTTCTCACAGTGACCATAAATGGATGCATCTAGTAACATTCCAGACTGACTCTAATTTCAACTTGGGTGATTTCTACAGATATACTACCTACTTAGTAGGTTAGTAAAAGTTTATTTGATCTGAATCTGCTTTCTATTACCTTCATCTCACAGCTTATAGTTCTATATTTTGTCTGTTGAGATGGCTTCTGGCTTCTCTAAGATAGGCAGGTTAGCAAAACTGTTAAGGCAAGAAGGAGCACACATCTAAAAACCATAATTATTTTGCAGCTGATGACCTGAAGAAGTTGCCCAGTATAAGTGATGTGAGGGCAGAGAGCAGAACTGTGAACCAGGTAGGGGGCAAAACCATTTGTTTTATAGGTATTGGAAGAGGGTTACAATCCCACCAAATTCCTCTTTTTCGTACTTGATGCCTGTCAATTTACTTCGAGTACTGTGTATTTTTTATTCAGTTATGTAAGGAAAACCATTTTTATAAACCAAAATTTTATGCCTGCAACAACTGCATCTTTCAGGCACAGAATAAATTAACAGAGATATATCTGATAGATTTCAACAATATCTCAATGTGTATCTTAACAAACTAAATTTCTCCTCTGTGGCCCTCCCAGAAAACTACTGATGTTTTGAGGTTCTGCAGCATTTTCGGACTAAAGCTTTATTTTGATAGATTGCTACCTGAGGAATGGTGGAAAGATAACTAGCCAGATAAAAGTGTTATCTGAGAGAAAGAACTCAAGAGAGGAAAGCTGATAGTGAGTCTTAAAATTTAAGGCTAAAATCGAAGAAAGAATTTAGGTTCAAACTGTTTCTTTCTGTCAGCTGAGACCACCATTCAGTCAATGTTCCCTCTGTAAAAATTAAACTCTTGCTTAACCATGAAGGTTCCTGTGTTTCTGACAGGGATGATTACAGTGTCTACATTTCCACTAAGGGCATGGGCTACACTCTACAGAGTGCAGTAGCCAGTGTTCAATTTATTCTTGATTAAATACTGCTTCTCAAACTGAAATTGATTATTACTGATTGCATGTACAGGAATGCAACTCATACATTCTAATGTGATGTCTGCTAAACAAGTTATATAAGACAGATCCTGAAAAAGGTACTGTATTTTGCTCCACATACAGAAGTTACCTTTTTAAAAATTGTCATTCATTTTAGCCTTTCCAAATTCCCACAGCAGAGCAATGTGAACATGGAGGTCTGGATTTGCCTGATCTTGTCTACCTTATCCCTTGTCTACCTAGAGGATCTGTCATAACTGAAATGTTAGGAAGAGCGAAACTAATAAGGAATTTTCTGTGCTTTTACGGCATGGAGAAGACAACTGTGTCTATGAGAAGTTAAATTTGGAATGAACGTTAGGAAGAAAATAAACTGGTAAATAAAATGAAATCTACTTTATCATGGAACTGTTTTATTAAGGAATGTTATGATCCTCTCCAGACAGTGAGGCAGGAGTGTGTTTGAGATCTTCTTTGTGATTCTGGTTGTACTATATAGGAGGGCATGATCCGTTATGATTCATTAATTCCTGATCTTTTAGACATTAGATTTTATACAAAAAATCACTATTCCTTATCTAAGAGCTAATTTAAGAATGTTGAGTTGTGCTCTAAGTTTAGGGTAATTAACATACTTGAACTACAAATTTTGTTTAATGTAGCAATCTTTATAGTATAATGCATTCCTCAGAAATGTAAAAGAAAAATCCAGAGATAAGTATTTCTGAAACGACTTGCACTAATTTTATTAGTACTAATTTATTTATATGTGTTTCATTTTAATGCTGAAATAGAGAATTTTTCACTGACATATTTTCTGGCAGATGAAATTTAAAATTATAATTTAAACTTTTCTATTGTTCAAAGCAAAAAAGAATACATGTAGTTGTTTTAAGCACTATTTGTCCTTTCAAGTTACTTAACAGTCCACAATAATAATAAAATTATGAAGTGAGAGAAAAAAACCCCAGTCTTAAAATTACAGTTTGAAAAGAAACAAAGGCAGGAGAAGGAAATAATAAAAGAGATATGTGTCTTTGTACAAAACAAATTGCTACAGCAGATTTTCTTTAAAACTGAAAAAAAAAAATAGACCCTATATCATGCATATAGTAAAATGAGTTAGATGAAAAAAGTGTACAAACGTCAAGTTTTCCTGGAGACAGAGAGTATCTGGTCTTTAAAGGATTTAATACCTCAATGAAATGAATAACTGTAAACAGAACTGCGATGTAAATATCTAGTTTTCAATATATTCCAGTTTAAAAGACTACCACAGTTAGAAAATGCCTGCAACTCTGAGAGTAGCTCTCCAGCCCACTCTCTACATGAGACCAGTGCTCAGGTCAGGTTATATTAACATATAACCACTCTACACCTTCAAGTACGTGTTATTTAATCATTTGAGCTTACTTGATCACTTGAGCTGCTTGATGCACATTCTAGAGCTCTCTGAAAAACCACAGAGACCACTTTTTAAGAGCTAAGAAAGTTAACCATGGAGTTTAAATGTAATGTTTGGGTAGACGATATTAAGCTTGATACTTGGCAACATTTCTGTGCAGTTGCTCATGGGACATATTGAATATATTGTACATATTGAACTTCATACATACTAAAATTAACGTAAGATGTCTGTGAGCAGACTAGACTTTTAGGGAGCTTAAGTTTTATTCCTATCTCTCTGTCTTTCTTTACACAGATACATGATGCAACAACTTGAAAATGACCGTGAAATTCAAAAGATTTGAGTAAAACCTAGGAGGGCTGTTGTTATGCCTGTCTACAGTGAAGAGTGTATTGGACAGATAGTGCATCAAGGCACGGTAAATTTGTGCACACACACTGTCTTAATTTGCTTGAAAAAAACCCCACAGTCTTGTTCAAATCAAACTAAATTATATTCATAGTCTATACAAATAAAAATATATTTCCAATAAGACTCAAAGAAGAATTGAGTCTGTATCCTTTCAAAAAGAATCCATTTAAATACTATTCTGCAAAAGAGACACTTTGATGCTCTTCAAATTACAGTTTTCAGGGCTATTTTCTACTATTTATACACCTTATATTACTAATTTTCTTACAGTGTTAGCAACCAAACTAAGACAGTACAAAAACAAAGTAATAGTGAGAGCTAGCTATATTAGAATTATATATTAAAAAAAGGCAAGAAAAAATCATTATATTCTAAAACTTTCGTTCTGCATTGTCATAATCCACTTGTAACATGCAATATTTCTATTAAATTATGTTTTCAATTATAAAAATCATTATTATAATAAGATAAATCTTGCATTCAGTCATTCTATTTTTCAGAGTGCAGATCCATGTGCACTTCAAAGAGGATTTAACCATAATGTTAATTTCTTCTTTAATGGATCTTATTAACAGTAAGAGGCTGTTGCTATGAAAAAAAATTTCTGATGATGGGTATGGTGTGTTTTAAATCACATTATAATTTTTGATGGACTGCAGTACAACAGCAGTCCAAAACAAAGCAAATAATTGATCTCCAGCCATGGTCTGTAACACTAGTTATCCATCAAGCTTCCACTGACACAATCCTCTTATGATTTCATTGTTGAGATTCTGTACTCCATCTTCTTTGAAGTTAGTTTATTTCACTATGTGTTTTGGTCCTCACCAAAACTTCATGCTGTCATTTTTTCAGAGCTTTCCTAGACTGGCAATATAAGAACTAGTTGATAGCAAGATGTTATCTTAGTGGAATTTCATGTGGACTGCTACTGCATGCTTCAAAAACGCTGGCTATAAATATGAAAATGATTCATATTTTTATTCACTACCAATCCATAACATTCCCCTAATTCTCTTAGAAGTTTCCAGGACACTGAGCAGAAGGAATGATACAACAGAACCTGACACAAAAATGTAGAAGAGAGCTTATGGGGTGAAAAAAATCCTTGGTCTCTATTGCACACTGAAACCTTTAAAAAAAAAAAAAAGTCAGCGTGTCTCAAGTGCCTCCTAGCTTTGATGTTATTGCTCCTAGACTGATGCTAGTAGTCCCTAACATTGAAGACACATGAGAAGATTTATAGTGCATACTTACTTCACCATTAAAAAGAGGACATCAAGCAAAGCAGCCATTAAATAATGATAAGTAGGTCTGAAAATAGATTTGTTAACACTATAGATCACTTGAGGACTCTGTACTCCCAGAGTGGTTTGTGGCAAACTTCTCCATATACCTGTACACTCTCAAAAAGACTGATAAAACATTGCTAACAGGTCTTAAAAATAACTCCTTCAAACGAGATTACATTTTAAGAATATGAAAGCAACTGGACCAAGAGACAATAAGACTTCTTTTCAGCACTTTTTTCCACTTTAGCTTGTCGTTGTTGTTTCAGTCTTTCTAGAAATGTTAATTCGGGACAAAAAGGTCTCATGCTATCACTGGGACATTCCCCCTTCCTCCTCCTGCATCTCAGTAATCTAATCTATTACAATGATTTATTCAGAATATTTAGAAGAATAAAGTCCCAGAATTCCTATGAAAAGTGAACATTACGCAGACATGGATTCAAAGATGAAAAAAACACGATAAGGTACAAGAAGAAGGCAGCAAAACTGCTGTCTTTCATTGGAAATAGATACATTCATGCACATATATATACCATGTGATAATGTTAAGCTGAACAGCGTCAGTAATTTTCATTATGTCTTGTTTTTCAAAAGGGTTGAATAATTAGGATGTTAGATATTTTTAGAGTAACCATAATGAAATGGCAAATAAAATAATTTTTTTAAATAACAATATGTATCACAAGGAGAAAGGCACAAAATATAACAATTCTAGAAATAAATAAAAAAATCTGGCATCAATATTCAATTTATATTCCTCATGTGTAAATCTTTAAAATGTTACAATAAGCAAACTAGCAAAGAAACGTCTTCCATAAGTAGTAATTTCATTCTTCACATGTGGCTTCCTGGGTCCCCCCAAAGACACATGACCACACAGATGTAGTGTCAAAGGAGAAATCTGTTTATTGTTTACAAGAATACTTTTTTATAGTCTACATATAGTTTATACTTTTCTAACCACTGAGAAGCAATTCTCATATCGCTTCTCTCTCGTCCAATCAGACACTGCCGTGTTGTGCAAGCATCTTCCTTACATGTCATAGTCAGCCCCTTCACTTTCAGTTCAGCTCCTTCTTCAGCTCCTGGGTCCTAGATTCCACCTGCCATCTGTGACTTACAAATAACATTCACTGGCATTTCCCTACATTCACATGCTGTTTTGTTCACAGAATTACACAATCAATTAGGTTTGAAAAGACCTCTGAGATCATCAAGTCCAACCTTTGACCAAACATCACCTTGTCTAGTAGACCATGTAGTTGCCTGGAGAAGAGACCGATACCCACTTCAGTACAATCTCCTTTCAAGTAGCTGAGTGATAAGGTCTCCCCTCAGCCTCCTCTTCCCCAGGCTAAACAATCCCAGCTCCCCCAGCTGCTCCCCATAGGAATTGTGTTCTGACCCCTCATCATCCTTGTTGCCCTTCTCTTGACACATTCGAGCATCTCAATGCCTTTCCTAAATCAAGGGACCCAGAACTGGACATAGTACTCAAGGTGTGGCCTAATCAGTGCTGAGTACAGGGGAAGAATCACTTCCCTAGTCCTACTGGCCACGCGATTCCTGACACAGGCCAGGATGCCATTGGCCCTTTTGGCCACCTGGGCACACTGCTGGTTCATGTCCATCCTGCAGTTAATCACTGCACCCAAGTCCCTTTCTGCCTAGCTCTTCTACAGTTACTCTATCCCCAACTTGTAATTACATAAAATATGAAATTTCTTCCATTCAAGTAGCAAAAACATATTTCTCCATTATATTAGATCTATTTTCAATATTAATTCTATTATTTTCTCTATTTTACTACTTTTTTTTTTTTGACAATTTGTTTTCTTTATAAAATCTAGGAAAGAAGAAGTATGGAAAGATTTTTCATTATTCCTCCTCCACTGCATTGTGATGTGTTCAGTAGAGTCTGCTCAGTGTAACACATACATACATCATGGATTCACCTAAAGGTAAAAAAAAAGTTTTGATTATCTGAAGGTCAAGAGATACATTGAACATTCAAGGTCATTAGCCATTAAAAATTTTTTCTAATAGATATCTTTGGACATGCCTTACATTAATCAAAAGCAAAGGAAATACCATCTTTAAAAAAACTAAGAAAATATTTTTTTAAATAGAAATGAAAAAAGTGAATGAAAAGTTATCTCATCTTCAAGTAAATATAGATTATTATTATCATTATACTTATGATAATATCTTACTAAACTTGCATACTCTATACATAAAATACTTTGCAAATATATCAATCCATAAGCAAAATTTTAGGAAAAAAGAAACTGAGAGTATACAGTTCACTGAAATAATTCTAAAGATATTTAAAGAAAGAAAAAAGTTGGTTCCTATTGTTTTCTATGTAATTATATATAATTACTTATTATTTAAAGGTTTAAAATTCACAAACTCTTCTTCCTTTCTTGATTCATCAAAAGAAAGAAGCTCTGTTATCTTTTCTTACAAACTATCCCAAACTAGGGATGACTATGGACATTGGCTGAAAGATGAAAAGAATAAACATTCTTCTATGAGAAAATGTAGTAACTTGTCAAATACTGAATAATTTCAGCGGTGCAACTACTAGGCTAGCCCCTTGTCTGGTGCTTCATACACATGACTAGTCAGGTCTAGGCCAGTGCACTGTTCCCACTTCTTCAGAGATACAACATCTGCACCAACTTTGTTTTATGACACTGAAAACGGAACATAATTTAATTTGAAGCCTTGAAAACTGTGAAAAATGTGGTAAAAAAAAAAAAAAAAAAGGAAATTACAGGTATAAAAGTGAAGCAAACACAGAAAACCTTGAAACAAATAATATATTTTAAAAAATACAGTAATATTGAGCATATAATAAAATACTGATAATATATGGTTTTCATACACTAATTTGGTGAAATTTTTCGTCTGCTTTCTAAACAAAGTTTGAAATCAGTCACAATCTGTGAAGAAATAATATTTTCCAGCTGTTTCACGTCTCCAGAAAAAAACCAAAACAGAGCCAGAAAACCAGTCTTTGTTATAATCTCCACCTATATTAATGAAATAATGTTAAATTTTAAAAATGATAAACAGATGCAGACAAAGTTCAGAAATCTTTTCTATTACGGAGAAGATGGTCTAGGAACACCTCCTGGAAAAGTGTGTGTAATGTTGGATGTGACCTTTTTCCAAGTTAAGTTTGCTGAAACTACTGAAAAGGAACTCAAGAAAACCCTGTGTACCTCTTGCTCTCACAGATGAACAGTGACATATACAGTGACTGTACAGTGACTTCCAGGTCACAGGGGAGCACTACAGGTGAAGATTCTTCCCTGACTTGACTTCAAAGAAACATGGATACCTCCACACTGTTTTCACTATCAGAAACTGGGAGTGCCTCACAGCAGTCCCAGAGCCAGATGATATAAGTACGTTTTTCTTTTAATGCACAGCGTATAATAGTGCAGGCTATCCACTGTCGTGAAATTGAGTTTTACCACAAAGAAAACAGCTGTTTGTACTCCAACTGCAAATTAATGCACATAGTGCCAATTTCAAGGATCATGAACTGGAATGGAACAGAAGGCAAAACCACATTTTCAGTATGAACATGCCAATAAGAAATTAATTTGATTTTAAAAACTATATGGAAGCTTGTTGTCTCTTAATGTTGGGTTAAGAGTTACCTTCATATGTGTCTGATAAGCACTGTTTTTATCAAGGATTTGATGATCAAAGGCTCCAAAGCTGATTTTAGAAACAATGACCTTGCACAATTACAGAATATTCTGAGTTGCAAGGGACCCACAAGAACCACCGAGTCCAACTCTTAAATGAATGGCCTGGGGGATTGAATCAGCAACCTTAAAGTTAGTAGCATCATGCTCTAAACAAGTGAGCTAATCTCAGGGTTTTTAGAGATAGTAGCAATACTGTTTAAAATTACTATTATTGTCTAATTACATTATTTTTTTGTCTTGAAAATAACATTCCTGGGAATTTAAATAAGCAATTATATTGCACTTGCTTAGTCGTCAAGGTTTAGTAATTTAACTGGATAAGTATGGACTAGTCATGTTACACTAAACATTGGTTTTATTTAAAAATTAAAAAGTTACAGATTCCAAGCTCTCTAACAATGAAATTATAGACAAGGGTATTCAAGATCATAAAGTTATGTCAGTAACATACAGAAATGCAAAATATTAGAACAATCAGGGTAAGTTTTTATTTCCACTTTCAAAATATGTTTTTATTTTAAAATATCCTATTCAGTTTACAGGAGTCATGTTTGTAGGGGAATGTAACAGAGTTTGCATAACATTATAGTAAATTAGAAAGAAAGCTAGAAATAAGTCTTAATGAGTAACGTGGCAAATAGAACAGCCCTATTAAGAACACAGAAGTCCAGAACACAGTCCTACTGGTGTTATCTGAAGAGTTATTTTTTGATAGGCGACAATGCTGAATAGTATTTTCTTTTTCATTTCTGTCTCTGGCTGCAAATTCATGGCAACTTTCTTTGTGGCAACATTGATCAGAAGGACTGGCAAGGAGGTGGGGGCAATAATTTCTCCCTTTTTCTACTGAAATTCTCCTAACTAATTACAGTTTTCAGAATAACCCCCATAAATTTATAAATTAAGTATAATTATTAAATTAATAAATAATATCAATAAATTTATAATATTTTCTGTACAGGATTTTAGCTTATTGTCTACTTGTTTGTTTAGTAAAGCATAGCTGATCACACAGCAGTTAGCTCTATGGAACTAGGCCAAAAACAACTATGTCCAAGTTCCACTTCTCAATCAAGCAAAGCAACACTCAAAAGCGTTTACTAAATGTAGTGTCAGAATCGCAATAATTTAGTGATATAGACCTAATATTTCCAACCAAAGTTGGTATTTTGATCTGCTTTCTGATAAAAGCTTTGTCAACTATCATGCTTTTCTCTAATAGGCTTCAATTTGAACTCAAATGTTAATTAAAATAGTGAGCGTTTTTGCTAGCTTTGGCTGGCTCTTAATCCGCAATTAAGACAGAACAAAATTAGTGTTATATTACCAAAGCACACAGAGAAATAACTTGATATGAAAGCAAAGTTGGATGGGGTTTTGAGCAACTTGGTCTAGTGGAAGGTGTTCCTGCCCATGGTGGGGAGCTTGGTAATGATACAAACCATCCTATGACTCTACGATTCCATAATGCTATTTTAATATTACAGCAAACAGTTCCCAGTTTTTTTGTTTATAAGGACTAGAGAGTAAACAGTAATATGTGGTGTACCTGAACACACTGTACTGAGGCCAATACTAGTTAAGATCTTCATCAATGACATGGACAAGTTTGCAGATGACGCCAAGTGGAGTCGTACAGTTGATGCTCTAGAGGGACAGGATGCTGTCCAAAGAGACCTTAACAGACTTCAGAATTTGGACCATGTAAACCTCATGAATCTCAATACACTAAGGAATAAATGGATTGAGAGTAGCCCTGACAAAAAGGACTTGAGGGTGTTGATGGATGAAAAGCTGTACTTATTCATCAGTGTCCATTCACTGCCCAGAAAGCCAACCATATCCTGGGCTACATCAAAAGAAGTGTGGCCAGTAGGTCAAGGGAGATGATTCTCTCCCTCTACTGCACTCTTGTGAGACTACACCTTTAGTACTGCATCCTGGTCTGGGGTCCCCCATACAGAAAAGCATTGGCATGTTAGAGTTGGGCCAGAGGTGGGCCATGAAGATGACCAGAGACCGGGAACCTCTTGTATGATGAAAGGCTTTTACTGTTGTTTCCGTTCATCCTAGACAAGACAAAACTTGTGAGACTTTACTGTGGCCTTACAATAATTAAAGTGGTCTTCTTCACTGGCATATCTCTTCAATATTATGAAAAAGGTGAATTAAAAGATACTGCCTACATTGCAGTGACAGTACAAAATGTCTTTGAAAGATCTAAATCTCATTTAAACAATAGACTCAGGAATCATTAATATATCCAAGAGTTCTTTGGATGGCAGGACTGAGATTAATTTCAATATTGTGACATTTAAATTTTTGTGTCTTCTTCCATTATCATAATTGGAGATCAATGGAGCCCACAGAACAAACTCCTTGTGAGAATCAAGTCAGCTAGTCAGTTGTCCAGACATAACTGATAATATCTTTTGAAAGGCAACAGGATGTGTTAGAGATCCACACAGGGATAGCAAATATGACACTCGGGAGATCAACATCATTGCAGAATGGCAGCTGGAGGACAGCCAATATTTGTTAGGGCATCACTCATCTTCCTGGACAATTCTGTTGAGGCAGTTGAACAGAGTCCAGTGTATCTGTTAAATGTTTTCATGGAAGGCCAGGGATGAATTACAGCTGGCAAGATTGAACTTCTAAATTAATTTAGTGGCTCATTTGCAGTCTATGGGCAATTTTCTTAATGAAAAGTTTTTACTGATCAGCATGACTGGATGTCAGAAAGGCATAAAACAAAACAGAAACATTAAAAAAGTTTGGTGCACAAAGAACTTACCTGAACAGAGGAATCCAAAATGGTATTCTTTATTGTGGTTGACACCTTCAAAAGACCAAAACTTTGTTTTTGCTATCTGCAATTGTTATTTTCAAGATTAAAATAATCTAGAAGAAAGTATATAAAATATGGTGACATAGTATTATGATGCATAGATAATGTCCTAAAATCAGATACCAAACACTTTCAAAAATACAGCCAAGTCCAAATGTCTGCTGATGAAAAGAATACCTTAGAGAGAAATAAATAAATCTTAGACTTGTTAACAAGTTTTTATTGCTGAAATAGTTTAACATTTTGTCACTCCACTAAAAAGACAGAAAATGTGGTATTTTAATTTTTAATACGGGTAGATGATAAAATTCTGGAATTGTACGTTTATGTTCAATATTAGTGGAACTGTGATATTTAGTTTCTTATCTGCAGTTTCATTTTTCTCTGCATAATAGCTAGGCAAATATTCCATCAGAAACCAGTGTAATTTGTTGTAAATATAATGTATCAGCAATTTTTTGTACCTTGATAATTTTTTATAACAGAAATCATGAAGATCAGATCATATTTCTGAATAAAGCTTTGACAAAGGTATAATTAGTTACACATAAGTGATAAGTAGATATGGATAGGGAACAGTGTAGCCCCACTGTGATACAAATGGAAGATGTTAGAGACCTACTGACTTACCTAGATCCTCATAAGTCTACGAGACCTGATGGGATTCATCCTAGGGTGCTGAGAGTGCTGGCAGATGTGCTTGCTAAGCCTCTTTTGATTATTTTTCAACAGTCTTGTCTTACTGGAGAGGTCTCAGATGATTGGAAATTGGCTAATGTGGCACTCATCTATAAGAAGGGCAAGAAGAAGGAAACAAAGAATTGGCCGGTCACCAGTGGGGTCCCCTAGGGTTCAGTTTTGGGGCCAGTTTTGTTCAATATCTTTATTGATGACCTGGATGAGGGGAAGGAATCCATTATTACTAAGTTTGTGGATGACACCAAGCTTGGAATAGGTGTCAATTTGTTGGAGGGTAAGAGGGCTCTGCAGAGAGACCTTGACAGGCTGGATAGATGGGCTGAATCCAATAGTATGATGTTTAATACATCTAAGTGCCAGGCTTTACACTTCGGCCATAATAACCCCATGCAGAGTTACAGGCTGAGGACGGTGTGGCTGGAGAATGGCCAGGTGGACAGAGAGACTTGGGTGTGCTGGTTGATAGGAAACTGAACATGAGCCAGCAGTGTTCCCAGTCAGCTGAGAAGGCAAATGGCATCCTGGCCTGCATCAAGAATAGTGTCACCAGTAGGACCAGGGAAATTATTCTTCCTTAGTACTTGGCACTGGTTAGGCCACAGCTTGAGTACTGTGTCCAGTTCTAGGCCCCTCAGTTTAAGAAAGGTGTTGAGTTGCTGGAACTTGTCCAGAGAAGGGCAATGAGGATGGTTGAAGGGGCTGGAGCACAAGCCCTATGAGGAGTGGCTGAGAGAGCTGAGGTTGTTCAGCCTGGAGAAGAGGAGGCTCAGGGGTGACCTTATCACTGTCTATAACTTCTTGAAAGGAGGTTGTGGTCAGGTGGAGGTCAAGCTCTTCTCTCAAGCTCCCAGTGACAGGACAAGAGGACACAGTCTTAGGCTGCATCAGAGGAGGTTTAGACTGGTTATCAGGAGAAACTTTTTCACAGAGAGAGTGATTTCCCATTGGAGTGGGCTGCCCAGGGAGGTGATGGAGTCCGTCCCTGGATGTGTTTAAGGATAGGTTGGATGGTGTACTTAGTGACATGGTTTAGATGATTTAGATGATACGTTGGTGTTGGTTAGGTTGTTAGGTTAGGTAAAAGGTTGGGCTTGATGATCTCTGCAGTCTTTTCCAACCTTGTTAATTCTGTGTGTAATTGTGTGTGTGATTTATCATTCATCTGTTGATCAGATATTTAGCTGTAAAAATACCATCAAAATGTGTGTCTTGTTACATTTAAGAAAAATTAATCCATCTGCTTTCTTCTTTTTTTGTCAATGGCTATTATTAAAATGAAGATCATCTTTCAATACATTGCTTTTTGTTATCCTTAAAATATTTGGTAAATGTCTTTTTTAATTTTATTTAATTTTATTCTTTGTACTTACATACTTTCATATATCGAAGTGAATATATGTATCTGAGGGTATTTATACATCATCATGGCACCAGTTTCCTCTGTCCTATGCAATTATCCAGCATGGTCTGAAAGCTTCTCACCTCAGAGCATTAATCTAAAATTCCTTTGTGATAACAGTTTTTCACAAAAACTTTAAACTGTTGCAGTTGTTTCTGTGATGCATTCTTCAGGTTCTATGAGATCATGCTATCAATTAAATTCTTCATTGTTTTTTGAATTCCAGAAACTCCTTTAGTAAGCCAACAAATATATTTGAAGCTTTTAATCAATTCTGTCATTGAATCATTCTTCTGAATCTCAGTCATTCCTTAGATTTACATTTGCTTATCTTTTGTGTCTGCTTCAGTTACAGACAATTTTCTTAGAGTCTGTTGGACTCACTTTTGTGGCATGCCTACCACATTAAGAAGTTTTCCTGGTCTATGTTCTAATTTTTTGTCAAAGTTCTTAAATCCAGGGAAAACTTTTTATTTTGAGAGTGAGCAGTATATTAACTTGTTGAAACAGAGAGGTAAGATCCCAAGTTTCAAAATGTGAGCTCACCAAAGTGTTGTATCTTAAAAATATACAAGGCTGCAACATGTGGTGGTTTGGCCACCTTTTAGCATTTGGGGGCAGATTCAATAAAGGTGACAGAAAAATGAATAGAATGGTCAGCAGGAGAACAATTTATTCCAGGGGAATTAAATTAGAGAGGTAGGGTAACCCACAGGAGACCCCAGAATTACATTGAGGGACCC
>VXBA01001268.1:88130-150469 GCA_013399895.1 Serilophus lunatus
CGCCGTGCCCCCAGGCCGCCACTCGCCCCAGGGGAAGGGACGGGCCTGTGCGGGAAGGGACGGCCCCGTGCTCCTGGGAACAGCGACAGACAGTGATCAGCCCCTGCCACCCAGGAGCCCGGGGTGATAAGCTGCTGCCCAGCCCCGGCCTGGGGTGGTGGGGGGGTGGCCTCCGGGAAACGAGGAGCTGTTGCCGCCCAACCCCGGCCTCGGGGACACCAGGACCGGCACAGGTCCCGCTCTGTCCCAGCCCCCGATCCCAGCTTCCTTCCCCAAACCCCGGGAGAGCAGTTGAAACAAGGGTCCCTCCCTGCCCCCCGGTCCTGGCCGGGGGCGACCCCCGCCCTGCCAGGGAGCTTTCTCCCCTCCCCTCACTTCAGGGAAACAGGAAATATTTGAGGAAAATTGAATTTTAAACTCGGGTAAATGGGGTTTCTCTCTTACAACCCCTTTCAAAAGCCCTGTTTTCAAACGGCTACACAACAATATCTGCTTGCCAGACATATTAGAAGAGCCTTTGATTTTTTTAACATCTTAAAAGAGAGCACAAAGGAGAAGATGCTGCACATGTTTTTTCAGAGAGTACTTTTACTAGTTAGCTTTAGGAAATAAGAGTATTTGGCAAAGTTTAAAGGGTAACATTCAACCAAAATAAAGCATTCCACAAAGTATTGACTTAGCACATACTAACCCATACAAATCAGCAAAATCCAACCCATTTAGTCCCAAGTTACCCAAAATACTAACAAAGGAGATTAGGAGAAGAAAGAGAGAGAAAATTAGTAAAATTATCGCTACCACCAGTGTCCTATGCAAGTCCAGCTTCCACATGCCCAGCTGCCAGGGTTCAAACAAAGATGAAGAGCACTTTGCTGGGATTTTTTGCTTTGGCCCCCCCTACAGCCACACTCTCCACCCCCAGGCAGGACTTCCAATGTGTCACCCAATCCAGGGCTGCGTTGGGGCTCCAGGGTGTGGTGTGGGACAGTGCTCTTGATGTACCAGGGCTCTCCAAGGAGGTTCCAAGGGGTTGGGGTTTTGAACACGGGACCATCTCACCTTCATGAAATTCGACCTGTCCCCCTCCTCCCAACACACACATATTTGAGTCAGTCTGAGCCAATAATAAACACAATAATCCAGTATCTCACAAGAGATTTCACTATTTTATATTGTAGACCTACACGGAAGACAAGGAAAACCAAGTGATACTTAGGACTAATGAAAGGCTTGCCTTGTTTTGCCAGAGGTGCCTTGAGATGGATAAACTATAGCTCAGAAATAAATCATATCATGAAGTCCTTAATTTTTTAAAGCTTTGAATCAATGGTATTGCAGGCATGATAGCTACAGTTTAGGAATCCAAGATGTGAAAACCAAGCAACTGTTTTTATTACTAATTACAAATTGGATAATTAAGGCTATTTGAATTTGCAGAATTAGGGTTTCTGTAAGGCCTACTGCAGAATTTTTTAGAAATGTCACTTCAGTTACTTTCAATTTCTAATTTGCTCATTAAAGAAGAAATGAAAGTGAATAATTTAAAAGTATCTGCAGGCAAAGCACTTCTACTACTCTTTAGGGATGATGAAAAAAGTTAAAAATGTCATCTGTCTGAAAGCATGTTCAGAGATGACAGTTTGACTGTTGAGATCCAATACTGTCTGAGGTACTGGGTAGATATCTCAGTAGACTGGCAGACTTATTCCATGTTACCTCTTAGTTGTCTCACTAATACTGGACTCTGTATTTTGGTGGTGGGACAATTATAGGTCTGTTAAGACAGACAGTGGACTTTTGTTCTGCCCACAAAGGGCAGATTTACTTTCTTAAAGTTTAGGAACATACATACGAACATGATTCTTTTTAATTTATTGATGTTTTCAGATAAATCTGGGCAGAGGGATTCCCACAACATAGGATAAATTGAGAACTACTCCTTTTCCGATCTTATCTATGGGTCAATTCTGTGTCCTGACATAGCTGCGCAGAGAGTCAGTAGAGAAATTTCCATAACCATCCATGTCATATTAAAATCATACTACAAATATCATTCATATGTCTTGAAAATACTCATTTCAGCTAGAATAATAATAAAAAAATATTTTAATGTCTAGTCCTTAGATATAGCTTGTAATGGATTTTTTTTGCTAAAGATATTTGAAAATTTATTTTGAAGAGAATAACTAATAGTTACAATAATCAAGTGTCCTGATTTGGATGCTAGGGGGTGCTAACAATGATGAGAGACTCAATAGAGAAACAATAGCAAACAGTTCATTTACCTAGGGGTGTTCTAAAATATGGAATCCCACTAAGACACAAACCAATTACAAAGACAACAACCTGACAATATTCACAAAAAAGAAAAATAACAAACTGCTCCTCCAAGCTGGCTGCTGGCTGGAAGAGCAAGGGAAGGCAGGGAAGAAGGTCTGGCCTGAAGATGACACTCATCCCACGCCGGAGCTGCTGAAAAAGAAGGACAGTGAGAGGAACCTCTGGAGGAACCTAAAGGGGGAAGATACCACAACTCCTGTCATCATGTGGCTCCTCCGCCAGCGCTACCCAAGCTCTGGTGATGCTGCACTGCTGCCCATGTCGAGGGAAACAAGGAACATTCTCCAATTTATTTTCTAAGGAAAGTGAGGTTGCAAATGCAAGTTCATAACAGCAACATTCATATAACAGAATTTATCACCAGGTAGTTAGAAAAGATTCAAATATGCATATTTGCTAATATACATTTCCCAATAGAGAAACAGGAAAAACCTTTTTGAAATTACTTCCCTCTCCAGTACTGCTTTTTTATATTGGAGATACACAGTGCTTTTCCTAACAGATTTTCTGGTTTATTGTTTTTCTACAGGAAATATTTTTGTCCGGATTCTCTGAAAATATAAACCACTGTAGTAATGATGAACTGTGTGGAGTGTTGGAGAAAAGAAAGACAAAAAACCCCACAAAGAACCCAAAAGAAAACAATAATAATGAATATACGGATCTCCTGAAATTGGTCTTAAATTAACAGATTTATTATTCTTATCTTCACCTCCTTAGGACCTAGTGATGTGAACCAAAACTAATGGTGTGTGAACACAATTAGCTGTAGGCAGGCACATTCTTTAAAACATGGTTTTATGATAACAGCTCCCCAGTGAGAAGAGATTCCTGTTGCTTATATATATGATCAAAACATGGAGAAATTAAATTAGAGAAACAGATTGTAATGGGAAGTTACATATGAGTTGCATATGAAACTCAGAGTGAAATACTAATGACAAAATTTCAAAAACACTGATATGCAGGGAACACTATGCCATTTTGATTCAGCTCAATGAGGAGAGCAGGATGCTGTTTTATGGCTGCTAGGGAAACCATTGAAAGAACAGCTAGCATGTACTTCCTCATCCTATCTGCAGAAGGATATTTCTAGAGATGATGTGCCATCGGCTTTAAATATCGTTGGTAGCAGTGGTCTGTATTCAGACAGGGGTGCTGTTCTGTAGTAGAATGTTGGCTTTTTAGTTGCTGTATGTGTATAGAATTAACAGTTTCTTGAATGACTAAAGGTTGTCTTTATAAACTTACCCTAATGAAGCAAATGCCTGCTGTCCCCTCACGTCAAAATAGCAGACTTTGCTTGCAGAATTCAACCCTCCATAGTTATGCTAATCCCATGCCTATCACTGATATTGCCAATTTCAAATCATAGAATAATTTATATTGGACAAGACCCTTAAAATCGTCAAGTCCAACTGCAAATCTAACACTATGAAAACCACTAAATGAAAAATTAATTGAAATTAAAGTCAACATAAGACAGATAGAGTATGACCTGAGACTTGCACAAGCAAATAGGCAAAAGCTGTACATACTAGAAGTTACTGATTACCAGAAGACCATGCTTCTGAGATTGAGTATTACATAGAATTAAATTAATCTAGCCAAGATAAAGATGCTCTCTTAGGGTAAGACAGGTAAATTTTGATGCTAAATTTGCTATAAGTCAAATTTTCTTAAAACATACAGAAGTCAGGCACAGTAAGGTTGTCAAAAACATGTCAGTTATGTCTGACATGCCGCAGAACTGATGACTAACAGGTGGTGAAAACTCTGAAAACAGCTTTCAGCTGTTTCTGACTATATAAGTAGTTCTAGTTTTGAAATCTTAGGATGAGAAGCTTTCCCAGGGTTGTTTGGTTTGTTTCATGCTGCCATCACTATCCCCTCCCCTCCCCTCCCCTCCCCTCCCCTCCCCTTCCCTTCCCTTCCCGGAGCGCGGCTCGGGATGGGATCCATCCCTTCCTCCGGCAGCGGGAACGCCTCCAGCTGCCGGCGAGGGGCTGGATCTGGTCCGGGATCGGCGATTTTCGTCACTTTTCCCTNTCCCTTCCCTTCCCTCCCCTTCCCTTCCCTTCCCTTCCCTTCTTTTTTTCCTACATTTAGAGACTATTTAATTGAGTTCACAGTAATATCTCAGAAGTTAGGGTTTCTTTTTTTCAGGTAGCCTTGCTTACTTGCAGAACATTATTTATGTGGATAGAAGGAGTACTCAGGAATTGACAGTCTCAAAACCATGGGAATCCATGCAGGTATGAAGAAAAGTATGCAGGTGGAAGGTTAGAAAAGCAGAGAGAGTTAGAGGTAGAAATATACCTACAACTTTGCTATTATTGTAACAACTAAAGCCTTATTCATGCTATTGTGTGAAATCAGGGCTATTAAGTGGTTACTAATTTACTCTTTCCATTATAAAAGAGTCTATTTTATGTCATCTTTAAAAGTTTCTGTTTCTTTTAACTAGATTTTTATTCTTCAATCTCATTGCTGCTTATGCACTTTCTGCCCTTCTCCACACTTTCAGTACTAACTAAATGATCATAGACCTTCATATTAGCGTGAGGGGAAAACATGAAAAGGATTTAAAAATATCTTTATTGAACGGAAGGTTATTCTTATAAGGCAAACACAAAATATCTGGTTAAAATTATCATTCAGCCTGGCACAACAGGACTTGTTGCTAAATTGGTATCTTTCTTAGGGTGTTTGTTTAGTACTAACTCTTTACACAAGTGTGAAGCGCCTATGCTTACCTAGCTTAGCACTCTAACATGTTTACTATATTTGTACATAACTGTTTAATAACATATACATAAAACTTTGGTGCGAAAGTGACCTTGGTTTTGGTTTTGCTGAGAAATAGTTTGTTCTGGCTAAAGGTAACTTAGTCGGACTTGTTAGTGTATGATTTTTTGTGTTAGTGTTGAAATAGTTGGAAAACAGAGCATGACTTTTACAAAAAAAGAATAAGGCTACCTTAATAATAAATCAGAGGAGGTCCTCTGAATATAAAATAAGAGGACAGAGTGAACTAGTTTTTTAGTATGGAGTACGAGGTGTGATGGGATTTCTTCCTTGTATTAATATTTACTTTCCTTAACTGGAGCATGCACACAGATCAGATACAGCTCCTTTTAATACCATTGGAAAATTTCTGTTATATTCAATAGAAACATAGACTGGGTTTTTTTCATGTGGAGTGAAATGAATCCATTTAAGTAGAACATAAAAACCTGTAAAGAAGATTATAAGTCTTGGGGGAAGTTGGCGGTACATTGGTTTCAGAGAGAACTTGGGGGTGTTTTTATGATAAAGGTTAACTGCATTAGTAGAGACATTAAATCTTATGCATCTACAATCAAATGACCATAAGCCAGTGATTAGTTATGAAGATGTCATGATTCACACCAGACCCAAAAATACAGTATAGAGATACATATTAATAAAACATACAGTGTTTCTCTGTTTGTAAAAACTAGTACAAGAATATACTAAAATCAGAAGAATGGGTTAAAGAAACACCAGAAAAAACACCAAAACAAAAAAAAAATCACAACATGTAAGAAAACCTTTGTATTTGCTTCTTGCTAAAATGCATTTCTATTATGTTGATTGCTTCATCTGTTATGCACTTAAGTTGCTAGGAATAGATGGATTTATTCCTTACAGTTTTATACCAAAGAACATTCATATTCAAAACCAAAACAAAACAGCAAAAAAACAGCTTGGTGCTTTTTAAAGCTATTTTTCAAAGGACTATTTTATTAGAATGGACAAAATTTTCAGGTTACATGATGTTCCTATAGTGTCTCCAGACACAAATTATTAATATTATTATTATTCCATTCACGCCATTCAATTTAAGGCCTGATTACCATATTTTTTCAGTTTTTGTCATTTTTATTGCCTGTTCTGCAAAACAGAAGAAGGAAGTCCATGGTGAAACTTTCTCTCTCAATTAGTTATTTTATAGCTACCATTTCTGCTCATCCCACATATAATTAATGAAAGCAATTTGATAGTAAAATCCAGTAATCCTCTGCATTATTTTATGTGGTGCATACTAGTCTTATTTGTCTCTTTCACATAGTCCATGATTCTAAAATATTAGTCAGTGCACAATACTGCCAACTGAGTAATAGTTTATGTTCTTCTCTACTCAACCTGTTATAATAATTTATAATTGAGGTCCTCGGATCTGGACATAGTCCCATCTCCTATGTTTAGTCTTTATGTCTATGTTATTATCTACTTTGTAATGCATGTTATGTAAATGAGACAATCATGATTTTATAAATAAGACCTTTTATCCCCACATTTTGACAAAATACTTCCAGGTTACCACAGTTTAGTGAATTTTCCTCTCAAAATATTCTAATCCATTCATTTTATGCTGTTCTTGAAGAGTTTGTTATCTATTTATGGCCCGAAATATCTTCAGCCTCTCTGAGTCCTTTTCTTCAATTCTGCTTGTCACTGTCCTGTTCAGTTTCCTATGACTACTCTTTTTCATGTTGCTCTCTCAGTAGAATACTGTAAAAACAGAGAAATTTAGATGCTGCTTATATTAGTTCAGTGAACTTTGATTTAACAATATCTCCACTGGATTTTTTACCTTTTTAACACCTTTAGCTTTTCCCTTTGTTTTTATCCTAAACATTTTTATTTTATTAATACTTTCATAATTACAATTTTTGTCATTTCTAGGTCTATTGTTTCATTATACAACTTAGGTAAGAGATGAATAGCATCCTTATTTCAACTATTACATTCAGCCTTATGCCTCTAAAACAGCCATGAAGAAGCCTCGACTTTATCAGTCACTTAGTCATATAGATAGTTCATATAGATATTAGCATTGGGGCACTAGAAGGCTGATATAACACTGAAGAAATATAAAGATTCACCTGTGGAATCATCATTCCTGTTTAGAATTTGAATCATAATTGTAGTACTATACTGTGCAGTCTTTACCATAAATTATATGCATTCACCAAATCTCTGTTCAAATACTCTTACAATTCCTTTGTGTAGTGCTAGTCATTCATATGACAAACCTAATCTACCACAAACCTACTATAAAGAATGGTCTTGAATATTTCTTTGTATCCCTTCCCTCTTCTGCATTCATTATTTTTCCCTTCCATTCCATTTGTTTTTTTTTTTGTTTGTTTGGTTGGTTGTTTTGGTTTTTTTTTTCAGCACTGTAAAACAAATATTTTATTCATCTGCTAGGTATTCTATTACTCTAGCTCAAGACAATGTATTTTTAATTTCTACTTGCTTATTTCAGTGTGCTTCTGACTCTAGCACGGAATCAAATGCATATATGCTATGCATATCACTAGGTTTTTATACCCCATTTTAAACCCATAACACATATCTTGCCTTTGCTATAGGCACAGTTGTCTCATCCTGTAGAGTATTAGCAGAATATATGTATAACTAAATCCATACTACACATGTAAGCATCTACATATACACACCAGTAACAGAATTAGAGATCACTGTAATGGGAGAATTTAACAGGCTAACAAGTCAATTTTAAACTTGAGAACAAAATCAGATTTACATTCTGCAACAGGTGGATGACCATTTTTTATGCATTATGACTACTTATTACTTTGTGTACAAAACCATCTGTCCATTGCCTCCTATCTTCATAATCTCACTATCCATGAGTATGCAATGAAACTGGTGACAAGCTGCTAGCCTTCATGGCTAGAATCCATAGTCACTAAGGGCAAGGTGATCAGACCAGAGAGATCTTTCATGAAAAAATTAGACCTGCAGTGAACTTGTCTTTTTCTTCATAATTTCTTGTGGTATTTTTATTGCATACCTCTTGTTTATTTTTCCCCATCCTCTTTTCTTTTTTCAGGCAGAAAATCCTAATTGCAGTCTATCATGTTTATCTTGGGTTTTGTTCTTTATTCTTTATCTTACAAACTTTATTACTTTAGTTGCTATTTACATAGTTTCTATAGCTCCTAACTGCAACAACACAATTCCTTGTTTACCAGTTTGATCACATTGAAAACATATCTATGTGAAATGACTCTACATTGTGTCTCACAAGTGTTGCAAAATGCCTGTATGGTGTTTTTGATTATACTATTTTATTATGCTTATATTCAAACTATCTTTATCATCATTAGTGCATCTATAATTTTTAGGTGTCACAGGGCTTCACTTTAGCAGACATTTCGCCTTTCTTGTAAAAGTATTCTGAAGAAATGAATTTCATAACATTTTTATAATGCTTTAACCTTACTTTTTTCCTTTTCTTGGTACACAAGTTACTTAGCCGTGCAGCTCGATTTATTTTTGGCTCTTTGCAGTCAAGCAAACTGAAAGATTGCATGGCACTCTGTACTTGGACATTCTTCACCTTATTTTTAAATGCATTCTGTTTACTGGCTTTATAGTTGCTACTATTGTCATCTCTGGCATGTGTTAAGTTTGTTCTGAAAATTGATGATACCATTTTAAAAAGCCATTAAAATTCCTACCATACTCATTATTAACAGAAAAGCTTGACTCAACTTTAAGTCTTGGAAGAAGGAATGAATGTGAAGTTTACATATGAAGATTTTTGTCACATTGCATTTTTGGCATTTTGTCAGACTATATTGAAATTAGAATTACAAACCCATGTACAGAACCTTTACACAGCTTGCTCCTGTCCAGGTTCTTATGTATAAGCATATAGATATTTTAGACATGAAAATCATGAAGAAGGATCTTAAATCTTAACTAGACAAATGTACTTGTGACTTGTCCAGCAACAGGTGGCAGGTGACTTACAATTTGAGGTTTAGGCACTTCAAAAACTAGGCATAAAAGAATAGAACTTCACCTAACCAGCAGTTTCAATACATGAAAAATCCTACTATCTACCAATTTATTTTCATCCTTGAGTGTGATGGTTTGAACCACTAGGGGACGCAACAATGACGAAAGACTGAATAGAGGTGCAACAGCAAACACGGGTTTATTTTCTGTGGGCTCTATAGACCTTATAGAATCCCACTAGGCACTAAACAAATACGCACAACAGACCCAACAATGTTCCGCAATAAAATTAAAATAAAAAGAAAACAAATAACATACTGCTCCTCCAAGCAGACTGGTGAGCTGAGGAGCAGAGGGAAGGAAGGGAAAACTCCCTCGAAGATGGTATCTCTGGGTCTCAGAGCCTCTAAAAGACAAAACAGTGAGAAGCACTCTCCCCCCGGGAACACAAAGGGAAAAGATACCACACTGTTGCAGCTGGCTGGTCTCCTGGTGCCACTGTTGGAGCTCCAATGGTGCTGCAGGGTAACAGGAGCCAGGAGGGACCAGGAGGAATGGCACTTGATGTTATCTGGACCATGACAAGCTGGCTGAAGGGGACAGGACTTCCAGGGTTCTGCCTTTTATGAGCTCTTGATCTCGTGTGAACTGGGGCCCTCTTCCTGGGTAGGAAGCCTTCCTATTGGTCAGCACCACCTCTTTCTGAGATGTAGGCACTTTGAGCAAGATGGCGCTTCCCACCAAAAAAAGCCATGTGCTCTGGACCTGAGGCCCAGCAGCCACCACCGCTGCTGGCCGCGGGGAACTCCCGGGACCAGCGGCACCACCTGTGGAGCCCCTGCCACCTGTAGGGACTGGCTACGGATGGTGGGGGCAAACCTCCTGGCAGCACTGTGGGGGATGGGCCAGCTCCATTCCTGTGCCATTGCTCCTGCGCTGTGGCGACAAGAGAAATGGTGGCAGAGCAGCGTCATGCACTCTCCACTGCTCTCAGGGGTACCATTGGTCTTGGTCTAAGCTGCCACAGCTGTGAGGAAGACACCTCCAGTGCGTGCGCCTCTGCAGAAGGGCAGAGAAGCAGCACAAGCAGTGCCCGAGCGGCTGTTGAGCTCAGCTCAGCACCACTCTATAGTGGAGATAAGGGCCCCCCCCCCGCACAGTGCCAGTGAGTGGGAGCCCGGGAGAGCAGAGCCAGGACGGTCTCAGACCTGGTCCTGGCTTCACGACACCCTGCCGCATGCCCCGGTCCCCTGCCCGTCTACGGAGGACAGGCAGGAGAAGCTCTGCAGATGCTGAGACCGGAGTTCGACCATGGTATGTGGGGAGAAGGGAATAGATTCCTTTCATGCTTGTTAAAAAACAAAACAATTTTAATGCTTTAACAGGAAAACAACCTAAACGTTCCCCCTCCCCAGAGGAAAAATCAGTATTCAAATCTATTACATGGAGAAGAAAATAAGAGAAAAAGAAAGAGAGAAAAAGAAAGTAGTAAATCTCATTGAAAATTGTAGATGATATAAAGCTGTAAGGAGTGGCTGATACACTAGATGACTGTGGTGCAATTCAGAGGTGGGGGGCTCTGCAGTCTGGAGCAGTGTGTTGACAGAAGTCTTGTGAGATTTATATGCCAAGCCGTGCACATGGGGAAAAATAATTCCATGCACCAGCAGAGGATATGGGTAGGATAGAGAGTATCTTGGAAGAAAAGACAGAGACTTCTTTTTGGAAGCCAGTACTTCACCCCTGCACCAATGGCAAATAATTTCCTGAGCAGCATTATGAAAAGTATTGGTGGCTGATCAAGGGAAATGATCCTTCCCCTCTATTCAATACTGCTGAGGCCACCTGGGTCCATATCCAGGCTTGCCAGTAGGATAGAGAGATGGACATGCAGTTTGTCCAATATAGGGTTCATGAATACGATTAAAGGTCTGGAAAATTTGCCCTTTAAGGAGTAACTGAAAGACTTAGGTCTTGACTTTTCTGGAAATGAGAAGGCACAGAGGGACCTCATTATACAAACGCTTGTTACAAGTTGCACCAGGAGAGGTTTCCTCTCAACATAGCTTTCACTATATTACATTTCCTTCCTATCAACCCCTGGAAAAACTTCCCTGCAGACATGTTAGAATTCTCACTGATATATTTTTCAAATTGTCATTGGACAAGGTGCTAGGTAATGTCATCTAGGCTCCCTTGGCCATGAAATGTTGGACCAGATGATCTTTTGAGGGCCTTTCCAGCCTGGGTGATTCTGGGCCATAAAGATGATTAGAGAATCAGAATGGCTGAAGTCAGAAGGGACCTCTGCAGATCATCTAGTCCGACTTCCCTGCACTGTCAGCTTAAGCAGGTTGCCCAGTCAGATTTTGAATATCTCTGTAGATAGAGACTCCAAAATCTCCCTGGGCAATTTATTCCAGTGTTTGACAATCCTTGCAGTAAAAATGTATTTTCTCTGATTAAGAGATTGGAGATGAGCAAGGGATTGAAGCATCTGTCATATGACAAGAGGCCAAGAGAGCTGGAACTGTTCAGCCTGAAGCAGAGAAGGCTTAGGGGGGATCTTATCAGTGTATATAAATAACTAAAAGGAGGATAAGCAAAGAAGATAGAGCTCGACACGGCTCAGCAGTGCTCAGAAACAATACATAAAGCAATAGGCACAAACTGGAATACAGTTTAGTGAAATCTACCTATCCATTCATTTTACCTGCCAGTTTTGTTATTTCTACCTTTAGAAAGATGTTTTCCTTCTAATAAAAGGAGGTACTCACACGTTTGATGATTTATTTTTTTTACAGTTTTCTGTACATCTTGTACATTATTTACAAGTTGCTTTTTTGTTGAGATTTTTTTTCTTCTGCCAAGAATTCGATTACAATTTCTGTTTGCAATTATGTTGGATAGTTCATTATACTTACTAAGTGGAGCAGTACCCATAATCTGAAGTTTCTAATTCTATATATTCAGAGCTGTCTATTCTATGAAGGGAAAAATTAATACATGGACGAGACACTTCCTATCAGCCACATAGGTTTCGGGTAACTAAAGAAGTTCACGAGTAATTCTTCAGCAAACACTTTAAATTTAAGATGCATAGGTCAACCTGGGCAACCACTGCCTTATTTTGAGAAATAGGAAGTTTTGTCTCATGAAAATTCAATCAGGAAATACTTTCCTATCTTTATGAAACATGTGATGTATAAATATTTATGCACTTGCACATTTATTCTTTACTATAATTCCTTGACATACAAAGGAGTTAAATAGCTAAGAAAAAGGAAGTTTTGATGAATACAATAAAACCTGCATCTGTGAGGCACCAAAATTTTCATACATTTAATTGTACCATGATGGTAAGTCTTAGGTAAATATAGAGTAAATGAAAACTGGAAATTGTTTCCTTTTCCATTACAAAGTATTTTTAATTGAAGTTTGCTACAGAGAATAAGAAAATAAAAAAAAGGCCTAAAAAAATCTAAAAGAAAAAAAAATATCAGTAGTATCACAGAACAGCATTGATTAAACTAAGAGTTTCACTGCTACTGTTTTTTATTTCTGTTTCAAACTTCTTTTGCGGTCTGAATGAGCTCAGTTTCAAGTCCAGCAGAATATATTTCAGCCTTCTCTGGAAATCCACAAAGGAGTAGTTGCAGAGTTAGTCCTGTGGAATGCAGTTTTTTTTTTTACTTTACTTTACTTTACTTTACTTTACTTTACTTTACTTTACTTTACTTTACTTTACTTTACTTTACTGATTTAATTCCCGTGAGATTTGCACAGAGCCTTGATCTATCTACCTCTTTTAATTTTTTTTTTATTGTTTTGCAGCTTGAGATATAATCAGTGGTTTCCATCTTTGCTAATATATCATCGTGCATATGGGAAAGGAGGAAAAGATGACGTCTTGAATGCTTATTCTTGTAACTGTAACAAAGAATTGAATGGAAAACTGAGTATTGAGCAAAGCAAGTATTTGCAAATAAAGGATGACGTGGACAAACCAGACTTAGAACATGATAATTTTATGTAGTAAACCCTGTAAATTCCTATGATGTTAAGATACAGGTGAAAGAGGTGCTAGGATGCACCTAATTGCCTAAAATTTTACCACAAATAACATCTGTGATATTCAGGGCTTAAATAGCATCCAGTTGAAAAATGCTCCAGAAATTAGCAGATTGTATCTACATATATAATTGGTAAACATCTCCATGCAGCTAAACTTCAAACTCAGCTAAAGTTGGCATCCTTCACTGTGGTTCACTCTCTTGCATGAAGATGAGTGGGAATGCTGACAATGGTTGGTCTGGGAACTGTATCAAATGAGTAGCATACTTCATGTCTTAATCATTAGCAGCTGGAAAGCAGGTGTGCAATTATCTGGTATCCTTTAGCAACACTTCAGGTCCATATTGATTTTGATCAAATTAAAAAAAAAAAAGAGAATTTGCTTCATAGCACATCTTTATATACAGAAATCCTGTGTAACTTTATTCTGAAAATCTCACTCTCACCGTTTGAATTACAAGAAGTGTTAAAAAGGGCATTCTTGAGAAGCAGATTAGAAATAGCATAGAAAAGGAAAATTAAAAAAAAAAAGAAAATGAAGCTGTTGTCATGTTTTGTGATGTATCAATTAACAGTTACCATTTTTGTCATTGAAGGTAAAAGAAAAAAGGATTTTCTGAGCTTTTTTTTTTGACATTGTGATGGCTACCACTTTCCTGAGAACCAGGAGCAAATATTAGCTTTATCACACAATAGGCTTAAAAATTAGTATTTGTATCTATCAGTCTTTGTACTGTTTTATTTGCCTTTCGATTGACTCTAAATCCAGCAAGCTCACTTCAAGACATCAAGATTCATCATCTGGTAAATATTTGTCAATACCTCATCCCTGAAGACATTCAAAGTCAGATTGGATGGGGCTCTGAGTAACCTCATGTACTTGAATATGTCCCTGCTCATTGCTGGAGGATTGGACTAGATGACCTTTAAAGGTCCCTTCCAACCCAAACTATTGTATGATAGTATTGCAAACCAAATGTGAAAATAAATTCGAGTAGAGATTAAGGATGCTTGTAACCTGTGAAGATTCTTCAAATATATGGCAAATCATGAAGGATAGGGAATTTCAGGAAAAGCCTTGGATCTTGTTGGGAAAAAAAAAAAAAAGTCTGCAGTTATGTAGGCACTAGATAGGTCTCTTTAGTAGGACAAAGGACTTCTTGAATGTTCATACAGTTATGCATTATCTCAAAATTGTTATATAGATATAATGCTCATTATCTTTGTGGTATTGATCTACATCAATGAGTGAAAAGATATTTAAAGGTGTTTTGTATATTTGTGATTTTTTAAAGTATTAGCGTAAAACTACAAGGTATAGAGAATAGTCAAACATGAACAGTTTTCTATGGGTTATTGTAAAGTTCTTTTTAAATTTATAAAAAGACATTACCCTAGAGATTATATTGTATTCCATGTTGCTCAGAAACGAAGATATTTGCTATTGGACACAACATATTAAAAAAGGAAACAAAACCCCCCCATTCTGTACTTTATGATGTTATAAACTTTATTATTCTATCCTGTACTTTATATCAGAATTTAGATAGCTAAATTCAATGTGGTGGTCAACAAGATTTTCTGCTACATTATTTCAGCCTCAAAATCTATTTTTCATGTTCTCTCTGTGAAATGTGCATGTACCGATATACTATAATTTGGATCAAGCTGAATATATACCCACCTAAATTCATTTTCCATAGACTGGGCAGCCTTATGTACATACACACACACACACACACACACACACACACACACACACATATATACATAATATACACACCCTGCTCTGTAATCTACTACCTGTTCAAAGCAGACACATAAAACAGAGTTTTGCTGTCACTGTCTTTTTTTTTATAATAAACTAGAGGCTAAATAGGTCTCAGAAAGTCACCTATCTTTAGTGCATCTTTTAGATAAAACTCCGAAGTTCCTCCATCAAAGAACAGTGTCTTAACCACTGAATTTAGTTTCCTTTTTCTCCTTGTGCCTCTGCATAGGTTAACTCCCATGGGAAGACAATATAGAGTCCCTAGTCAAGGTGCAATCTTTGTGGGAAACCTTTCTACACATCATGGTGGTCTTCAAGACCTCAAGCCTTGGTCCTTCAATCGTTCCTCACAGAGCAAATGCTCCAGCTCTGATTGCTCCAACAACCTGCAGCTGAACTCATCCCCCTTCATTGATGTCTATCCTGACATCCTGAGGAGCACCAAACTGGTTGCAGTAGCGTTGGTGTGACCTAGTAATTGTAAATTCAATGATAGTCACTTCCCTGGACCTGCTGCCTGTGATCCTCTTAGCACGACTCTACATAATTTTTGGCTAATCCTGCTGCCACTACACACTACTGACTCCAGTTTACTGTCCCCAGGGATTTTCCCCCAAAGGTGTCCCCCAGCTTGTCTGTGTCATTGTTTAATTTCCTTGTGTTTGTGTTGGTCTATTCCTACAGTCTGTCACTATCCTTGTGGATGGCAGAGGCCCTGGCCTCATACTGACTGGTCATTCTGCTTTGTAGTTAACAGAAAACTTAGCAAGAATGAACTGTCTTCTCCACCAGATACTTGACAAATATTTTGAACAAGATACATTGATGTTTTCCACTAACTGCTGAAGTGTTAGTATTCTAAAATATTTTGTCAATAGATGGAATTAGTTTATGTAAAGTAACCTACTTTTGTGTAAAGAGATGTCTGAAATTTATAAATATGCACACATTTTAGTAGAAAATTCCTAATGTAATTTAATGAATCATAACATTTTGATTTGAAGCATTAAAATGTAAGGAGCTTAATTCAAACTAAGAAAATTGCGAAAAGCATGCTAAGCATTCCTAAGAAATGATCAGAATGTAATGATGCACCATTCAGACAAGTCAGCATTAAAGTTAAGACTTTGAAATAAAAATCTGGAAAAGCATTTTGAGTCATTTCTAAAGAGTCATTACATACTACACAGCTGCTGTATAACCTGCGGAAACCTGTGTCTCAGCAGGGCCCTGACTTCCCTTTCTAACCCCAACTCATGTAAGTTCCTAACTTTATTGGCAGTAGGCTGGTGAAAGGGAAATTGTTTTTAGAAGACCCGAGAACAGAAGGATGGAAACAAGATGTGAATAAAATAATGCTGCAGTTTAATCCAAGAATTAACTGGTATTCTTCCTACTTGCCACCCTCTTGACTAGTTCTGAAACTTCGGCAGACTGATATCCTCAAGTATGTAATTACCTCTCACTACATGGATTGGCATTGCTAACAGACCATTAAATGATAACAAATTTATGGAAGATTTTTTTTTTTTTAAAGATGGAAACTATGCTTTGCTTGGTAATCTTTCTTTATTGAAATCTGACACTTCAGCATCTGGCACTTTCTAGCATAGATTTAGGAGGGGAAGGTCCTTCCTGGCCAACTTGATCTCCTCTAATGACCAGGTGACTCACCTGGTGGGAATGCAGGGAATGTGATGGATGTTGTCTACCTGGACTTCAGCAAAGCCTTTGACACTGTCCCCTACAGCATACTCCTGGAAAAGATGCCAGCCCACAGATTGGACAGGTGCGTTCTGTGCTGGGTTAAGAACTGACTGGATGGCCAGGCCTGGAGAGTGGCAGGGAACAGTGCTGCATCCAGTTGGTAACCAGTCACTAGTGGTGTCCCTCAGGGATCCATGTGTGCCCTGTCCTGTTTAATATCTTTATTGATGATCTATGTGAGGGGATTCAGTCTATCATTAGCAAATTTGCAGATGACACCTAGTTGGGAACTGTTAGAGGGTAGAAAGGCTCTGCAGAGGGACATGGACAGGCTGGATAGATGGGCAGAATCCAACACGAGATTTAAGAAGTCCAGATGCTGAGTCCTATGCTTAGGCCACAATAAACAGATCCCTGCAGTTCTGTATGCTGGAGACACAGTGGCTGGAGACTGGCCAGGCAGAAAGGGACCTGGGTTTGCTTGTCAGCAACTGACTGAACATGAGCCAGCAGTGTGCCCAGGTAGCCAAGAAGGTCAGTGGCATCCTGGCCTATGTTAGGAATAGTGGGGCCAGTAGGATTAGGGATGTCATTCTTCCACTGTACTTGGCACTGGTTAGGCCACACCTCAAGTACTGTGTCTAGTTCTGGACCCCTCAGTTTAGGAAGGACGTTGAGATGCTCAAATACATCAAGAAAAGGGCAACAAGGCGAGGGGTCTGGAACAGAAGCCCTGTGAAGAGCAGCTGAAGGAGCTGGGGTTATTTAGCCTGGAGAAGGAGGGGCTAGAGGGAGACCTTATCATTCTCTAAACCATATCTGAAAGGAAGTTGTAGCCATCTGGGGGTAGTCTCTTCTCCCAAGCAATGAGTTATGGAATGAGAGGACACAATCTTAAACTGTGTCGAGGCACATTTAAGCTAGATATTAAGGAAAAATCCTTCACGAAAAGTGATTGGACATTGGAATGGGCTGCCCAGGGAGGTGGGGGAGTCACTGTCCCTGGAAGTGTTTAAAAAAAGACTGGATGTGGCACTTACTGCCATGATTTAGTTGATGAGGTAGTGTTAGGTCAGATTGGACTTGATCTCAAAGGTGCTTTAGAACCTAGTTAATCCTGTGATTCTGTGATCTGTAAATTATTTTTTGAATATGTGAACATAGTCATTGATGTATCAATCAACATATTCTTACTACATCATGCTAAATCAGAGAAGTGAAAAATATCTTAATAGATTTCAGTTCCATACAACTCTCTTAAATAATTTTTATTATTAATAATTTCTAACGTAGAACCAAAAAAATAATCCTCTGAAAATTAGAAAGTGTAAAATGCTTCGTTATTTTGGCATAGAAAATAAGTGTCTTAAGTTGACAAATGTTACAGATTGATTCTGTGGGATTGTACACCAGTATTTTTGATAGTTTTTCAAACATATTTGAACTATTTTATTGTATTACATATTAAAAAAAAACAAAAAACAATAAAACATGACTTGAGAGATCCTTCTCTTTGAAGGCATTCCAGATAAGAAGAAAGCTTTATTTCAGCTTGCTAAAACTAGTGAGATCTCTGGCTTTAGGGCTCAAACTTTTATTTAAAATCACAGAATAAAACCATAGCTAAGGCTGGAAGGGACCTCTATATGTCATCTGGTTCAACTACCTTGCTAAAGCAGGACCACCAGGAGCCATTCACAGAGGACCATGTCCAGATATATTTTGAGTATGTCCAAGGAGGGATGTTCTACTACCTCTTTGGGCAACCTGTGCCAGCGCTAGGTTACCTACACCAGACTATAGTTTTCTGGATCCTCCCTTTTCACAAGATAGGAGTGACATTTGTCCTCAAGCACTTTTCCCAGTAGTGATGATTGTCTAAAAAACGTTACACAGGGTGTTGTGTATTCAGCAAAAAATCTATGTTAAAGCAAACCTTCCACTTGTTACAAAGTGAGCCAAGGACTTACAGACTTCCTAGTACATACTTGGTTACTGGTATAAATTTCAGTGTAAATATTACTCTTGGCTGTGGTCTCTGGGACCAGGTGTTCATGTTGCTCAGTGTCAGTTTACTCACCCCAAGAGCATAACCACAGGCCAGAGCAAGTCAGATGATGTAAGGCTCCACAAGACAATATGCAGTCTTGTAAATGAGTTTCCAAACTTGTGCTTCCTTTTCTTGAGGTTATTGTGGGCAACACACTGAAGAGGATATTGACCATGGTTCTTCTGAGAGCAGCATGTTGAAAACACAACTATTGTGAAAGCAAGATAATATAGAGAGCATTACAAGAGCCAATTCATGGCACAAGAAGTATAACTTCTGTAGAGAAAAAAAAAGTCCAAAAATGTACACTTCTAGATGTGTCAAATCCAGTTCACAAATACCTCGTGATATCAGGTTTCACTAAGTGCAATGCTCTAGAGTATCTCTTATTTTTCTGTACTACTTCTTCATAGATAATAACCAAACAAATTAATAATAATTATCTTGGATGTCTGCGTTGAAGTATAGAGTGCAAATCTTCTAGTCTAAATGAACTAAGAGATAGTAGTAACTTTATTAATCTGATCATCTAGAGACAATAAAGGCGTATTCTACATATTGAGATTCTTTAGTAATCTCACTATGTTTATACTAGGCACTTGAGTTTGAATTTGTCTGATCAACTATGTACTTCTCTTAGCCTAGCACTTTAGTCTCCCTTTGAAACCAGCGGAAAGATTTTTTAAACCAGTGGGAAGATATATTATATTACTTCTGCTTTTAAGGTTGTTTTACATAACAAATGGTTCAGAAACATTTATTTTCTACTCTATAACAAGTACTAGCTGATTAGTCAGCTATAGACATCTACATTACACCTGTCTAAATTTATGTGAGATGAATCCCACTCCAGCTTAAGAAATCAATGACAATTTTAATGTAGTCATGGCTTTTGTCCTGGTACAGCAGTAGGAAGTGCTAGAAAGGATGTAATAAGGAGTTAGCAAATTAATGCATATGTATATATATATGTATATACATAACTTGAAAATTGAGTAGCTCTTAATGCTACAGGATGTTGCTACGTTTTTTTAAAACTTCTCCAGCAAGTGTACTTCTTCTGTGTTCCTTCCCATATGTTTCCTTTTGTAGTTGAAAGAAAAGTTATTTCCTAAAAAAATCTCCTGAAACTTTCTGTAAAAGCAGAAAGTTAAGATGTTAACAACATTTTATTCTAACATTTCCATGTCCACTTTTAATGTGCAGTGTTCAGAGGTGGCAAGAGGAAGGGCCCTGAAGAACCTATTGTTTACAAACAGAAAAGGGCTGATGGGAGATGTGTTGGTCAGAAGCTGTCTGGGGTACAGTGACCATGAAATGATGGGAATTTTCAATATTCAGTGAAACAAGAAGAGTCATCAACAAAACCCCTACTTTGGACTTCCAGAGGGCAATCTTTGACCTATTTAGGATACCGAGTCAGAGTACCTTGGGAAACAGCCCTTGAAAACAACTATCTGAGAAGAATGGACATACTTCAAGAGAGAAATCTTGAAGCCACAGGTGCAGAGAAGGATAAGCCAGCAGAGAAGGTGTCCAGCCTGCCAGGGCAGGGAGCTTTTGCAGGAACTCAGGGAAATAACAGTGGTTTATAGTCTTTGGAAAAAAGGACAGGCAACTCGGGAAGTGAGGAAATGTTTAAGGATGTTGCAGTCTTAAACTGCACCAATTAGGTAGTATTCTTTATCAGAGGACAATTAAGTTTTAGAAATAATTTTCATCTCTTATGCTTTCATTTGTTTACATTCGCATAGGTCTCCTAGGCTGTCTTCAACCTGGCTTTTGCACAGTCATCTAAATATTCACCACCTGCTATGAACATGAGGCCTCTTCAAGGTCAAAACTGGCTTATCTTAGTTCTAATTAGCCAAGAGCTGGTACAGCTAATTTAACATGTTCCCACACCTGGCCTCCACCTTCTTTCGTAGGCTGATGTAGGTATATCATTGGTTCCATGCCCCAAGCTGAGAGGGATATCAGAGGTATCAGAGATAGGCTGAGGAGTTTTGGACAACAATTCATGCAAGTTTAGAATCAGCCAAATTGAATCCTACTTACTCAAACTCCTTTTTGTGTTCATTGAAGAGTGGACAACTACCAACTGGATTAAAAGTGATATCTAGTGAAGCTGATAATTTCTACAGTACCCAAGACATCAGCCTGAGGCTCACAGATAAGACCTACAAAAACTCAAACCTTTCTGAAAAAAAAAGGATGCGTACCAGATAGGATGTTTGTAATAGTACTAAGTACCTGTGGGTTAGGCAACAGAATGAGCTCCTTTTACAGTAGAAATACACATTACATCATATAAAACCTACCTTAAATGTCTTTGATATCTCTAGGAGAATCCTTATATTAATATAGCTTTGATAACTATATAAAAAGGTCTATAAATTAACAATGGCTATATTTTTGTCTAAGTTACAGCTAATATTTTTAAATGTGAACCAAAGAACTGATGCATATTTTCACAAACAAAGCAAACTTGGGCATGCGTAGCCATAGATTGTTTACAAATATGTTGACTGAAAAATGTTTTGATTTTCTGATAATCAAAACCTTAAACCTGTATCCAACTAATTACTACTGAAAAAAATCTAACTTCTTATTGAGTGAGAAATGTATGCAAAAAATATTTAATCTTATTTTTAAAATTTTTATTACCGTTCTTAAATATCTTGAGTGTATTGGCAATTTTTTTTTAATTTTCAAACACCAAACTAAACATTTTAGCATGCTAGAGAAGTCTTAACTGCAAGAAATATGTCAATTATTATCCTTTGAAATATGGCAAACGTGCTCTTGATTAGATGCCTGCTATAAGGCATAAAACAGAAAGTCTACAAAATGCATGTGTTTTTTTCCTTCAAGGTTATCTTAATAATAACATTACATCAAGTCATCCTCTGATGCTGTAAATGCATTAGATCCAAAGTTTGCTCAATATCCAGAAACTCTGCATATCCTTTATTTTATTTTTCTGATCAACCAAGATTTGACAGCTGCAAAGGAAAAGGAAAGTATTTTCTGCACAAACGTGTTTGATTTCTTTTTTGATATAGCAAGTGAAGATGGAATGCCCACTTGAGAAGATCAAGGTTCAGTATGGGATTGAGTTTCAAAAATAATAAACAGCATTTCCCTATAGACTATAGAGAGAGGATAAAAATACAACAAGTTTAGCTATGTCTGAAGTATTTCTCAGACAGCTAGAAAACCCTAATCTAATATGGATCAAGCTACTCAGCTGAGCCCAGGCTCTCATTTCCGGACTTAGTCTCAAATGCCGAACAAAACTGATGCCGATGAATCATTCTGTCATATAGTATGAAATATTTTGAGGCCTCATGCTAGAGAGGGGAAAAAAACCCCCAAACATATCCAGTGTAATTTGTATTACTTTTCCACCATCATGACTACATGTGAAAATGCATTTTTTCACTATTATTGTGGTGTCCTTCTGAGTTGCTTAGTTAAGGCCTGGCCAATGTACCAGCATTTAAACACTGTTATCACTAAGAATACTATTTAAAATTCAACAAGATTACATGATACTGCAGAAAGTAGCATAGGATTTTTACTATATAAATATATGACATTTCATTTTAAAAGTGCAAATGAAAAAATCTGACTAGCAGTTTCAGGGTAGAAAAAACCTGACACATTTTGTTCCATTTTTCTATTTTTGTTTTACTATTACTGTAAGAACTGGTCACTGAACAATTTGTTGCATTATTTAGAACCTCTTCCTGAACAGCTTCCCAAATAGTTTCACGTTTTGTTCTGAGTCAGGTATGGTAAGCAAAGTGCCTTGCATGCTCTAAGATATCTTCTCCATAATAATAGAAAGTTTCAAGACATCAAGATTCTATTAAACATTGGTTCTAAGGGTGTTTTGCTATGAGCACATTTATTTTACAGATTGTTGTGGGGTTCTATACATTTATGATTTTGTTTTCTTTATAAATTTTTGATTACTTCACAAAAATAATTTCATATTACATTCTTCAATTATGAAAACTTGTTTCTAGATTTCTGTCAAATCAAAGAACCTGCATATCTGTCCACCAACTCGTTTCTTCTGTCCTCCTGCCATGAAGCAGACAACTTGCACTTTCATCAAGCAGCAACACTGCTCCTTCTCTTCAGTCTAGGAGTTGTCCATCTGACACAGCTGGTTAGCTCAATGACCACACGCATCTGGAACGTGGCATTTGGAGGCAAGACAGCTCTGCCCAGCTGCAAGTCCATGCTACAACCCCATAGGGACTGTGTGGTCTGACCAGTAATTGTGCCTCCTGGTTTCTTGGAGGAGCTATATTCTCCCAGCTACAGTTCACACCAAGGCAGACTGCACTAGGCAACTTTTATGGCAACATGGTAAATATAAGGGGCGATCACAAGCAATGATCACCATTGTAGCAGCTGAGCAATGTGGGAGGAAGATGTAAGCCATTTTATAAAAAAAGTTTGCAGGTAGTAAGTACTTTCTTGATATTAATTGTATTACCCCCAAAATGAAACTAAGGTACATTTGTCTGCCATTACTTTGATTACTTTGCTTATTCTACTCCAACTTGCCAAATAATATATTTTAATGCATTTAAAATTAATGAAACCTTTCCCTCACCCTTAAAGATAAGTGCTTTCTAGACTGTAAGCTCTTCAGGCCAGGGACTATGTAATTTCATTGCGTGTGATTGTGGGGCTTTTTACACCACGAGCCCTCCTTGGAAATTGACTTTAATCAATAATAATAGTGCTGCTGAAATTCTTAAAATTTACCTTTACTGGAAAGTTTCCACTGCAAGGAAAATGACAAGTGAAACTTGCTCTGATGAATAGCAGCACCACAGAAAAAGCATCAGAGTAATTGCAATGGCTAAGTTCTGCTGGCTGCTGTGTAATGTAATGAAGTCAGTGCCTGCTGTGGCCAGATAGATCAAGTATTGCTTTATATCATGCAGCTGGACTTTTTAGTCAGATTACTCACAACATTGCTACTCCCATGGCCATTATGAACAACATGTTAAAAAAAAAAATAAGTACACAATATGCTAATGTAATTTAGTGATGATTTAGTAGCAGCATGCAAAATGCACCCAGTTACTGCTGTGCGAGGCAGAGGAACTCTTACTGCAGGCCAAAATACAAAGATCTATCAATCTTTATACTGCAGTTACCCAAGGTCAAAATAAGAATCTTATCAGACAGGGTTTTTCTTTCTCCTTCTATGATCTTTGGGCTCAATACCCCAAGGTAAGAAACATTTGATAGCGTTCATAGTGCAAATGAAACAATGCTATGTTAGGATTACTTCATTTTAGCATACCCAGAGGCTTTTAGCACATTTAGAATGAGTAAACCCTTTCTACAAACTTTTCAGGGCACAGTTTCCTCTAAGGTAAATGTCCTACTTTGTGATAGTGAAACTTAAGAGTCTGATACAAAATTCATATCTACTTGTCTTGCTGTCGTTTCAGTCTAGGATTGTCTTAGTAATACAGCAATAAAGATAACAAGCAGCATGCTTGTGTCAAGCAATCATAATACTTAACCCAACCTCCAATGCAATCATCCATTTGCATCCAACGCACCATGTGGATATAAGGTATTTATAGCTGGCTGTTGCAATGCACCTGCATATCTGAAAGACTTTTATTGATATTTTATTTACTGGGAAAGAGTAAACCCAAGAAAAATCTTTTAATAATATAGTTTTGGTGGGTTTTTTTTAATCCCTACTCTATATTTAGTGATACTGGCCAAAAATAAAACCAGACCTACACCCAAGTCTTAAGTGTATATGAAAGAACATGAGTGTACAGGCTCAGAGAAGCTGACTTCAATCACAGGGAGGATTGTGGTGGTGCATCCCCCCTCTCCCAGGCTTCTCTACGATCTGAGAAATGCTTGTTTAGTCTTGGTCTTGATAAACTGCACCAGGACTAAGATCCTCTTGAGCTTATCAGAAACCCTGTTTGTCCCCAGGAACTAACAGGTGTCTCCGAAGCACCTGTTTTTCAATGAACAGCCTTGGAATTTTATTTTCTGTCAGAATAACAACCCAAGTGAAATACATTTTTGTTGAACTCTCAAAGAAAGTTACCAACTCAAATTGAGGCCAGGATTAGTGTGTAATAAAGCCCACTCTCTTGTGGCCCTATAAACAGCAATTCAAAGCAAAGATCTTTCAATTCTTGATTATAAGGGGGTGGAAGCTGTGAAGCCCACTAATGACCCTATAAACAGCAGTCCAAAGGGAGATATTTTTGAGCTCTCAATTTTCAGAAAGTGAGGGACTAATGTGTATGTCTCCAACATGGATAACCAAACGGCTGTACAGCCAGCCAAGGATTGTTAGTAATAACAGACAAGAATTGTTGGAATAACCCAGAAGTATTGGTACTAGCATGCTGTGAGAAAGAATAAGATTTGGGTGGAGAAGGGGGGCCAGGCAGACATAGGACAGCATTTTTCCATGAGAAAAATATGTGATTTTATCAAAAGTCCAGTGAATTAATTGCAAAAAAATTCCATCAACACCAGTGTAGTTTGGATCAAGTAATATTCTTCTGCTGAGAAGACTTCTTTTAGATATTTATTCCCTTTTAGTACTAGATCTGCGTAAATTAATTCATTTGAATGTGTGAAATGTAATGAAATTTTATGATAATTCTCTAGACATCTAGGAGACTAGATTATTTAATGCTCCTTGCATACCCCCATTTTCACTTGCATTTGTCCTCTTTTTGACTAAATAATTGTAGTTCTGTAGCTTATTATTTGTGGTTTCCACTATTTGTTGGCCTAAGTTTTGGGGTTTTTCGATGTTTGTTTAGATGTGATGTGTCCTTACAAGGAAAAAGAGTTTATAAAATTACTCTATCCATCAGCCTGTCCATCTGTCACTATGACTTGTGAATCCATCAATCACTTGCAGACAAATTTCACAGGAGGACTACAAATCTAAACGATATGGACTTCCTACAAATTTTGTGACAATGTAGCTGAATGACAAGATTTTCAATGCATCCAGTAAAAAAGTATTAGTATTTCATCTTATTACCAAACGGGCAGCAGTCAGACGGTCAGGCAACTCTGCTTCTTGCTCTCAGGCTCATACAGGCATATCTCCAAATCATTCACAGAATATATTGCCATTTGTTCAAAAAGAGGACATAAAAAGAAATATTTTGTGTTTTTCAGATTTTGAAAAGTGAGATACATCTTGACATCTATGCCATTTTTAAGGGTCCATTGTTCAATATCCTGTATAGCATATTGTTACTAATGTTGTGTACTCTTAAATTTAGATAGAGCTAATCCCATTAATATGGCTTATGTGGAGCTTCCTGCGCTGAGTTCTATAAAATGATAGAGACATAAACTTCTGAAACTTCTTACCTGGGATCTAAATCACTCCTAATTCTAATGGTAGCATTGTTATTTGAGTCAGTTTTCTTTTACCGAAATATGAAATGAGAACCGGTTCTTTTCCCATGTTCACCTTTGCAGGAGCAGGATCACTATTCTAACATGCTTATTTTAAAATTAACAAACTCATGTAGTCCTAGACCACTTTTAAATACTTAGAACAACTAAATTCCTTCCACAGATACCCTTAGGAGCTCATACTTTAAAAAAAGTGTCCATATTGGAAAAAGTCAATGTTTTGATCAACATTTAGATTTTATTTTCCTTGAATAAAAGGAATAAGGGAGCATTGCATGGCAAAAATATGCTTGTGTCAATTATTCTTACTAGCTGGTAAAGCATTCTGAGAAGGAAGCTTCCTTTTCTTGAAGATCTCACAAGATTTTTTTTTCTGCTGAATTTGAGTTTCATTTAGTACTTATGACAAGCAAAATGCTGATATACCCAGATATCCTTTGTTGACCTACAGGAAGTGTTTTTCTTGGTGCAATATTGAACTGCTGTTGCTTTTCATGTGTTTTTATCTGTAACCATTCCTTCTGGATTGCCAGATGATTCACTGTCCCATTCAAGTTTAATCCTGACCTCCATACACCTTACTTGGTAATAGCGATTTTATCTTGCTGGTTCTGAATAAAAACACAACAGTACATGTATCTCCCGAGTTCTTTCCACTCTCTCATTGATTCGTGAATTTTCATCAACAACAGTCCAGTTCTGAATGTTGTCTATATTTCAGCAGGGTTAGGCTGATTTTTAGATCTTCAGTTAAAAGTAGGCCAAGGCAGTGGTAGGAATTATCAGAAAATGAAAGGTATCAGAAGAAAGTGGCAGGACATATGGGATCATTATCAGTAGATGGAAGGAGAGGTAGAGGAGGTATTCTGAATAATGAGAAGAAGTGTTACTATTATGGGAGTAGTTATCATTTTCAAGCCCAGCAAATTCCTGGAAAAAATGTTTGTCTCAGGTCCTGAGAAAAGAGCACTTTGAAACAAAACAAAACAAAACAAATCTAAGAGCAAGCATTCCAGAAAATGTCTTTCATTAGGTGTGAGGGTATCTTTGGAAAGAATTTTCTCAGTGAAATTCTGAAACATTCCAAATAACACTACTTTCTGCAATGTGTTGGAAGTTGCTAATTTTGACTTTGTCTCTGAAATTTACACTGCTTTTCCATTACTTACCACAATAAACAGATGGCCTACAAAATTCCGAAAACTATGTTTCAGACATACCTGAAAAGAAAATGACAGAACTTGTACTCCACAGATTTTTACTCCTGCCTTTAGTGCACTGGTGTTCAGATGCAGAAACAATGAGCGCCACAAAAAACCTTGCAGGTTTTTTGCAAGGGATGCAGTTAGGATCTTCTCAGGTGGAGTGCAAACTCATTCAGAAATGCAGAACATTAACATGCTCCACTTAACCTCCAGTAAAACCCTTAGAATACAACTGAAGTGGAGCTTGAATGATATACATGAAAGTGTCTTGGTTCTCTGTAGCAGACTAAACTTTACTCATAATGATTCACTGACAGGTCTAGCCTAGTGTCATTCACAGTGAAGTGACTAATAATTTCTTCATAACAGCTCCACTTGTAAATTGAAGTGCCTCTCACTCACAAAGATAAATAGCAAATCGTAATGTCATGTATTTCCACATAAAGAAAATACATTTAAATTTAACTATATTCTTTTTTTTTCTGGCTGTAAACAAAAGCTATTTCATATACAATAGTGACATAACTGCTTGATATGTTTTCACTTATTCTGATGTTGATCTTCATTGCTTTTTTACTCTGTTTACTACCAAAAAAAATTAAAGAAGGAAAAAAGAAAGGAAAAAAGTGAAATAAAGCATCTATAGTTCTGGTAATTTTGACAACTTTGACAAATTGCAATGAGATCATGCTGAAGTTTGCACAAGCAATAATGAAGAAAATTCAACAGGGAATAAGACTGTTTATTTCTTTGCTCTTTCACTTGTTTTCATGAAACAGAATACTGAGATAATGGAACAGTATGTAAACCAAATCAGAAGCCTTTAAAAGACCAATTCAACCTGAAATTATTTTACTATTTTCAGTAACAGTCATACTTAGGAAAAAAAAAAAAAAGCCTGGAGGGGAAAAAATGGAAATAAGTGATTAGTGAAGCTCTACTCAGATGCATCACTGTCTTGGTATTCTCATATTGAATATCTGTCCCTTATTTAATCATCAAAATTGATCTTTTTGCCTCCCTAAGCATAATTAATACCTTTAAAACACCTAAAAATATCAAAATTCTATTGCAGTTTCAACAGCACCATATCATGAAGAACTGTGTGTGTTTGAATATAATCAAACATTATACAAGATTGTTATAGGGAAGCAGCTTATGACATGATTTGCTTCAGCAACAATTTTGACCACGGTCATGGCCTGTCTTATTTCCTACTCAACCAAAGATCTAAAGAGCTGTTCCTGATATTTATTTTTGCTTTAATTTTTATATATTTTCTTCTATTTCCACATTACTTTTAGGTTTTTTTTTTAAATATTATTACTATTCGTACTATCAAAAAGAATGCATAAGAAATCAAGAGTGAGGGGTTGGACTGAACTCCTATAAATTATTTTTTATCATGTAGATGGTATTCAGTTGCCCATACAGAAATAAGTGTTTAAACACTTATTATATAAGTGTTTTAACACCCCTTAGTAACCTGGCTGTGCTTCAAGCTCTGCTATAAATGAGCACAACATACCTGCTAAGCTGTACTTGATATCTACAAGCTTTGTCTCAGGTAATGCCTACCATCTTGAATGAAAACAGATGTTTGCATGTAGACAATGAAAGCCCACCTCTAAATCCATGTGAGCTGAACTTTCTACAAAATTCTGTTGCGAAATAATCCTCTTCAACCCTTTAAAATAAAAAATTGCACTTTGTACAGACTGTACAAATAGGTAGAAACTGCTCTTTGCAAATGGACTGTGCAAAGAGACGGGAAATATCCAGGGACCAATAAATCAGATGCGGTCCATAATCATTTAAACCGTCTGTTGCTTTGAGAATATTTCAGTTGTAATAGTTTCAGAAGTGGTCAAAAGGTATCCTCATTAATTTTAGCTTAGTTGTTGACAAGCATAAGCTGTATAATAATTACAGCATTGTTCTATTTTTACTGTTTGAAATATTGCTTAATGTCTATAAATTAAAAAAGTGCTTGACATGAAAAAAGTGCTCCACTCATCTCTTTGTATCATAGTGAAATGAAGCAATGGAAGTTACAGTTAAAAATAAAATTAAAACTCATCAGTAACTAATAAATTTAATTCACAGAGTAGATAGAACTTTAAGCAATTTATGATCATTTCTGAATGATCATAAATTACTGTAGTCTCCTCACTACCAAAACCTTGCCACACAAAACAAATACCTTCTGCTCTTCTTTCAGTTTGATTTTTCCACAAAACCCTCGGAAGAAACCCTGCAGTTTCAAGTCTCAAATACTGAAAATGGACCTGAAACAGAGGAAACAATATTTTTGATGGTGCTATTGCTCGTATACAAATCTGTTATGTTTATATATAAATATTTATATATTTCACCTTTATATGAAGGTCTAGGAAATAGAAGAAATGTGGACAGCAAACTAATGTTTGCAGTTTCACAACCACCTTTCTGTTCATGGAATAATGTGATCGCACAAGACAGCCTCTGTTTAGCAGTTAGGGTTTTTTTAACCTGTGAGTTTCTTGAGTACCACAAGAAAATACAGAAGAAGATGGAAAGACCTTTCTTCTCCACTTTTGCTCTAGTGATGCCATAAAATCTATATTATATAAATTTTCTAGTAATTTCATATAAGTTTTCTAAAGTACAGTTTATACAGTTCTCATTAGTTTTCACTTCTGCTAAGAGTTTCTACAAGACAGGAATGTTAGCCAAGATAAAGAACCCTGATTGTTTGTGAAGATTGTACTGAAGTGGAGCCATAACATCTAGCAAAGTCAGTCAAAACCAGTCCAGAAGCCTCGAAGATGTTCTGGAGGGCTGGTTGCATGCCAGAGCATCAAAAGGCTAAGGGAAGAAGATGAAGATAGGAGGAAGACAGGGTCTTCCTGTCTCCAAAACAAGAGGCATGTGGGAGGCATGGTTAGGGTGGAACTATGGGAGGTACAGCGGGGAAAGGGGAGGTGACCGTGATGTAATGGCTCGATAGTCTAATTAGACAATTCCATAAAAACCGTAGAACCTATGTTACTTGGGGTGCTCCATTTGCCATTTACTTCTGGGGGCAACCAATATCATAAATAAAGATGATACTTGAATTAGTTTGACTACCTGTATTTTAAGTATCACTAGCTTGTCCTTAGTTCTTAAGATAGATTTATCCCACAAAGTACATTTAAAGGAGAACTGTAACAGGCTCTTCCCTCCTTGATTTCCTGACTTTGCACATAAGAAGTGTTCTGTGAGGCTTTTTCTTATTCTAGGTAGCTACTGAAATATTGGAGTGTCTGCATACTTATGGCTTGCATCTGACATAGATTCATTGTGCAGATGTGAGCTAAAAGCCTGTTTCATGTTCCTTTCAATTAAAATTTTGTTCATGTTTGGAGATTTTTTAAAATATATTTCGGGTAATTTTTTTTAGGACATATCTTGCAACACTTCTTGAAAGTACTTTGCTTCTTTGACTTAAAAGGTTATGATAGATCATAATAGCAGAGAAGCTGAATGTCAGTGCTTTAGCAATTATGACAATTACATTGTCAACTGCATTTAGTTGCAATCATGAAACAACAGTTTTATACACTTAAAATGCCATGAGAGATTTTTGCATGAAATAATAAATGATTAAAGAGTTTGTGACACTTTCAGACTGCACTGTGAGAGAGGCACATTGCTAGGTATCTTTGGTTAGCTGTCTTACAGCTGTTGCAAATCCTCAGCACCTTGTTTGATAGTGCCATAGAATCACAGTACGTTGAGTTGGAAAGGACACATCAGGATCATCAAGTCCAACACTTAGCCCTGAGCAGGACAACCCAAGAATCACACAATGTGCCCGACAGCATTGTCCAAACACTTCTTTAACTCAGACAGGCTTGGTGCTGTGACAATTTTCCTGGGGCATGGTATCTCAGATACCTATATTTTTTCGACTAAGTTTGCCCATTTCTGACAGCTTGAAAAGCTTAGAAACTATCTCAAATAATCTTTCTAGACTACTATGGGTAACTTTAGAGTCCTAGGATATATAGCTAACGAAAAATCTGTTCTCTTTATTTTTCCCCTTACAGAGTAATAGTCATTAGTATGAGATGAGCGTGCATAATGAAAAAAAGATTCAAAATTACCTTTATCATGGTTTGAGACAATTTGGAAGGGTGGAGACTTCGGATAGAAGTCTCCTCCCTCAGATTCAATATCCCTGGTTGCTCTAATACAGGGAGAGAGAGAGACCAAATATGCCTGAATGTAAGTGAAAAAATAATTCTTTATCAAGAAGAAATGCTAATAATAGTACTGATAAAACTGGGTTAAACCAACCGATGTGGAAAACTTCCTAAGCTTGTCCACCTCCTGTAAGTAATTGAGTATTTATTTGGGCAAGCATGACAGATAATACAGAAATATGGACCTGTAATTAGATTTACTAATGTAAGTTTGTTTTAGATAATTATTACACTAGAAGTACTAGCAGAACTGATACTGATTAGAGAATTAGTGGTACTTCTCTGTCCTTTCAAATATATTGAAATTCATATGTAAATGCACTGAAAATAATATTCTCTGGCTCAGTCAGTGCACTGAAACTGTAAAAACAAACCACAACCAAAACAAGAATTGCTCTCTACTAACTAAAACATAAAACTTTAAGGGCATATCTGCTGGGAAAGTGGAAAATTACACAGAACACAGGACTATGTCTTGGAAAACAATAATATTCTGATTAAATAACAATATTCATTAAGGAGGTGGTTTAGAAGAGTAACCAGACTGACTTTTAATGCCCACAATGCATCATAACAGAACCCTGTTTTCCTCTACCATAGGACCTCATAAGCCCACCTCTTCTATTGGAGGGGAATTTTTTCAGTGTCATTTCCTAACAGAATGCTAACAGAATCTAAATTATAAAATATGGTTTATGATCATCCATATAAATTACTATACAGAACATTTATTATTGAACATAATCTCACTATTTAGGCAGAGGACTGCTTTCAAGATGTAAAATAAATTAAAAAAAAAGTTTAGGTTAGATCTTACTGTGGTAGAAAATTTGCATTATATGTGTAATTATATGAAAACAAGAAATTATAATAAAAAATTTTTATGCAAGATACAGTGAAACTAGATACTCAAAAATTTTCTTTTTAAATGTTTTATTGATCAATATTGTTCAATGGTTAATGAGGTTCATTGTGTAGGTAGTCATTGTAATTCTGGTTTGAAGTAGGAATATGTTATTTTCTTTTTCAGCTTCATACTATAAAAATTACATTATTTTAATTTTGTATTTGAAAACTACTTGAGTAACTGACTTAATTTCAGAATTAACATTGAGTAAATATGTAGTCAATGCACATATATACAGGCATTGCTTATATTGCATAAAACTATGCACAGAACAAATGAAAACAGAAAAAATTAGGAATAATTTGGGAGGTTAATTTGATGCTGCTCATCAGAAAATATCTATAAAAAGTTCTGCTAAAACTACAGGAGTGTCATTGTACCTTGATAATGAACCTTTTACTTTGTGAAAGTTTTCTGCTTTCTGTACTGTATTGGTTGACTTCTTTTTTTTTGACTTATTTTTCTGGATGTGGTTCTTTTCTGGAATAGCTATTGTTTATTCATTTGTGAAGTAGCCAAAGCAGAGTCCTGGCGCACCTATAGAGTAACGTACAAGTATTAACTAAGAGATAAAATATTTGCTTTAAACACGGGCATAGACATATTGAAAAAATGCAATGGAAACTGTGTACAAGCATTTTGCAACATGCTAGCAATGCTAATAATATAATTATTATGCAAAAATAATATTTTATGAGGGAATTAAGCTTACAGAGACATTTATAATATGTAGTTACAAAGGGGCAAATGGAGACTTGTGATATAGCTATACAAATAAGAGTACAGAAAAATGTGCAAGTAGTGTGCATGTAGGTGTAAGATCTATCAGATCAGAGTGAAGACTTTAGAAGAGTCAGGAGAGATGGCTATTGGAACCAGAACTGACAAGGGGCCTTTTTTAAACCAGAACAAGTCCTACTCCCCAAAAACCATCAAATATTTCAGGCCTGTGTAAGTTCACTATCCTTTATTTTGAGGAGAGATGTGAAGGAAAAAAATCACCATTGATGGTTAGAGACAATCAGGGGATGAAAGAAAGGGACCACTTGATTCCAGCTTCCTTTGAATTGCTCTCAAGTCTTGCCACCTTGATCTCAGCAGCTAGTGACGATCATGGACTCTAGCCATCAGAACAGACTGCACAGGACAAACACAAGAAACACAGAAAAAGAGAGGTGACTAAATTCCATGCAAGGCACAAGGGTACTCCTCATTTTGCAAGTGGTAAAAATTCCTATTTAAATTTGTGAACACGAGAGTTTTCATCTCATGTATAAGATATATTAGTTTATATTACTTTCTTATTTAACTTGGCAATAAATCAAATTATTCTTATCACTGGAATGTGCTGACATCCCTTTTATTATCACTGTCTGTGTAACTCAGAGTTTAGCGTCTGCTTCAAGTTGCCTCACATTGCAACAGATTTTGAAGAAATGCCTTAGAGGGCACAAGACAGTATCCTAGAAGATATGGAGTCATTGGGTTTTGTAAAAGACCACAGACTTTGTGTTTAACTACCAAACCTGATCTCAAGATTTTTCAGGATTTTCCTAGAGCTTTTTAGGCCTGCATTAGCTTTGACTTAGTTTATATGACCATCACAGAAACTATCAAACAACAGGTTCATTGTTACTTAATCTGATTTGGTTTCTACTCAGCTTTGTGTGCTAAGTAGTGCTTAGTGAGACATACTGTGGTGAGTTGATCATGGTAGGAAGCTCAGCTCCACTCACTTGCTCACTTCTCCAAAGCGGGATGGGGGATGGAATCTGAAGGGTAAAAGTGAAAATACTCCATGGGTTGAGATAAATACAGTTTTATAGAGAAAGAAAAATTTGCATGCTTAAGCAAAGCAAAATAAGGAATTCATTCACTATTACCCAGTTCTTTATCAAATGAACCATCTATGACTTTAGAATCAGAATGCAGTGAAGCAGAATATACACTTGAGATGACAGCAAGTCACGAAGAAGACAAAATAGGCCTCAAGGCTATAAGAAGTAAGAAGTAGTCATTTGCTGTTCATTAAAGTAGTATAACCTTGGCAGCTGTTTAAAGCCAGTATTAGGGACATAAAGGGATTAAACCCCAAGTTTCAAAAACACGTAAAAGACTTGGCACTTCATAAATTAGAACATAAGATGGAACGACAAAGTGGTGAAGAACAAGGTGTAGAGAGGATTAACAGTGTATAAAACTGACTCCAAGGTGACCTGTGATTTAATAGGAAATACTGAAATGGTAATCCTTTGTCTCCTGGGGAATGATGGTAATAACTCACTTTTATTTATTTTTTTTTAACTGATTTCTGACTCATCAACTCCAGAATCCAGAGAGGCACTGAAAAAAGGAGTGTAACATTATGGGAAAATGTAAATACTAAAAAGCTTTTATTGTCTATAATTTAAGGTAATTTTTAATACGACTAAGAGGAAGACTGTTCAGATGAGTAAGATTTGACTAAGAAATAAATCACACATAAACTCAGAAGTTGCACTGTAACAAGTTGATGGACAGTTTTGGTAACCTACTCTATAACCAGGACACAAACTCATCAAAAGGGGAAGGGAGGGGAGATACATTTCAAGTTTATTTCAAGTTAAGTTTAAATGACCTTAGAACAGTCTCCTTAAGCATCATTCATATAGAATCATAGAATGATTTCATTTGAAAGGGACCTTAAAGATCATCTAGTCCAACTCCCGCTAGTATTTATAGAGATACCTTCCACCATATCAGGCTTCTCAAAACCCCATCCAACATGGCTGTTCTATTTTGGCATGAGGTAGGGTTGATTTTCTTCACAGTGGCTAGCATAGAGCAAAATACAGCCAGTAAAACCATTGTTCAATTATTTTTTTCCTTGGCTTTTTTTTTAAATTATAACATAGTAAAAGTGCTTGGTGATTAATAAACCACTCCCTCAAGTATGTGGTGAAATGAGAAGTGAAAGTAATTTAAATTGATGTTCTCTGAAGACAGTGCTGACAACTAAAAATCCAGTAAAAGAAAATAAAAGAACACATGACTAATATTTTTTTTTCATATTTTAGTTTATGGAGAAAGCTGAAAGTATTTATTTAGCATTGAGTGAAATGATGCCTGAATTTTTATTTTAATCTTGCAAAATTTTTTTTTTTTTTTGCAGTAAGTGTAGCTGAGTTTGTAGCTACAATTTAAATGAAGCTTCATCTATAACTTGCTGTTAGATTTCTCAGTAATCTTTGGATAACTTAAGATATTCTAAAGTTCCCAGTATAGCAGCACAGAGTTGGAGTTTCTAGCTTTTATGCAAACTGAAATCATACTTACTTGTTGAAATTCATACTGATAGTTCAAAACAAATCATGTGTTTCTTGCAAATTTCTGACATTCTTTATGAAATCATGTTGCTTTTTGGTCAGAACATGTCAAATTTTGTCATGTCACAGACTATCCCGAATGGTATTACTGTAAAAAGCCATGACAAAACGATGAGACATACTAAAAGAAATGAAGTATTTTTAAGACTATTTTGCAATCACTGGAATCGCAAGTATCCAGTTTGAATATTACACATCAAAGAGATAAGCGGAATTTTAACTGCATTTGTGCCTAACTACCAGGTTAAATCTTTCTTTACGCAGAATTATCCTTCAGGTCTGTGGTGGTATAGGTAAATAAATACACATGTATGTTTATATATATTTTAGTCTGTGTAACTTTTGTAGTGACTCTAAGTTAATAGCAAGGTGTCCTAACTCTTTCAGTGCATAAGTGTTAAAAACCACAGCAAATGAGTTAATTCTAGTGGGTAGTGTTATATCCATATCAGGCTTTTCTAATCCCATGCTTGAAGTACCTTCCTATGATCTTCATATTTAATTTCTTCCTTTCTGGGACAAGGACAAAAAATCTTATTTAAAAGCTTCCTTTCAACCACAAGTCACAGTGACTATACTGTACTACCCTGAAGGAAGCATTTTAAAGAGAATGGCTGTCACACTCACGATAACTTCTCTAAAAAGACTGGTCAGGAATTCTAATCAGCCTGTAACCAGTGTGTCTGTGATCATAATCAGAATTGACATCAGGAAGTCTTTTTTTTTTAAGATAATTTTTCATGGGCATCCAAGAAAATACTGCTTCAGCAAAATTACTAAAGACTATGAAAGACTCTAAAAACTTAAATACTCTGGAGAGTATACATCACAAGTGGAGGTTTTCGATCTGCTTCCTCTCAAGTGTCGCAATTTCAAATCCTAACAGGAAGAAAACATTTTCTTATAACAATGTCAAAAGCAAGTGCATTAGCTACGTCTGAGCCAATTAGTTCTCTCCTAGACAAATCTACTTTAGGAGGAACTATCTGGAAGCCCTGGGGACATAAGCAACTTGATCTGTTCACCTCAGGGCCACTGATTATGGTTGACTTTCATGTATTTAATATAATAGAGATACTCAGTGGAATCTCATGGTTATTTTTAATTGGTTGCCATATAATTTATTTATCAAACTCAATTTGCTATCATCTTGGCTCTTTCTAATTGATTATAAAGACTCCCTTCATAGAAAAAGCAGAATTTCTGTATGTTAGGCACTAACACTTATGGAAATTATAGGAAATATTGCTGGGCTTGAGTGCAGCCTGATCAAGCTGACGGGTTTCATGCAGTTTAGTGGTGTGGATGAAACTCAAAACAGCGAAGGAAGTGAGGCATTGGAATAGGTTTCCCAGAGAAGCAGTGGATGCCCCATTCTTGAAAATGTTCAAGGCCAAGCTGGACAGGGCCCTGATAAGGGCCCTTGGTCTAATGGAAGGTGTTCCTGCCCATGACAGGGGGTTTAGAACTAGATGATCTTTAAGGTCCTCTCCAAAACAAACTTTTCAAATATTTTCTGATTCTAGAGATAGAAAATAGTTGAAATATACTGAAGTAGGTTTGATTCTGTAAAGTATTGTTTACATTTGTTTGATTTTCAAGTTATACTCCATGCAATATATAAAACATATATGTGAATAGAAATAAATTAAGGCCATAGATTTAAGGACAGACTTTTTCTGTTAACCTATACATACACAGTCATTTAATATTTCTTGATCTTACAGCCAGATCTCTAGCAATCTTGACTTTAGCTGGTAAAAGAAAGCATTCAGTCATCAAATATAAATAACTTCAATTATTTTAAAATAATTTTTTTTTTGGTAGTTTTGTACCACTATTGGGTAAATGCCTTCTTGGAGATAAACACTAAGTAATATACAGTGTCTTGTAAGCACATGCTGATTCTTTAGTCAGAAGTTGTCTGTATAAAACTTGGAATTTTCTTCAGACGAGCATCATGCATTTTGCCTCAGAGCCAAAAAGAAGGCCTCAGGGATTTACTAACCTTTATGAGAAAAGTCTTTTATAACTTATCACCTGTTTTAGAGTTCTAACAGGCTTTTCTTAGCTTCCTGTAAAATTTAATAGAGGATAGAACTCCTACAAAGTTCTACAGAAGAGGTGACACTTTATAGGAGTAAGGCAATTCTCTTTCAGATCCCTGGATGTAACTTCTACAGTTTTCTTTCCCTATTTCCCAGAATCACAGAATCAATTAGGTTGGAAAAGACCTGAGATCATTGAATCTAACCTATAAGTGAACATCATTATATCATCTAGACCATGGCACTCACATCCACTTTTTCCTGAAACTACACCAGGGGCAGTGACTACACCACCTCCTTGGGCAGTCCATTCCAACATCTCTAATCACTCTTTCTGTGGAAAAATTCTTCTTAATGTCCAACTTGAACCTCCTAACACATGTTATGTTATACTTTAAGTTAACAAGTACTCTTACTTTGAAATTTATAAGATTTCAAAATAAATTGATCATTTAATAGTAAGTAGGAATATTTTTGTGCCAAAAGTAATTTTCTTCTTATTCATCACATTATGTTGTCACTTATAAGGAAAGATAAAATAAATATGCTTGCATTTTAAGTAGCGTCAAAAATCTGGACATTTATATAATGCAATTATAGCAAATTATAAAACCTCCATGAAGTATTATTTCCAACTGATTTATATATTGTTTTATTTCAGTTTCATTAGTTTGTGTATAATATGGCTGATGTACACATAACAACTTATATTTTATTCCAATATGCAGAGAATCATTACATTATATAACTTTTTAATGGATTAGACTTCTAAGAATGAAAAGCAATAAATTACCACAGATTCTTTTTAAGAAAAAATATGTAAATTTGCCACTTTTTTAGATTCACTATCATTTCTGTACATTGATGTTTTTCTAAAATTGTTAATGAAAAATTATATCTATTGGTTTTCTGTGACCAAGTTCTGGTAGCAGCGGGGGGGCTGTAGAAGAGTCTTCTTTGAGAAGCTGCTGGAAGCTTCCCCCATGTCCAGCAGGGCCAATGCTAGCCTGCTCCAGGGTGGACCTGCTACTGGACAAGGGTGTCACGAGTGATAGCAACATCTCTGTGATAACGTACTTAAGAAGAAGGAAAAAAAAGTTAAGAGTTAGATGAAGATGGGAGCCAGAGAATGGAGCAGAGAACTTGTGAACAAAAATGCAGACACCAAGGTGAGTGGAGAAGGAGGGGGAGGAGGTGCTCCAGGTGTGGGGGCTGAGGTTCCCCTGCTCCCCATGGTGAAGACCATGGTGGAGCAGCTGTGCCCCTGCAGCCTATCGGACCACAGGAGTGCAGAGATCCACCTGCAGCCTGTAGAGAAGCCCACACAGGAGCAAGTGGATGCTGGAAGGAGGTTGTGGCCCCCTGGGAGGCCCATGTTGGAGCAGGGTCATGGCAGGGACTTGATGACCTGTGGAGAGAGGTGCCTACACTGGAGCAGATTTTCTCTGTAGGTCTTGTGTCCTACAGGGAATCCATGCTGGAGCAGCCTGTGTCTGAAGGATTGTACTCCATCAGAAAGTGACCTTTGTGGCAGCAGTCTCTGAGAACTATTGCTTTTAGGATGGACTCACACTGGAGCAGTTCCTGAAGGACTGTCTCCCATGAGAGGGACCTCACAGGATGCAGGGGAAGGACTCCTCTCTCTGAGCAGCTGCAGAAACAAAAACTGACCATAACCCACATTCCTCGTCTCCTTGCACCACTGCGGGAGAAGAGGTAGAACTTGTAAGGAGGAGGATGGGGAGAAAGTGTCTTTGTGATTTATTTTACTTCTCATTCTCAAGCTCTGATTCTGTTAGAATAAATCTTGTTAATATCTCCACTTGGAGTCAGTTTTGCCCGTAACAGTGATCAGTAAGGGATCTCTTATGAGTATTATCTCAACTCATGGAACCTTGCATTTTATTTTCTTTCCTCTGCCCATTTGCAGAGGAGAGTGAGAGAGTGGCTTTAGTAAATTCCTGGCATCCAGTCAGGGTCAAACCGCTACATTATTCTCCCCCAGCTGGTTACTAGTACTCTTTTTTGAGTGGGCTATTAGTAAGCTGATTTTGCACTTTTTTGAGATAATGTTTTAATAGGAAACCTATTGGATTGTGGTTCTAACTTATTATTAAACAATTCAATTGATTTCCATTCCAGCAAACCAGAGGAGTGTAAGTTGTCAAGTATAATCATGGAAAGCCATGTTATTAAGAGAATTCCTGTTTGTCTCATGTATACCTGTTGAAGATTGTTTTATTTTTTAGAACAAATTCAAAAGAATTTGGAAAAAATGGCAGTAGGTTGTTTTTAAAATGTTTTCAGGGCTTTAAACTGAATTTCTTATAATGACAAAAGTTAAAGGTAAAAATGTGCATGCTTTGTGCCACAAATCATCACCAGCTATTTTTCTAAATAGCATTTTTTTATTCTAAAAGTATTTTCATATTAATTTAGAATTAGAATTCAGGATAAATTAAAATATGGATCCTTTGGGGTACACTAGGCTAAACATATCAAGGTCATGTAAAGCTGGAGAATAAGTTCTCAAAGGGACTGTATTTGCTTCGGGGCATGTACTTTCCATAGTGCACTCCCTAAGTCTTGTTGGCCTACATATATCCTGCTTAAACCAAGACACTGCATAACCTGGCAAGTTATGGATGTTGTTATCCTAGATACTTTACTGTTAAAAAAAATCAGAATAAGAAAGTAGCTGCAGTTCTTTGCAGTAGCAGTATGTTTAGGGAATTGTTGCCAAGTACAGTGGCCCTGTAGCTCAAGTCTGTCATGAAAGACTGATGAAAGCCTAGAGAGAGAGCTTTCTGTAGTTCATCTGATAAGTGCTTCAGTAAAGCCTGGACTTTCTTACCTTATACAATATCAAAGATAGAGGCAGTTTTTTAAAAGAAATGAATATATCTTTGAGTAAACTGCCAGCTCCTTTCCTTCTCCTAGGGGGAAAGAAAAAAAAAAAAGACACAAATAACCAAATTCAGGACAGATATTAAAGCTTGTCTGTTTTAACATTAACCACATTAAGCTGATAGAGAAAAATAAGATCAAACCAAGAATGGTATATTACAGACTGTGTTTTCAGACGTGTTTATTTGGATTAAAGTGCTTGTGTAAGCCAATTTTTTTGTTGCTTTCTTTAAAATTTCTCTGCAGACTTACCTTAATTAGAGCTCTTAAAAGACTGTTTAAGTTGGTACTTTGGCTCTGCTGCATTTTTGGTCACATGATGTTGATAGTTGGACTAGTCACCTGGAAAATTCAGCAGAGGAAATTCAGACATGTGATGTAGGATCTATATCTGAAAATGCTCAGAACAGGGATCAAAGTCTGTTTTCCATTTCTGTGTGAAAGGCTCACAGAGATGAATGTTTTAGGTACAGCTATCATCTTTTTTATTTCCTTTTGTACGAGGTGCCCCTGACAGTATAAGCAAAAGATGATAGCAAAAGCCTTGAAGGTTGACACAGAGGTTTACATTAAATGTCCCAAGGACACAGAAATATTTTCTTAGTGGCCACTAAAGAAATACAGCTTTTGGGATCTGGGTAAAACCAGTTTCAGAACTTGAACAGTTATAAAGTTCTCCAGGAATCTATTTCAGTTCCCCATGACTGAAAACATAGGCATAGATATCTTTAGATTGCACTTTAGATTGGCACAGTGCCCCATCTTCAGAATTCAGAAGGCAGAATGGATCAGTAGGATATCCCATATAATTAAATGGAAGCATACTACAATATTTTGTGCGCCTGTGTTCAATGTATGGATGGAATTCTTGCTCCTACATCTCTAGAAGGAACATACATATGCATACCTACAAGAATAAGACATGGATAGAAGAAAGGAAGTGCACATGCAGTGGAACCAGGAACGTATGTCCTGTATAGGGACATTGCCTGAATGTATAGGGTTGTGATCAGGAAAGCTAAGGCACAGATGGAGCTGAGTTTAGCAAAGGAAGGCTTCTACAATTATGTGGAACAGAAAAGGAAGATTTGAGAAAAAATGTAGCCTCCTGACAAATAAAAGAGGACATCTACTAAAAACCCACATTGAGGAGGCTGAGGTTAATGCTTGCAGTAGCCAGGAGTGGGTATGTCTGGGACCTGAAGGTTATTCTCTACAACCTCACCTCATTTTCTGGAAATAGGGTAAGGGTTTGCTTCTGGGTCAGGTTAGCATGGTGAGGGGAGCAGTTGAGCATTTTGCATGTGAGTCACCCACCTCTCTCTTGTACACTTTTGTAATTAATATTGTTGCTGTTGCTGTTACTCTTCATTTTCTTATCTCATTGCTGTTTCCAGTAAGTTGTCCTTATCTCAACCCCTGATTTTGCATTTTGTGCCTCCAATTCCCCTCTCCATCCTGCCGCAAAAGAAAGCAGAAAAGGAAAGGGTGAGTGAGCAGCACATAGTTTCAGTGGGAACATTAAATTGAAGGACGCTTTTCCCATATCACAACAATGGTGCATGGTTTCAGTGGGAACACTAAATTGGAGAATGCTATTCCTAAACTATGATAGGCACTCAAAATGGTTTTTTGCCACAGTTTTGAATACTGACCACTTATTTCACATCTCTCAAGCCTAGGAACATCAAATTGGTGACTTGGCAGGTGGAAGCCCTTCCCATTACAGTGGAAGATCATCTTTGAGACCACTTGAGATACCTGAACATATACAAATCCATGGGATCAAGCAAGAGGCATCCCAGGATCCTGAGAGAATTGGCTGTTGTAGTTACAAAGGCACTTCATCTTACTTCAAAAGCCATGTTCTTTCAATACTTAAAGGGAGCTTAAAAGATAGTTGTAGAGAGACTTTTTATATGTGCCTATAGTGATAGGAAAAGGGGCAAGAATTTTAAAGTGAAAGAGGGACATGAGGTAGACTTTTTTTTCCTGATAAGGGAGGCGAGGCACTGGAACATGTTGCCTGGAGATATTGTGGATGCCCCATCCCTGGAAGTGTTCAAGGTCATGTTGGATGTTGCCCTGAGCAGCCCAGTCTAGTTGAGGGTGTACCTGCCCTTGCAAGGGGGTCAGAACTAGATGATTTTTAAGGTCCCTTCCAACCCAAAAGGTTTTATGATTCTATGTTGTGTATATTAGCTAACAGTGAGGAAATGCTTCAAGTTTCTTATGTGAAAGATTCCAAATGCAAAGTTCTGTAAGTAATGTGACTTACATTTTTATAGCTTCTTATCATCCTGATAAGGCATGACATGCTGTATAGTCTATACACATTCTCACTTATTTCACCACCGAGTTGCATAGATATGTGGCTGGAAACTCAGAAGTACCGTTACAGCCCTCAAAAATAAATGGTGAAAGTTCCCACTTTCAGCTAACCTGAGTTAAAACTAGTATCAAATTCTGTAATATTTTAATCTTCTATTGATCCAGAAAAATGGAAATGCAACAGACAAAGTTTAATTGCAAAAGGAGATAGTCCCAAAACATATTCAGGCTGATGATACAGATAACAAATATTTTTAGGAAAAACAAACAAACAATAAAAACGCCCTAAGAAACAAACCCTTTTCACATGGAACAATGTCTATTTCAATTGTATGTTTTCTCATATTTTATACAGAAAATGTTGCATGGCAAAAGTCAGTATGGTGGCAATTATTTATTACTACTAGAGTTTTATTTTAAGTAGCTATACTGTCTTGTAAATTTAAGTTTTGTTCATACAAAACATCAAATTATGAATGTGGAATTTGTATGCAATCTGATCCTGAAGGTACAGGTCCTTATGCCCTGTATGAGATCCTTACTGGGATAAAAACCAAACAACATTAATCTGCATTGAAAGAAAAAAAAATCTCGTTAAAAACTAGTTTCTTAAAAGCAGAATTATAAAAAGGACTAAATAGTAGAGAGATTTCGAAACCACAATAAGACCACACAGATGCGCAGACATATAACTAGCACACTAAATTTTATGAGGAGAGTTTGCAGAGTCATTTTGTTGGTTTTGAATCAGAAAGAGCCATGTAAGTGCTTTCAAGAGACAGGAAGAGAAATCTCCATCAACCCAAAGGCTAGTAGAAAATTTTCTTCAGGGAAAATGTATCCACTTCTCATGTCTCCCACTTTAGTATTTAGTTTAATGCACGTCATGTATTTGGCTTCTGCCTGTGTTTTTCTTTCCCAGAATAATTTTTTGCAACAGATTTGCCCTGCAGCATTAACTACCCTTGATAGTTTTCTCTCTTACTGTGTGATTACTTGCTTAGCATAATGACTTTTCTGCTTTTTTTTAAATTAGTGTGGTGTCACAGGAATTACTGTTGAAAAAGTTGACTTTAACGCAATATTATAGCAGAAGTAATTGCAAGAACATGTAGAAAGTTAATGTAACTACATTTCAGATGTCCTTAGCAACCTTTCAGCATTGCCAAGTTTAATTTTGGACAGTTAAATTTTGAAAAGGCATTTAAAAAAATTCAGATCTAAAATATGAAAATACTAAAACACAGATGAACATCATTACCCAACAGAATGTTTTATTCTCATTAGAAAGAGTTGTACAAAAAAAGAGCCAATATCTCATTTAAAAATACTAATTTTACCTGTGTTCTTCTAATGCTAACCTGACTTACTATAACATCAAATTATGATTATCTTCACTTATAAACTATATACTAATGCACATTATATTTTGTCAGCATAATTATCTCTTATAGTATTCATTATGCTTATATTATAAATTATGTATAATTTAATATATTCTAAAAAGAGAAATATTTTAAATTTCTCGTATGTATATATTCAAGAAAATTCTGACATTTGCAAATTTTTAAGATTTTCCTTTTAGTTCAAAACTAAAAAAAAAAAAAAAGGAATTTGAAGCAATCAAAATTCCAATAATCATGTGACATAGTAGCACAATGACGCTGAACCTTGCTCTACCACTGCTTTGTTTGATTTTATTCATGCACTAAAATTGTGATAGTATTCTAGAGCATGAACGACTTTCGAATCAATAATTATATTTGACAGTAAAAAAGTTTTACTCTAGGTTTTTACAGCTCTGGGCAGTGAAAAGTTTAAGCAATATTATAACAAAAATGAACCAATATAATATTTATATTCCCTTCTTTCCTACTAATTCATGTTGAAAAAATGCTCTGAGAAAACTACTGAAACACAAAGCCTGTTGTTTTAAGGAGTATGTTTTAAGCAGTTCGAGCAGTAAATTTATATAACCCCACAATATTATGAGTAAATCTCCATACAAATTCAGATATTAGCCAAGAAATGAATGAAGCTATGAATATTTTTGTTTATTCTCTAGTCAGTAGCAAATATTTCCTCAACATATGCTACACAAGAACACAAAGAGTGCTTCTCATAAACAAACCACTGAAATTCTGTTCTTTTGCATAATAGAACTGTATTAGTTTGGTTATGCTTAGTCTCCAAGCCCAGGGAAATGCAAATGCACATGTGGGTGTCTAGCTCATAAATTATACTTAACTGTATTTAAGAGGTCATATAAATGTTATGTTAAAATATCATCAGCTTTTAGAATTTAATACGATATTATGCATATAAATGCTGATACACTCACATAAGATTTTCTTAATATCAGAAAGAATGCAAACACATTAATATACAAAAGTCATATTATTTCAGTGTTAAACTTTTTAATTTAGTTGAACTTTATTGAAATTATCACTACTTCCAAGTACAAGGAATGTTTAATATGATAATATAAAGGCTTGAAAGATATTTGGAACAGGCTGTGATCTCAAAGAAAAATGAAATCCGCTCTTAAAATAGCTAATATGAACAAGATTTTTACACTTGGTAAGGATAATGATGTTCTCAGTGTATATACTGTCTGGTTTATTAATTATGCAGAATTTTGTGATTTCTTTTCAGGGAGCTTTTAAACTGGAATGTAATTAAAAACATAATAGCTGTGAACAAATGTAAATGTGTCTGGTAGTACGAGATTAATAATTTTGGCATGAATTTACCATTATGTGGAATATATTTGCACATTTTTCACATACAGCTTTGCCACAGCACTTCATTTCTGATCTAAAAGACCCCTTCTATTCAGCACTTGTAACTCAGTCAGTTAATGAGTGGTAACTGTGTTGTGTTTGTGAACACATTCAAATAGCTATTTCAGGTATTAAGCAAATATTATCTAACCTACTCTAAATTTTGAAAATCTTGACCCAAGAATTCTAAGGTAATCACGGTATTCTTGAGGTTTCTGTCCCTTTCTTTATTAGCAAAAATGCTAGACCTAGTTGAACGCTGTTTGTTATATTTTGCTTGGGTGTGGGAGATTTATATAAATGTATTCCTATATTTTCCACATCATCCTATCTGCTAACTAATTTGAATATTTCTCTTTAATTTTTCATTATATAAATCTTAGTGAAGAAATATGGGTGCTTTAAGGCTTTTATGCACCTCATAAAAATCCATCAATTATTTTTCACTGTGTAACATCCAAAAATCTCCAGCACACCCTGCGGCTGGATCTGCATTTCAGTACATGCTGCTCTAGGCAGATTGGACTTGCTGGCCTCATTTCATTTGCAAGGAAAATATGCTCCAATTATCTCTATGAAGAGAGCTGCTAGAACATAGGATTTTATTTCCTCCCTCTGGAAGGAAATTTGCATGTGCAGTGGAGTGATGAGCTAACACACTTCCCCACAACATGGAGCTGAAACTCAAAGAAAACACACTTCATGCCAGAATTGAAGGATGCACTGCAGGGCATGCTCACATCATAGATACAGCCGTTTACTCTATAATATATATTGGATAGCTACATGTCACCATCCTGCTAGTATTTTCATATGGTGTGTACTTATGGATTATAATTTTACTAATAAATTAATTGAGTTTGAGTCATGAGGTAAATGAACATGAAACGATAAAACTCTCAAAACCCCCCAAAATAGAGAGGGGGGGAAAAAAAAAAAAAAAAAAAAAAAAAAAAAAAAAAAAAAAGGTTCCTATGATTGAATTCTTTTACTTTCAAAAGAATGGAAATATGTAGAATTAATTGCCTCTGGTCAATGCTAATGCTTAAATGATGATTTGGAACTTTCTGGGAGAAAACTAGCTAGCACAGGCTAAACTATTTAAGGGATCATTGTAGTAGTTTAACAGTATAGTTGATTGAATTCCAGTACCAGGGAAATTTCCCTGTTTCTGTATAATTTTTTACCAGAACTGTAGCTACTTTATATTTTTATCATTAATATTTTTAAGGAGAACTCCAGTGCAAAATTAGGGTTTGTCTAAATGTTGCTTTTAAGGTGCCCTTCAGTATGCTCAAGATTTTATTTTTTTTTTAGAACCATGCAAATAATGAGTAAGCTCAGAACAAGATGGAAATTAGCCTATATATATTAACAAGATTTCTCCCAGTATTTTAGGCAGTTTGTTTACTTATCATCCACGCCCATCAAGACAGCTGGCCAGCATAGTCATGTGGAGAGAACACAGAGAAAAGGCAGAGCACGAATGAGCAAATACGTGTAAGGAGGACATGCCTCCTGGCCAGAATGTTTTTCTGAGCACTTTGCAATCTATAGATACCAGTTTAATTTCATAATATTTTTAAATACACGAAAAATAAATAAACTATTATTTGGGTAGCTACTCTTTTTTTTTTTTTTTTTTTTTTTTTTTTTTATTTTAATTAATTGAAANTGAGGTTTAAATGAATGGAAAAATTTAATTCACCAAATTAATGTATCTAATAGTTCACACAAATACAAACAGAATCATCCATATATTAGTGTAATTAAAGTAGATTGTAATATATTCAGGTGAGACATTGTCAATCTTTGACAATTAACTAATTAGGATAAGTTAGCCTTGGTTAACACAGCTGCTACCCAAAGCCCACGAATTTTTTTCAGGTGTTTTAATAAGCAAGCAAGAGATGACCAACCTCTAGTTCTGAATGACAGAATGAATCTTGATTGTTTTCTGTAATCTCAAGGAAATGGATAGCCAAACTATACAAAATATTATCATCAAGAATGGCAGGTCCAGAAGCATTTTCTATTGACCGCCAAAAGTCGCAACACCAAGTCAGACACCACTGTCTCCTGCTCTTTTGCTGTGTACTGCTGTAAAAAGCCTAACTCCATTTTCTGTATAACTAGACACCAGAGCCCTGAAGAAAGAAAGTAGCTCTCTCCTTAGATTTCCCATTCCTTAATTCCTCTTCTCTAGGATAAACAAACATCAGCCTCTACATATTTTCTGTTCTGTATTTATTCAGTTCAGTTGTTAGTGTAATTTATGCATATACAGAAAAAAAATTAAATGAGAAATTGAATCTGAGATTCCATAATCTCTGAAGAGGGAACCCAGGAGCATCAGATTTTGGCTAAGATAGAGTTTATTTTCTTCATAGTTGCTGGTACAGTGCTGTGATCTTGCATTTAGTATAAGAACAGTGCTGCTAACACAACAATGCTGTAGTTGTTGCTGAGCAATGCTCATCCTAAGTCAAGGAATTTTCAGTTTCCCATGCTTCTAGCAGAAGGAAAGTAGTATCTAGAAGGAGGGAGCACAGACAGGACAGCTGACCTGAACTGGCCAAATGGATATTCCATGTCATAGAAAGACATGTTTAGTATATAAACTGGGGAGAGCTGGTTATGAGACAGGAGAAAGAACACAGTTCTACAGCTTTTCAGAATATATATAAAAAACTGTCTCATGATATTGACTGAAAATTCCTACATGGCTGATCATATGAGAAACAAGCCTGCAAACATTATCATTTATTATAATTTTTAATAAAATTTATTATAAAACAAAGGCAAACAATGCTGAGTGCATGACTCAGGAATTTTCCAAGTCAGAGGTGCAAAGGATCTTTAGACAGGTCAGGTTTTTATAACAAAATTTTTACAAAGTAGGATGGATTATTACAATTTTTTTTGAGGTAGGAGGAAAATTATTTACATAAGTACATCCCTTTTCTCCTCCCCTCAGGAATTTGGGTACATGGTCTTTTGTTGCTTTTTAGGGGTTGTGAGGCTGAAGAAGAGCACTCATCCTCTCTTTGAACTTTTCTACTCTCCTGAAAAAAACTGGCTTGAGGCAGTAGATTGTTATTTTTTCACTTATAGCTCCTTGCATTTGGTCTCTCTGTATTGCTGGGAAATAAAAGGGAAGAGAGAGTTCATTTTATTGGAGTTTCCACCCCAATATTTTTCTTTAAACCAAGACAACAAAAGACTTAATTTATTTTTGCTTAAAACATTTGAAAGGTAGTCTCATAGAAATTTTTTTCTTGCCAACTATGTTATGAATAACATTTCAGACAGACAGTTTTGTAAAGGAACTTATTGTTGGATTCTATTTCTGGATTCTATTTTTAGAGCATTGTCACTAATATATCTAGCTTGCTCAGACTAATGCTCTGTTGTTCTCCACTTGCCTGTGCAAGAATCATCTGATGATCTGATGAGCCTTAACTTCTGTTGTGTAGAAACCAGGTCTCAAAATGTTATACAGAAATAAGGAAATATGGAAGAAATGAGGGGGGTTATCCCTGTTGGGTTTGAGGGGTGCTGGGGTCTCTTTTGGGGGTGTCAATCCCACAGAGCTCCTTCCACTAGGGGTAGATTGCATTTGAATGACTGTTAAACAATGTAAGTAAATAAAATGCTTTATTTAATAGATCACCACTATTTTCCCTGCTCTCTTTTGGAATTCACAATAAACTTGTTCTTTAATGTTTAATACTATGTCCTAATGCTATTTTTGTTAAGGTTTTTGCCCTTTTTTGGACATCTTGCCTCTTATCAGGCAAAAGATAGATAGTATGTAGAAAATAGTAAATATTTATATATATAGCCAACATATATATATAGTCAATATTGTGTGATCTCAATGAAGTTATATAAAGCAGTAGCATAAAATACTTTTTCTTATTGAACATTCTTCATATTCATGATTCCATACAAATATCAATAACAATAGTAGACAGAATTTTTTTTTAGGAAAGTATGAACTTATTACCAATACAAAAGTCACTTTCAATAGTTCAGGTTATGCATCGTGTGGCTAGTTCTAAAATTCATCTGTGTGATAGTAAGTAAGAGTTTTGTTTCATTGATTTTTAACTATTTAGAGTATTTATGAACATTGTATAATACCATTTCTTTAAAAAAAATCCTAGTTTGTTTTCTAAAAGAAGACATTACCTCTAGATTCCCAACTATCTTTGTAGATATAAAGGACACATTATTGCCTTACTTCTTCCCTACAACATTTTTTTTTTACTTCTGCTTTGGCTGCTTCTACAGGGTGGGTCTAGTAAGCATGCTTGTAAAATATTCTATTCCATCCTTTCCTCCCTCGTCCCCTCAGATTTTAAACTGCAAGTGTCTATGTTTTTTAATTTTTAAGCAACTATTTTCTTGTTCTGTTTCATGACTAAGAAATTAATATTTTTATAGCAGTCTATATTTATAGCAGTTCTATATACAGAGCTTCTAGCAAATATAACTGATTTAAGGAAAGGGAAATCATCCAAAGACATAAAAAAACCCATAAAAAAATCCTGATTGTAGTAATTTTAATTATTTTCCCCAAAATATATAGATTATATGTTGTTATAAGTATTCATTCATGAGCACTTAAACCAGAAAGATAAATAGAATTTAGTCAAGCTTATTGATTTTTGAGAAACACTTAAATATTTCTTTCTCTATTCAATTGGTGTTCATCTTCAAAATTATATTGATTACACTCTTTCATTGCTAATTTTAGCATCTGTATTTAATTCCTGACATTCATTAATTCTACAATCAATACGTTTTATTCACACAGACATTTAATATTTGGATATCGCACAGAATCACTGAAGATGCCAATTTGGAAGTGATCCAAAAGGATCATCAAGTTGAACCCTTAGCCTTGCACAGGACAATTCCCAAGAGTCACACCATGTGCCTGAGAGTATTGTACAAATGCTTTTTGAGCTCTGGTAGGCTTAGTGTTGTGACCACTTCTCTGTGGATCCTGTTGTAGCACTCAACCTCTCCCGGGTGAAAAACCTTTTTCTAATATCTAACTGAAACCTCTCCTGACACAACTTCAGATCATTCTTTTGGGTCCCATCACTGTTCATCACAGAGAAGAGATGAGTGCCTGCCCTTCCTCTTCCCCTCAGTGTCGTGTTCTCCAGGCTGAAGAGATCAGATGACCTCCCAGGTACAGTATCAGGCACTTTCCCTCGTTGAACTTCATAAGGTTGGTGATTGCTCAGTCCTCTAAATTGTCAAGGTCTCTCTGCAGGGCCTCCCTGCCTTCAAGGGATCAACAGCTCCCCCCCATTTTGTGTTATCTGTAAACTTGCATAATATCTCTTCCAATCCTGCATCCAAGTCATTTATGAAGATATTGAAAAGAACAGGGACTAAGATGGAACTCCGTTAGTGACAGGTCACCAGTATGATGTCACCCCATTCACTATTACCCTCTGTGCTCGACCCATGAGCCAACTGCTCACACACCATATGATGTGTTTAACCAGCTGTGTGCTGAACATTTTGTCCAGAAGGATCCTGTGAGAGACAGTACTGAAAGCTTTACTGAAATTCAAAAAGTGTATATCAGCTGGCTTCCCTTGATCAACTAGGTAGGTTACCTCGTCATAGAAGGAAATCAGGTTTGGTGAGAACTTTCCTCTCATGAAGCCATGCTAGCTGTTATCAGTGCATCCCAGAATAATCATCTCCATAACTTTACCACACCTGAAATATTTCTACATCCAATATGAGGAACAAACAAGAGGAGCTCAAAGCTTTCACCCAGTCCCAGACATGTGACATCACTGGCATAAGTAACACCTGGTGGGATGAGGCCTGTGACTGGAATGCTCTAACCCTCTTCAGGGGGGTTAGATAGGACAGAAGAGGTGGAGGAGTGGCATTGTATGTGAAAGAAGATTTAGAATGTAAGGAGCTCAGAGTTAGCAGTGACACAGTTGAGAGCCTCTAGATAAATTATCAAGGGGAAAACAAATAATGTGAATGTCATGGTGGGAGTCCTAACCAGAACGATTATGCCAGCAAATTATTCCTCGAGGAACTAAGGAACATTTCCAAGTCAACTTCTCTTTTCCTTATGAGGGATTTCAACTTGCCAGAAATTAACTGAAAGCACCACAAAACTGATACAGTCTGGGCCAGAAGACTCCTAAAAAACCTAGAAAACACCTTTATGGAACACATCCTAAGGGAGCCAACACAAAAAGATACCCTCATTGATCTGCTTGCCAACAGTGCGCATCTCGTGCGCAAAGTGGATATTGGTGGCCATCTTGGCCACAGACACCATGAAGCGATAGAGTTTAAAATCTCTGTTGACAGGGTAACCTCAGCTCTGGACATGAGGAGAGCAGACTTCAGGCTACTCCAGGAATTAGTAAGGCCCTCTGGGAAAACGTTTTTGCAGGTACTGGGTCCCATCTGTTCTGGTTACTTCTTAAGTATCACCTCTTTCGGTCACAGGAGCAGGCAATTCCCAAATGCTGGAAGTCAAGCAGGCAAGGCAAAAGGCTGGCTTGACTGAGCAGGGATCTTCTCCTGGAAGTAAGGCTCAGTAGAAGCAAGGTAAAGTGACCTGGGAAGAATACAGAGGTGCTGCTTTCCACTGTAGGGAGAAAATTCATGCAGCCAAAGCTCAACTGGAGTTGAAGTTGGCAAGAAATGTGGGGGACAAGAAAATGAATTTTTTCAAATATATTAATGGCAACAAGCAGTGTAAAAATACCATTGGCCCATTACAGGACAAGGATGGTCACCCCACAAACAGGGACAGAAATAAGGCAGACAGAAACAATGCTTTCTTTGTCTCTGTCTTCAACACAGATGATGGACCAAGGGGCTCTCTGTGCCCTGAGCTGTAGGACTGTGACTGCAAGAATGATCAACTCCCAGTTGACCCTAAAATTGTCCGTGATCTGCTGCTCCATCTGGATCTCTACAGATTCTATGGGGTCTGATGGGATTCATCCCAGAATCTTCAAAGAGCTGCATGATGTTTTCAGAAAAACTCTCTTAACGATTTTTGAGCCATCTTGGGAATCTGGAGAGGTCCCAGATGACTGGAAGCTGGAAAATGTCCTGCCTGATTTTCAAGAAGGGCAGAAGGGAGGACCCCAGAAACTACTGGCCTGTTAGTCTCACTTCACTGCCAGAAAAAGATTTGGAGAAGATTATTCTGGGAGCAATTAAAAATCATCTGAACGACAACACAGTCATCTGATAGCTTGAGTGTGTTTATGTCTGTGAGTACATTCTTTTGTGTACAAAATATATATATTAAGAGTATATGATACAAAAATAACAATGGGAATAATTTTTTAAAATATCAGCCTGAAGGTCAAGCTTCAGAAATAATTTCTACAGGAGATTAACATATAGTAGGCTTTGACTACCTGTGGGAAAAAGTAAAACATTCTGGCTTTGAAAAAGTTGTTTCACTCTAGCTGGAGCAAGTCACAGTCTAAAGACTACTGATAATCCCTAACTGTTCAAAACCACTGACTAATCTCTTTATAAGATGAAAAAAAAAACAATCAACCAAAACCAAACCCCAAATCCACAGCATGCCCATGACTATTGCCCACATACATTTTCCAAAATCAGAGTACAATCTCATCCCTAAAATCTACTAAGGATGTGGAAATCACCATTTTTTATTACATATGAGAAGCAGAAAAAGCAAAAACAAAAAAACCCCAGCAGATAGCCTTGCCATCCGAGCTGGATTACTCATGTGGAAATTAAGCACATACATAAACGAGAGTTTTCAAATCTAGGGCCCTAGGCTACCATTTGTGATGTCTGATTTGCTAGAAAATGATTTTCTTCATTGTGCCAATTATTTTCTGCTGAACTTACAATAGCTTCCAAATAGATCATTAGCCAAATAGCAATTACCTTGGGCAAAGAACATCTCTTAATGCCCAAATTATTTGGCTTCTGGAAACGGTGTTACTGGTGAAATTAAACTGCAGCTAAAAAAATATTAAAAAATAATTAAATAATTTCAAATGCAGTTTTTTCAAGGGTTATTTTTGGTTCCAGGCATGCTATAATTTCAGTATTAGTAAAATGAGATTCACATTAGTATTGAATAATTTGTTTTGGAAAAGTCTGCTATCCTGTAAACTGAATGTACCAGCTGCTGGCTACCTGCAGTTTTGTTTTAATAAGACCATTAATTATAAGCCAAGGAAGGTGCTAAAATTTTATAATCATGAATTAAAAAAAGAATAATCAGTAGAACTTCTGACTATACACCTGCCACATTCAGCTAAATTTATGAATATTTTATCATTCAGTTGTAGACACTTATCGCATAATGCTACGAGTCAAAATAACAACTAATAGTACTAAAGAATAAGCAAAATAGTACTAAAGATTAAGTAAAACCTTATGCAATAATGTATAGCTTAGAGAGGAACAGAAATTTTTCTGTAGTCCTTATTAATAGCAGGGCTGATTCTTTCCATATTAAAACTACAACTACTTTTCTTCTGCATACAGTGAAGACTAAAATTAGTCTAAACTTTTCATAAACAAAACCAAGAGTAAAATTTACATCACTTTGGTTGCTTTATTTTATTATTCAAACATACTTAGGAATGTGGACTTATTTTTAAGAAGCCACTGCCAGTAGACCTTTTAAATCACTGGATGCTCAACAAACTAATAAATTGTCATTTGAGTTCTTTGAGAGAGATTCCAGAAAAAAAACCAACCAAAGTCTTCATTTTTCCTAAGCTATTCTGGAAGTCATAACATATTCCTATATGTTCCTCCAACAATTCATATCAGCCTATTTCTCTGAGTAGCTCCTGACTCTCCAGCCCTGGCAGATTATGGGATAGGATTATGAAGTGGCACCCTCAAGCAAGGAGAAGAAAATATACATTCTTCTCCAGACAATCTGTCTACCTGCAATACTTTAAGTACAAGAGAGTAACAGAAGCCTGTGCCCATCTCATCCCTACAGTCCTGTGCAGAGTGTGCTTGTCTCACAGAAAAGGGAAGGAGGGAGGTTATGAATCATGATAGGAGAGACTGCATTACCTCACTGTGATATGCTGAGTCTCACATTTCATTTATATGTACCTTGAGGGAAATAGACACTTAGGACTTGGTGTAATGATGCTTTGAATACATTTCTTCAACATTGTGCAATTATCGCACAGATTTTTTAAAAATTTGAGTAAAATCTGTGCAAAAAATTCTTGTCCAAATAGGGTTTCTTGTTTTTGTGGGGTTTATGCTGTTCTGTTGATTTCCAAAATGTCAAGCTTTCAAATTTGTTGATTAAAACAGCAGTTGATGATTTATATTATGGCTTATCTGGCTTTTATTGCTTCACACAGAGGAAAAGAAAGAACTCCCTTTTTCTTTTGATTGTTCTCATGATAGTCTTAATAACATGATTGAAAAAATTAGTAGTGTGAATCCTCTTATCTATAGTACAATATGGACAGCAAAATTTAGATATTGTACTGTAAATATATCTTTGTTTATATATGAATAATCATCTTTAAACAGTGCTGTTTGATCCTTCTTCAGTGCTTTGCACAAGTGTTTTTCACTACTGTCTAACTATATTATCATAAGTAGTATATGGCAACCTAGAAAAGGAGTAAAATAAATATCACAGAGAGGTACATTCACTTTGTTTACTTTTCTTTGGTGTAATTACTTGAAATTAAATATCAACACAGTACAAGAGGTTTTGGACCTAGTAAAGAAATAATATAAGAGAAAATGTGGAGGCAAATCTAAACTGATATCTCAATAGAAATAATGCTACATTGAAGATCTGTCTGCTAACTCTATTGTTATTTTGAAGAGGACCATAGTGCCATATTTTTTTATTAAAAATGGTGTTTTGGACAACATTGGGGTTTTTTGTTTGAGACTGTTGTCAGATATCTTCTGACACCAGCTGCAGTAACCATCTGCCAATGTTATGATCAGTGATACTGTGCTGTAATGTAAGCATCCTCTTCCATATTGCTTACAGAAAACCAGCAAGAGCAGGCATTTGCCATGTTATCTAAAGAGGATGACTAGTGGCACCCTGCCTATTAGAAGTGGTAGCTTTGTGTTCTGCTGAGGTTGAATAACCAGTAATTTTTTCATTTCCCCTTCTGCTGTCTTCTCATCACTCTTTTTATCTCATCTACCCTTACCTGTTCCTTTAAAATAGATTCTACATATTTCATATTTTTAAAATGTCAATGATCCTATGCTTCAGGTGACAGATGGAAAATTTCTAGATCTTCCCTTCTGATCCACGCAACTCTGAAGGATCACCACCCTCTTGCTCTCTCCTAAGGCATTTTGGGACAAAGCACACCTCAGAATAAAAAATAGGAAAGAATTTAAAGGGTCATCCTGAAGGCAAAAGTAGTACAGTAGAATTTTGTTTCTGCTTGATGTTATGACAGGAATTTGTGGAGTTTCCTCATGTTCTGAAGATTGTTTCCTCTCTCATACATAGGTTAATTGTATATCAAATTAGATCATGCTGTGAGCCCAGATCCATCTATAATGCCTGCATTATCTGCCTGGATCCTGAATGTGACAGTTGCTCCAGAATAAATTTCATACGCATCTGGTACAGGAGGTGCAAAGCAAATATGTGACTACTTCTGAGCGGTCAGGGTTTTCTAGAGTTAGATGAGTAGTTTTAATATACCATGAGAATCTGAAGTTCTACATCTAGAAAGACTTCAGCTTTGTTCAGTTCAATTCTTAGCAGAACACTGATAACTTCAAATATACCATGCAAATTTTTCACAGAACATCCTTTATGTCCTGCGAACGCATATAGAATTGATAACCAAATAAGATAAAAATGTATATAGGCTGAGAAGGAGGGGACCGTATGGGTGTTGGAAACAAATAGCTGACTTAGCATTCTAGATGTCATCTTAAACAAGACTCATAATTCTTTTCTGAATAATTTTCAAATTTTTTTGCAGCTGATCACTATAACTTGAAAGAAATATTTTGACTCCTAGCTGTTTGACTTACCATAGATGACAAATACATATTGAAATATTTCTAGAGGGTTCTAACACAAGTGCTCATTAAATATGTGCCAACAAGCAAAACTTTCAGAGCAATAATTAATTCAGCCAATAGAACCGTTTCTGGCTTTTAAATCTACACTTGTGATTCACTTCCATTCCTAAGGATATTGCACATTAATTAATAATTGTTCAACTGTGTACCTCAGACTGGTAAATTCTGCATAATCTGAAGTGTTTGCTATATGTAAATTATGTAGTATATGTTGTGTGTCAATTGACTACTGTAAGAATTTAATAGCCAGTAGCAAAGGAGTATGTTGAAATTAAAAATGAAAAGAAACATTATATCATAAAAATATTTCATGTGGATTATACTTTGTCTTTTCTTCAGGTTTCAGAATTTATTTGCTGCTTAAATAGCTGGGTAGAAATGATGAGATGCACAATCATCTTGCTTTCAGAAGATGTATGAGAAGATAATACAAGAATTAGCAGTCCTGGAGTAGCTACCTTGATGGCTACAAAATAAGGAAATCCTTCCCCACATATCCCTCCCTGAAAGAATAAAAAGATAATACCAGTAGATAGATAATTTCACAAGCTATGTTGAAATTTATATTGGTTTATCAACATTCGAAATTATTTTTAAAAAGAGAAGGTACTTAAATATATCTAAATGTACTTTAAATATATTTGTAATGCTTCTACTGTAGGTTTGTACTTCCATTGTTAGTTCAATAGGCCCACTGTAGTCTTTGTTGTATTTATAAAAAAACCCAACCAAACCATAAGCAACCAAGTATCTCTATAGCTAACAAAATAAATAATATAAAAATTGAGAAGTTAATTTGATTTATAATAGAGATATCAAATCCATAAACAATTTGGATATCTGTTTGGGTAAGGCTAGCAACTCTAAGACAAACAACAGGAATTAATGCTAAACGTTACAAGCTTTTACAGGTTATCTTCAGGATGTCAAGTCATGAGTGTGAAGATGTGTGCCTAGTTTTCTTTCTCTGACATTGTATGTTAAGAAACAATAATTTTTAAAAAAGCCTAAGAGTGCATAAGAAGCTTCTATGTTGACATCATTAGTGAAGGTAATAAAAAGTAAAAATGTAACAGTGTGTCAGTATATATATCGATAATCAAGTGTGTATGACAACCCTACAACCATACTAAAATGCAAATGATCTAAGTATATACACCTGCCTTTTTTTTTTAGTGAGGAAATTATAGCTGTGAAAAAATAAACCAAAACATACCGTCACTTTTCAAGTTAATTGTAGTTACAAGTTTTTTTAATTAAACAAAAAAAAAATCAACATAGAAGACTTACACATAATGAATAAAAATGGAGTTAATACTAAATTCCTTAATTTTCTTAAGATATCCCCATATTTTTGTTGTTGCTATGTCTCATGTTAATTTTGTGACAAAATTTACACCCTTGCTCAGTGCTAACACATTTTTTCCAGTAGCGCTTTTTTTTTTTTTTTTTTTTCCCTAGGGAGAAAATTACTTGCTCTGTTTTTAATGAATGTAATTTAAGCATCCATACAGATAGCAAAGTTAATATCATACAGTACAATATGTGTAAATGTCTAGCAAAAGCTGAAGACAAGAGAAATTTTACTAATATGTTAGATATTTTCTATAAAACATAGTTTAACATGAAAGAATATGTTTAAAAATGATATTTAGAATTTATTTAATTTATTTTTAGAATTTAAAATTAATTTTGGAAATAAAATAACAGCTCATATTCCCAGTATTCTGGATGAAAAATAAACGCAGCATAAGAGATTATATACAATTTTCTGCTTCTTGAAAAAAAAAAAAAAGGTTTTGCCTCTGCTATTTTTACACAACTCTTTCTGTAATAAATAAACTGAAAAATACCTCAAAGGGACAAAAATAACTTTTTTTTTTCTTATTAATATTGAAGAGAATAAATTGCCATAGGGTGGAGTTTTATATTCCCTGAACAGTTTTGAAAGAGCTCTGCCTGGAATTGGAATCTGGGCCCCTAAAAGGTGGTACCGTAAGGAAGTCCCCATCAAATTCTAAAGTCTGCGTAACAGTCTTGACTACCAAAGTTCTGACCACCAAAAGTTGGGGGAATTGGCTAAAGTAGATCTGCTATAAACTGTGAACACTACATAAACTGTTATTAGAATTAGCACAAGTGGTTAGCATTAATACAAAGATTGTATTTTCCAGTTTCCATGAGAAAACATGCTTGTGTTTTCTCATACCAAAAATGAGTGTGGAACATTATAGAACTAGTATAAGTTTTTATTCAGTCTAGTGGAAATATCTGTAGATCAGGAAAAAACATGACAAAAAATACATGGCAAAAATACTCAAAGCAGCATGTGCGTTATGCTAAGGTGTGGTATAATACATAAAGGGTAATAAGACAGTTGTCTGGGAAATTTGGACTTAATTACTTAGAAAAGATCAAAAAATTTCTGAAGCTTTAATGATTATTTTTTTGGGGGGAGTATTTTGAACTATTTTATGTTCTCTTTTACAACTTGAAGTTAACAAATGAAAATTATGAGAGTTCTTTCTATTCACTAATGAAACAAGAATATTTGAAAGACATTAATAAGACAGAAGGCAAACAGTAGTTTCAAGTAATCTCTGAGCTTTATTTTGCACAAAGTGACATAGAGGTAAAATACTGAAAAAAAGCCCCATAAATTATTAAACATTTTCATAAGAACTTGTGAAAGTATTCAAATATTTGTCTCAATGTTAGGTACACTCTATTCAAATATCATGACCAATGGAATATAGAAAACTGTTCATCTTAACAGCCATTTGTCTTTTTTTGCCTACAAAGGAAGTTTCAATCTGTAATGCACTGTAGTGCACTGTACAGACTGCCATAGAGAGTCCTGAATTTGCAGATAAAGCCAAAATCATTACTAGTAAGTCTCTCAGGACAGACACTAAACAGATATAAATAAAACACTGAATGTCCCAGATTTGTAATTCACTTCCAAAAACTGTTGGAAAATTGCTAAAACAGTTTCTCCTGAAATTTTTCTAAAAAAGAGGAATATGAGCTACGGCAAGAAATTCAAATATTAATATATAAATATTTTTATGTAATGGGACCAAAATGTCACATCTGTAATTATTTTTACAGTCTTCTTCCCCAAGTGTTAAAATTATGTAACAATCTAAGGCTGATACATTATATGAAAATTAAGAAGGTAGCAAGACAACACAGAACTGAGCTTACAGCAGAGCAAAGAAATGCTGACTTTGTAGAAGTAAACAGTATCTATAAAAAAACTAGATCTTTCTCAAAGTAGTATAGAGATTAAGTCAGACTTCAACTAATTTACTACAAACTAACCAAACTAACTACATGAGATTATTTCTCTCCTATATAATTTCAGTATATTAGACTGTAGGTAGCTTGTTCTTTGACTGACATTTACTCTGTTATCTTTGAAACCTGCACAATGCTATTAAAAAAGCTAAATCATGTGTTGTCAAAAAAATGGCACACTACTTGAGAGATTGCATTTACTTGTTAATTGTTAAAAATAATATAATTTTAAAAGTTAGGGGAAAGGTATCTGTAAAATATCTTGGGATTGAATTAAATGTAATCACAGGGAGAAGGTCTGAAAAATAAAAAAAATATTTAAAAAATATTTTATTTTAGAACATGTAGTGTTTTTTGTCAAAGATGGACTAGAATTGGCTACTCTGCTATTGGTTGTTAGAAATAGTCACACTATCAAGATGAGGACAGCTCACTTATGAAAAATGCCAATAGACTCAGTTTGACACATATTGTTGCTTTTTTGCTAGCAAAAAGAACTTGGACCTTTAGAAAGAATGTTGTCAGAGAGGAATTTAAAATTATACCTCTTAATTCTGTTGCTTTTTATATTATTGAGAAAACAAGCAAACAAAAATTTTCAATTCTAATTACAGAAATTATTGTGTGGGATCAATATGAGGTAAAGGGATCACAGTGTACCATAGTCCACTGCTTGAAGAAAGGAAACTCTTGGGTATAATACAACATAATGCAGACTTCAGAGTTCCAGTTTCTATCCCATGACATTACTTGGTCCTGGAACTATATACAGGAATATCACTTTTGACTGAAAACAGAAAAAAAAAAAAANATAAAAAAAAAAAAAAAAAAAAAAAAAAAAAAAAAAAAAAAAAAAAAAAAAAAAAAAGTGAAATAAATTAAAATATTCATAGTGTGATTTCTATTGGAAGAACCCCATCTCTCCATAACTTATTTAATTCAGTTTAAACATGTAATAATAATAATAATAATAATAAATTAGTTGTGATTTGCAATGCTACCCACACAGAATTCTATTGCTGACTTGGCATCTTGACAGGATAGTTTTCATTTAGTTGTGATTTGGGTAAATTCTACCAGGACACCATTTATTTTTCAGTGCCTTCAACTGCTCAGCATTGGCGTTCCAGACATGCTGTTCGCATATGTTTCACAAGTACAAAAGAGAGCATTTTGAGTGCTGTAAATAGGAACCTAAATAGTGACCTAGAGAGTAAATCACTCTCCTTAGAGGAAGTTACCAGCGCCTCTTTTTCCTAAGTCTGGGGGCAGTGTTGCCGTAGCCTCTCTGCTGAATGCTTGTGTGACATTGTTTCCTTAGTGATAAAATGTTGCACATGGCGTCATATGTGACTTAATTTGATATGAATCTGGCCAGAAAGATGATCTTCCTGACCCTTGATTTACCTTTATCTCTACCTGTCAGTTGTTACAGTCTTTTCTTTGATAAAGTCTTTTTCTGTTTGTAAAGGAGTTGCAGCTGACTATGACAAGCGAGACAAGAAGGGAGATATATATTGCTACAATTACTACTAGAAGGCCAGGTGAGAAAATTTCATTTTAGGAAAATGAGAATGGCAGGTGTATCATGATGGTACAGACTCTGGGTGTGGGAGTGGTAATTTTGGAAATAGTGATTTACTTGTTTATTTTGACAGAATGTTTTAAACTTCCAAATTATAATAAGGGATTTTGCTACCCTTGAAAGCAAGACATTCTAATTTATTCTGGCCAGACCTTCTGCACAGGCACACACTCTGTCCTGAAAGAGATTTTTAAGAATTATTTTTTCCTCTTAGAGGAAAATCAATTTAAATATTGCATGTATATCTTAGTCTGAGCCTATTATTTTAGGTAGTCAAAGATGAAATTCCATGGTTAAAAAATGTAGCTACTAATACATATATTGGCCATTCCCCCCCCCCCCCCCCCCCCCCCGCGCCCTCTC
>VXBA01001268.1:150503-172033 GCA_013399895.1 Serilophus lunatus
CCCCCCCCAGTGGGTTATTTAGTCTATTTAACTTCCCATTTCTTATTTATATTCACTCATACCTTTAATTTCTTGTCTGTATCCTTGAGTTAGGCAACCTGAAAAAACTCAACTATATTATAAAGAAAAACCTCAATCTTATGACAAACTGCTGTTACACTGTACACAGCATACTGCTATCTTAAGGGGCTGAAAGTTTCCTAGTATTGCAATCTAAAGCTAAGTAAGAAAATCAGTGTGAGTGAGCACTAGATTAACACCATAGTGGTCACCATAGTGAATCTTTTGCTCAAAGTTAAACTGTCAGACAAAAAAAGCTCTGCTTTGCTGATAATTACGAGGGCAGGGGGTTTGTTTTATAGCATTATGGTAACAATTCAGATTAAAGATTGCAAAATTTTTTCTGAAAATCTGTAGAATTTATGTAAAATTGTCTTTTTCTGGTTTTCCCTTCTTCAAAAATACTCTTAATTACAGTATTATGTCTTCATGAGATTTTTTCTGATCAAAATGTTGCTTTTTGTTTGCTTAACTTCTCCTCAACTACTTTGTTCATTCTGCTAAGATGCCACTATAAAAACGTTTTCCCCCAGAAGGAATCTGTCTTCTCATTCTGTTGTAGCACCTAGATTACCTTGCTTTGGACATTTGACTATAATATAAGTTTTCATTTCCTCTGGAGATTTCTTAGATTCATATTTAAAGCTGAAGAAGTAATGATTTCTTCTTCCTAGTAGTCTAGACGTTTTGTATGGTGGTTTGTCTTTGGGTTTCTTTTGGTTTGGGTTTTTGTTTGTTTGTTTTGGGTGTTGTGTGTGTGTGTTTTGTTTGGTTGGTTGTCTGGGTTTGTTTTTTGAGAGGGTGGTGTTGTGGTATCTTGTGGGTTTTTTGGTTTTTTTTGGTGGTTTTTGTTTGTTTGTTTTGGGTTTTTTTGTGTTTGTTTTTTTTCAGTGAATAGGTCATATCTGTAGCTGTATCACTGTCAAACATTATTTGCTTTTATAATTATCTCATTTCTAATTCAGTCTATTTCAAAATGCTCTAAGTTTTCCTAGTCAGTGCTAGCCAACTGTGTATTGTAGTACTGCAATTAAAAACCAAGGCTATACATCTCTACCACTGTGGAGGAAAGCAAGTTTTAGTACAATTCTGATAAATGCTGAGATGTGTTTTCTTAACTATAAAGCGGTTAGCTCTCTTTGATGGGATAAGTCACACAGAGACTTTTTTTTTCCTGAGTGCTCATTCTGCCCTTTTTCTGAATAGTTTTGAGGTTTTCCTGGTAATCTAACAAGTTTAAATACTTAATCAAACTTTGGATCACAGTTTAGTCACAGCTTACCTGAACGTCTTGCTTTGCAAATCTGACATAAATTTTGGGCCACTTTGAATTGTCACTACACTTCTGATTTTGGGCAAGTCAAATATGCTTTGCAATGTTGCTGAAAGTGTATCAAACTTACGGTACAAAAAACGTTAAAAGAACTCTTGCAAAGCATGAAGTCATTCTGATCTCCCTTAGGCTTAAGGGAAAAGAATAAGAATATGCAATGAGAGGCATTACTGTAACAATGTCTTGAAGAAGTTTACTGTATGAACATAGTGTAGGATATTAGACACAGGCTTCAATTCCACTGATGTTTTGTTACATTATACCATGGGTTTAGAACATCTACTTATTTTCTATCTTATCTATTGCTCTGATGCACTGTGGTGTATCTTTCCAGGCATACAGATTGGAGTGTGATAGGTATGTCCCTAAAAAGATTTAGACTTGAATATGTAACTGTGCATTGGAACCAGCTATTGCCTAGACAAGAGCCAGAGAGATGGCAAACTTCCAGGTTTGACTTGATTCCCTGTCCTCCAGCAGCAGACAAACTAATTCCATGCACTTGTTTTGTCAATTCTCAGGAAATACACCCTTTGTTTGATTGCTCCCTCTCTGCCCCCCATGTGGATATCAAAGAGATTTTATTCAGAAATAATTCCAAAGTATGAGAAATGAGCCTGTGTCTTTGCTTCCTTATTGGATTAGCTTCAAATGCACTGTATTATTTTTTTTCAATGTTCTTCTATAAAGCATACAACATAATTGTAATTTCCTCCATTTTAATGCTACAGACAGTGCAATTGGTAAAGCACAGGCGCATCACATTATATGAATGACAAAATAGCATTTATTCATTCTTTTTTACACTTGTATTGTTTCTTCTGAAAATAAACCTCTGTGGAGTAAAAATGAAGAGCACAGGAAAGGTAGAATCTATAGCATTTGATGTTTAATTTTACAATTATCTAAGCCATTAAGTTAAATCCACAAGGTCAGTCTGCCCAGTCCAAACTTTGTGTTACAAAAATAAATCCACTAGGTCTCAGGTACAAGACCAAAGAGGATTGCACAGCAGATTTTTTCTGTGTCAATTAGACAGTGCATAGTCATGTTTTCTAAACATCAATTGACACCAAACTATGAGGAAAAAAAAAAACCAAAACGACAAAAAATGGATAAAAATTGTAAATTAATTAATTAAACAATCAAACATGAAGAGGGACAACAAATGAAAAACACATTGATCACATTTTTATTTAGGCCTCATCATATTCTATCTAATTTTTCTGGTATAGGAAGGTTAAATTTGACACCAGATATGTTTAGAATTTTATGCTAGTTGCTGATGCTCTTTATACAGCATAACATTTCTGATGTTTTCATTACATCTGAGATGTCAGGTAAGACTTTACTACTACTTTAAGAACTCAAAGACACTATAAGAGACTTTCAGAGGTAAGGATAGATATGCTGTTGCTTGTGCTTTTTTAGTGATGTCACAAATTTCACAAAAGATGGAGTAAAAATAGGGGAAAAAAGGATTATTTTATTTTACAAATCAAAACTAACAGGTACATGCTTTATTCAGGTTTTTTTGTCTTCAAAATATTATTCATCTAATCTTGAAAGTGTTTACTGCGTTTTATTTCTTACTTCTTTTTCTTCTCTTTTTAATACTACAGTTCTGTATAACTGTATAACAGTTCTGTGTAATATATATACAGCACACATTTTAAACACTTTCATGTCTGTATGACAGTATGAGTATCGATTTCTTCTATGCATTAAAAAACCTCTCATCATAATTAGTGAGCACACAATATTTTATAAAGCATATTCATAGTTAAAAGAGGTGTCACTTTTTTCTTAATCTTTTTGAAATAGCACATATGAGCTGGCTTCAGCACCTAGCTACAGTTTCTAAACAAGATTCTCCCGAAAAATATTCTTTACCTGTACTAAGAAGTATAGTTTCTTTTATTCCTTTTTTTTTCCCCACTTCTTTTCCTTTTTTTTTTTTTTTCAGCATGTCATATACTCTTTTCTGTTATAATCAGAAACCTGCTTTTTCATTTAGATTTAACTTATCTTCTCCTGTCTTATCATCTCTTCTTTTATCATTATGCAATATGGTTTGAACTGCTGTTCTTCAGCCTTATTATCCTTCCCTGTCACCTCAGTTTTTTTGTTTCATAATTTTTTCCTACCTTTTATACTTCCACTTTCATCTTCTGTTTTCTCTTTCTAAAGGAATATTCTACTGCTTTTAACTGTTGCCTGCAACTTTCTTTTTTTTTTTTCCCCAGATGAAAGGTCTACACTGTCATTTACCTTTTTCTTCTATTTTGTGCCTTTATTTTTTCTACTTACTGTCTTCCTATACTGATAAATAGTATTTTTAACTATATGTTGATATATTTTCATTGTTCTTTGAAAAAATATTTCTGTCTTAAAATCATAACTGTGAAATATTTTATCTAAAATTAAGTAGTACTATCATGATTATCTCCACACAGTGTAGGAGATATTTAGTCTCCTTATCTATGCCTGCTTCTATGCCAAATTACATAGAGTACTCTTGATCCACTGACCTTAGCACCTAACTGATGATACCACCCCATTTATCTAGACTGCCTACATTTTCTTATATGTACTCATGTTAGTTAATTATGAATTCATGCAGTAAGGATTCAGAGAGATCTCCTTTGGTATATAGTTAAAAGGATATACTTGCTGGCTTATACCTATAGCCCTTAGAAAACTCTATGTGCTCTTCACTAGGAAAAAAAGATGTTATTTTCTATTTCCTTAAGATGTTTAGAAGTGTTTGAACATCTGCACGTAAGTGTCATATATGTGTACATACTTAAGCATGATTAATAGCAGGCAACCCGAGGTTCTTTACTGAGTTGTCTAGCTTATTGATTTATCCTAGATTACTGAGCCTCAAGAAATAGGTAAATAAATGTCTAACCTATAATTTGACTATAGTAAGATTTTATTCCTCATTAACTAGTGTCTGCCCTTGAGTGGGTTGCAGTAAGTCACCACATGAATACTGCTGGTCCATTTTGATAAAAAAGAAATCATTTTAGTTTTAAAATAATCAAGTACCACATTCTTCTAAAACTGTGCAAAAGCAAAAGATGACAACAGAAGCTGATTTACAAATAAAGAAGTATTGATTTAGTCAGACAGTAGAACGCAAAGTAGTAAGCACAAAGCTAAGTGTCCCCTGTTGGGATATCATACTGCATCCTAGCTACGACAGACTGGAAGACTTGTTTTACAGTGTTTTTGTGCACCCCGAGTTGAAATGAATGTCAGTACTTATAATGCAATGAAGAAGATCACTAGGAGCATTTTGAATTAATACGAGTCAATAGCCTTATTTTATAATTTACAATGATGAAGTTGCTTGAGTTTTGGGCAGTAATTAAACAAAAAGGAGCTACAATCTTCCAATCACATTGGGAAAAAAAAAACAACCTTAAAATTAGCAGCTGTTGACATTATAAGGTCACATAAACCTTGAAACTCTTCTAGGCCATGACTCCTTTGGGAAACTGAGTGGTGGAGTCAATTTGTAATGCAAAAGAGATTTTGCTTAGTAGCAACAAAACTTTTGTTTTGCAATTGGCAAATCAGTTACAAAATAAAACTGACAACCACTGTCCACATTGTCTGATACTTTCTGACAGTTTTTCAAGATTATTTAACTTCTGTTGCCGTTTAAGTGAAAGCTTAAGGAACAGTCATTGAAAAAACTGTCAGTCTGTTCCTTGTCTCAAGAAACTGGCATTTACTTTTCTGAAAGTAAAAAATTCAGGTACCACTGAAGACTAAACTTAATGGTTTCACAGTTTAAGCAGAGGATATACAAGAAAGGTAAAGGTGTGTTTTTTGTTGTAGGTAAATAAAATAACTTCTTTAAGAAGTCATCTAAACATGTATTTCTTTACCACACTGAGGTGTTGAAAATTTTTACAGAACAAAAAGAAGTTTATGCTTCTTTTGACAAGTATATATTTTTATTTTTTAAAGTATTAACTGGAAGATTGTAAAAAAAGCATTTAACAAGATTGTAAATTGCAAATAGTAAGAATTTTCTTTTCTTGAAAAAAATCCACCTTTCTTTCCTCAATCAACCTGTGCTGAATCTGTCTTTATTATCATTCAACTATATTTTCAGAATATAGCTTCAAGGATTATTTGAATATAGAAACTAGGAAATAAGTATCCTACCTGAAAAGAAAGGTGATATATTGTCATAATATATTTTGCAATTATAATAGTTCAAAGAAATATTGAGATTCCAGTTTAAATTTCTTAAATAGTTTCTAATGAGTCCATAAAGTTATTGCTTAATTACAATAGAAGTCCCACACAATATTGCATTTTCACAGTTCTTACTGCTGAAGAAGACAAAATGCTAAAGTTAGGCATGACATTCATTTCCATTAACTAAAGAGTTTATCTGGCATGATTTAATTTCAAAAATATGTAACTATACATTTTCACATTTATGCAAGAAATAAATGTATATTCTAATCAAAGAACTTATAATGAAAAAGTCTCTTTACTCTGACGAAACTTAGCACTATACTATGTTGCACAGTATAAATCAGTATCTATATAAAAGCAAGTTCTCTGAAAAAAAACCATGATCCTAATGGAATTTTGTAACCCCCTTTTTGTAATTTTAAAAGATACACTTAAGTGTAGCAGGCATGAGTTTCTGACTCCCCTGTCCCACGCCACCAGAAAAGAAAACAGGTCCAGGGACACGCAGTGTCAGGGTGATCAAAAAAATAATAATCACTTTATTGCAAATTCAGCTTATATTTAAGGTTATCCCTTTTCATAGTTTACATTTTCACAGCCAATAAACTGAGGGTCTTGAGTTCACGTAGTGTCTAGGAGCTGTCTCCTAGAATTCTTCTGCAGACACATCATGGTCATGGGATCCTGATATTTGATGTTTGGATTCTTCTGTTCTTGTGTCATGTGCAGCCTGTAATGGCTTTAAGCATGTTCTGCTAGCTTACTTTATGGATACTGCATTCTATACCTCTAGAACACATAAACTCGTTCTTAAGTTACATTTCCAAATATCAAGTCTGTTTTTTGTCCTATATGAATGAAGCTTGGAAGCTCTAAAACATTTATGATACATTTAGTAATAACAGCAAAGAAATATTGTTTTATGGATTTATAGAATAATATTAAAACACAGTTAAATGTTCATTAGGGCAGAAGAATAAGAAGGAAATGGTTCCAAGGATAAGAGTTTATTTTGTCAAAAATGAGATAAAGTAGAAAAAATGGCAGAGAAGGTTGACATATCCTTACCTACCAGATTGGCTGGTGGGCTGCTTTAAAACGTTTTTATGACTCACCACTCTGCTAATATTACTGCCAAAGACAGATGGATGAAAATGCCAAGCATATGTGAAGAAGGTCAACAACAAAGATTCTAAGAGAAAGAAAATACAACACTCCTTTAAATATTTTTATAGCACTCTGTGATACCCTTAAAGGAACTTGGCTTCTTAAGACGGCTAGGAAGAAAAAAGAGAAAGCAATGTAATTTTTCTGGTTTATGTCACAAAGATAAGCTAACTGTGCATTAGCTCTTCTTTTGTTTCATCTTCTTCTCCATTTCATCTTTCCCGCGTCTCTGAATTCGTATTTTGAATAGAATGGCAAAAACTACAGAAAGACATTTATTTATAGATTTCCCATTTACAGGTGTCAAACATGGATTTCTGAAAATATACAACAGAGAATTCTGTTGGAATTTCAACAGTACATTACAGCACTTCTATGAAAATCCTTCTTACTGTGGTATGATCTCTTATGTAACCAAGTTGATATGCATACATTTTTGCTAATTGCTTATGTCCTATGAGAATAAAATGTTAATACACACACATGCATATCAAATAGTCACACAAAGACTAGTTAGCAAAGAATTAGGCATAGCAGCAAGCTTTTTGTCCTTTTTTATTTTTATTTTTTTTAGTATCTCAACAGGAGGATTCAGAGCTCTGGTTTCCTTTCCTGACAGTTTGTAGCATTTAAACACCAACAGTTATCCAAATATTTAAACATTATATTTATATTTTATATATTCATTAAACAGTATTAATTTTATATTAATTAAGCAATATTATATTAATATTATACCTAATTAATCTTATATTCATAGATTTAATTTTTTTTTCATATTCCAGGCTCAAAATAGCTGTTTTCTGATAGATTCATAAAGATAGCATTTCAGCTCCTGTCAAGTCTGGTATATAGTTTGGAAGAGATCAGAGTGTCAGAAAATCTGCTAAATTTTATATTCAAAGTTTGCCTCATAGGTTATATACTACCTCATATGTAGTCACCTGATCAGTTGTTGATAAAACTATGATTTTTACTTTTTTCTTATTTATACTTTGAATAGCTTTGCTTTTACACATTTTTTTAATGTAAGTTTGTTTTCAGTAGCAAGATACCTCTGCCATGACATTAATTATTTGGGTTGCCTAGTATAAATTATGGTCTCCATCAGTTGGATGTGCTCCTTAGTGTGTAGTGCAACCCATTGTACAAATAAAACATATAAAAAAATGTTGCCAGAGAGCCCCAAAGTTCAGCTTCAGTACCTGGATTTCTACGGCATGAACCAATTTGTGGAGCAGGTATGTGGGGCATAAAACCTCCCGGGTTTTGGCTGACTCTGGTTATAACATATAGTTTCTCTACCTGTACTGCCGAGACTAGGAGTATTTCTAAGTATATTGGTTTAGACATACTTCTGGGACCACTCAGTTGCCAAGTTTTTGAAGAATTTTTTATTCCAGTCACAGGAAGACCCTTGACATGGGCTTGAAAACACCTCAGTGACATACAAAGCTGCCTTATGACCAGAAAGGGTTGTTTTTCAGTAGTTGTAGTTTGTTAGGTAGTTCAGTTAGAAAGAGATAGGGAAAAATTTCCCACTGTACAGAGGGATAGCTTGTTTACATTACAAGGTTGTATTAATTACTATATTTGTCATGGAAAAGAAAAATTTTGCCAACTGCAAGATGGCATTTCTCTGTGATACAAAATAAAAAGGTTTGGAAGAGATATTATCCTATGCTACCATACGCAATATTAGCAGAATTGCTAAATTTTAACTGAGAGGAGAGGGAAATCTCAATGGAGTTTTCCCTTTAGTTACTAATTGATTGTGGTGAAACTTCAACGTCGCAGTTATCAGAGTAAAATGGAGGAGGTTCAATAAGAGATCTTTGTACTATTCTCGACTCAATGTGTCAATATGCAGAAGTATTCGTCTACTGCAAAACCAACACATTTCCCTAGAACATATTAAAGGTGCCTATCGTGTCTTCACCAGTGCAAGCATTTTATGTAAAAGAACAAAAAAGAGCATTCCTCAAGAAAAAGATTGCTGTAATTTGGGATTTGCTAGGAGAGATGATCACAAAGTCCACTATCTACCTTATGTTTACCATTATAAATGGAATAAATGTTTGAATGATGCATTCTAATCCAAACAATCCTGACTTATGAGATTTCACACTGATGCTGCAATTTTCTATATGATTTTGGGCCAAAGGAAGGTAATGAATATTCCATAATAATATAACTAATATTATATTATTAATAATATATATGATAATATAGTTTTATTATTCACTATTGTGATTCATAATTAATTTATACAGTGTCCCAAAGGAGTCATTGTCACTTCAAGTGAAGTAGTGGCTCCCACTAAACGTTCCTAAAATAGCATACAAACTGAAACTGCTTGAGGCAAAAAATTCTAGAAGTGGTTTCAAATGCTAAAAACACTGTAAAGCAGAACATATTCTGTAATATGATGAAGAATGTCTTTTGTTAGTCCAGAACAGTTCTTCTTATAAATTATGTGTTGTAAATAATCATTTACTCTTAATAAAAACATTCCTGTAAAACCATTCTTTTGAAACTTCATGGCTTCAGACTCTGAACTCATTAGCTTTCATACCTAGATATGAAAGCGTACCTGGTTTAACTTTTATACCGGATTTAGCTGTGAGATCACTAAACCATCATCCTTAAGGTTATCATACTGATCATTCAGTGGATAATAACATTTATTTTAAGTTAGTAAGATACTTTATTTCAGGAAATATACCTGCCTCTTTTTTGTAATTTCTCAATTATTCTTCAAATGTGAATATAAATATTTAATTTGTGCTTGTGTGTTGTTTTTTTCAGTAGCATGACAGTGTCACAATGTTGCCTGGAATGAAAATAGGGGATAAAACCCACTACCCAAATTAATAGAGGTGAAAGGAAAAGAGCAGCTTTTTACTGGGCATTGTCCAGGTCCCAAGAGAGCACAACAATAAAAATCCTTACACTTATAACTTCCAAAATCAACCACCCATCAAAGTACCCAACTAAATTCGTATGTCCCCAAAGTGTCCAAGCAGAATTATCCTAGTTCCCTAAATCCGCCCTGGATCTGCCCTCCTTTCAAAGGATGTCCAGGAGTTTTAGGCCTGTATTTTGTCTTGACCTTGTTGTCTATAGAGAAGAATGTAAACATTCAGGAAAAGGCCCCATAGGATACCTTATAATTCAAGCTACACAGTTAGACTAAAATTCTCAAAAATATAAGGAGAAAGTCCAAGGCATCAACAAGATAATGAGCTTTTAACCACCTATTTATATTTTCTTTCTTTAATGTCCTTCTGTTTCCCACAAGTTGCCTAGGATTAACTCTCAGAAAAGTGGTAACAATTTAAATAAATTCGTGTGTGCACTGTGATGGACAACATCTCAGACAGAAAATTACACCAAAAAGTGGATTAAAACATGATCTTTTTTGCTTTTTATCTGCTATTTACTGGAGTTTCTGTAGGTCTCTTGGTGTACAGTGCATGTTAAAAGAAGTTCATGCTCACTAAAATAAGTTGTCACTCCTTTGACATTCTGTCAGAGGTTTTTCAACAGCATTTAGAAAGTCCACTGGGATTATTTGATTAAAAAAAAACACCCTGATCATTTTGAGAGGTAAGCAAGAGCTTAATAACAGGGTGATCATGGAACTAGGTCCTAAAATTGTGTGTTAATATTGGAATTAATAACCGAGCCCTTTCGATTGACAGACCTATTTAAATCCACTAAGATTTAAAAATTATCTTTCGAATTAATGAAATTAACAATACATCAAACATAAAGGCTTTAAGGAGAATCTCACAATAAACAAACTTCCCTGAAATGCACATGTATATTTTATATATATACACCACAAATTTGTCAGAATCTTTAGAGAGAAAGAAAAAAAAAAAAAAAAAAAAAGGTTCTAGGCTAAGGTTCAAATAAGAAAATATTCAATAATATTAAAGAACAAGAAAATACTTAGGAAAAATTATTACTCTGTAACAAAACACACTTACATATGTGTCTATGCATTCTGTGAAACTGTGATTCTGGCTACAGGAAAACTTGTAAATCTTTCTACAAATGAAATGATTTATTAGACAGAAGTTATTTCCTGATGTGTGACACTATATATATTAAGAAGATAACATATATCCTTCTGTACATTTGACTACTTTGCACTCTTCCTAATTCTTTCAATTATAAATATAACTAATATTCATGGTTAGAGGAAATGCATTGATAATAATGTTAGCCTTTGGCTTATGACACTTTCATATGCATATGAAAATAATGTGCATTCATTACATATATTGTGGAATGCATCTTAGAGTAGCGTCTGTTTCAGTATTAGAAAACCCATATGTTTAATATTTTATGATTTTAAGAAAGAATTTCTTTTAAAATAAAGAAAAAAATATGAATACATCTCGCATTAAAGGTAGTTGGTGATATACAATTAAGAAAGAGTAAGGAGTAAGGTGTCTAGCAAGAGGTGAGTACTTTGTACTAATAGAATGACTAAACATTTATTCAGCAACATCCCAAAAGACTTATATACTTAAAGTAGTGTTTCAAGTTAAATTTAGAATCTAAAACTGTATTTTAAAAAGACACAGTTCAGATGGACTTTCCTGTATTTCATAGGTCTCTAGTTTTCCTTATTTAAATCAACAGTGTCACGAGGGAGCTCTTTTTGGATATATGTGAAAATGTTTTGATGCTTGCGTGGCTGTATATTGTGACACGCACATCACATCTACACATTCTGAAAGTAAATATTCCTGTAATTATTTTTGATTGAATGGATTCAGTGTGGTAGATTTCCTCCTCCAGAAAATGAAAATGTGTCCAGCTATTTCTTTTCAACCATGCAGATGGTGACATAAAAAAAAAAAAATTCTCAGAGCCTGACTACTCCTAGTTCTCACTATTAAGTATCAATTCACTTACTTAATAGCTGTCTGTATCCAAGTGGGTTTTTGTGTAAACCTTAATTCAGTATACAGAGAATGAGAAAATATCCAATTAGGCCTCCAGATTTGGATACTTCAAAGAAAAAAAAAAAAAGTTAAAACAGCAGAAGAGAAAGAGAGATTTGAAATCTCTCCAAGAGTCAGATGCTTCATTTCTGATCAGATTTAAGGGTCTGGAACTTCTTCCTGCTTTTAGTAAATAAGTCACATAGGGTATGTGGCTGCATAACTGCTCCTCACATTTCCCTGCTTCAGGGACTACTGAAAGAAAGAACGGAGCCTTGCTCTCCTAAATACTAGAGAAGTATTTTAATTATTTAAAAGGAAAATAAACTTGGGAATACAAGAAGAAGATAATTTCCAGCCTTGTTGGGTGATAAAGAAGGAACTTCTACTTTTGTTTGATTTAGAGCTAATAGCTGTTTTTCAGAGCACATTATCTCAAATGGAGAATAATGAATAATGTATGGGTGGAGACTTAAAGGAAAATTTCTCTCATCTGTCCTTCCCCATTTTCTAGCTTTGAATGGAATCTCAGCAAGAATGCTGGCTGTTGGTAGCTGTTGCTAACTATCCTATTGGTCCTGTGCCATTCTAAAGTATGACGGATGTGTCCCCATATGCTTTATAACAGAAGTCTAAGCTATAATATTGGCTTCTGGATTCTAGCCCGGGGAAAACAATACTGCAAAATTCATCATTGCTTGGATTCTTATAGGTGTTTAACACCTATATCATTCTAACACCCTAACATCAATGGGGGGAAAAAAATTAGGTAGATTTGAAAATCTCACTCAATTTTTGCACTCAGTAAAGTGATGCTTGTGATACTTGAAGCTTGTGATTATTTCACTCTACACTGCAGTGGTCCTGTCTGACCACATATATATAGATATGTGTATATATATATAAATATAATGCCTAATATAATATTGTCCGTCTTAGAGTGCAATGGTGAACTGCTACTACTTTGGAAAGTGTTTTCCCAATTATTAAATGCATGATTTACTAAAAATGTTGAGGGGGTAAGGGAAAAGGGGTAATTTGTGTTGAGTTTTTAAAGTAAAAAAACTGTATAGAATTTCAGGTTTGACCTGGACCTGAAAAAATAATAGTGATAAAACAATGTAGAGTTTTAGAGTCATAGGACCATTGAATTACTTTTCTGAATTTTCTTTAAACATTCTGATAGTGTTTGGTTGTCAGAAGAGGGAGCTCTTGAACTATGGCACAATGTTTCTGATACATTCTAAAGAGTACACCTTTATTCCTAAAGAGTACACCTTTATTCCTTGCATTATTAAAATTAAAATTAAATTTCCCAGTGCATAATATATATTTATAGTACCCCATTCAGTCAGAATGGTATATCCAAGATGTTAAAGGTGCCTTTTATATAGGTATAAATAAAAATAAATTAAAAAAAGAGACAGGAAAGGCAAAACCTGAAATAAAAAATTAAAGCAGAAACAGCTTGTAGCTCCCATTAAATAAAAATCACATAAATGCATACAATCTGCATACAACAACAAAAAAGTATTCACATATTTAATTAAAAGCTGCTGTAAGGCATCTCTGAGAAAAGTTATTGCTTGTTCATAATAATAATAAAAAACCCAAAGCTTATCACAAGGTCTCTGAATGTTATTTATCATCAATCAATCAATACATTTTGGTCATCTATTTAGATCTAGACAAAAATTGTCAACATAAATACATCCATAACACCAGCTACATCTGATATTCTAGTGTCATTTCTCAGGAAGACTTTTCAAGCCATGGGTAGGACTGAAGCTAATACTGCTGACATATGTAGGTCATACAAGATGCTATTTAGTTTACTCATCTAGGGTTAGGCAGTTTAATTAGATCAGTACTGTTGATGAAGGAATGATTTACCCATTCTGACCCAGGTCTCCAAGAAAAGAAAAAAAACCTTTTTCTTGGTAAATTTAATTATTTTCATTCCTTAGACATCTAACTCTAAATACTTCAGTTTTAGACTGGTTAATTATGCTGTATACAATGGCTTTTTTTCTCTGACGAAACAGGAACTCATATTATCCAGGCCATCCACACAGGGCTACATTGCGGCTGACAGAAACAGGTCTCAGGCCTAGGGCATATCACATGACATCAGATACCCTGTTACTGAATTGCACACCTGAATTTGATTGTCTGAATCACGAATAAAGTGTCAACATAAAGAAATGGTGAGCTTTAAAGCAGGTGGTAACAAATGCAACATACAAGAAGATACTCAAAGCTTAACTGTGCAAGATTCTAGACCATTTGATCAACTTCTGACATTTGCTCTTGCTTTGAGAAAGGAATTGGAGCATGGGAACTGCAGAGGTGCTTTCCAATATAAATTATTTTACATTTTTATTATTTTATAATGATCTTGAGGATTTATTCTGAACCTGTCACGATACTTACAGTGCACTTAAATATCTGCATAGCTTCTCTGGCTTTTGCTAAGAGAAACAGGGAAGTTAAGGTTGGAAGCGTATCTGCCCTGTATTTCTAAGTATTCTCAGAGAAGGACATGGCAGATAGAGATGTATATTTATATGTAAGTTCATGACCATAGCAGGGATGAAGAGGGCTTACTATAACAGTTAGCTGATTTCCCAGGTAGTTTGAGTCATCTGCAAGGTCTATTTATTTTATAGCTTTTCTTGTGCCAGAGTCAGGAGGACCAAACACACTAACCTTTTTGCAAAGATGTCAGTAAAAGATTTAATGTATTACTAGATTTGAAGTAAACATATCTTTTCTGAAACAAACTGATTATGAAAACAATTTCCCAAAGGAAGAAAAATACTCCAATGTTATATAATAGAGGAGTCTTTTAAGTTCAACAAGAAATGCTCAGCATCTTTTGAGTAGAAAAATAACCAGTCACATAGATCCAGAATGTATGTCCAGTCTCCTGAATTATCATATCATTTGTGTTACATATTATGGCCTCATGATGTGCAACAGATTTGGAATCTAATATACTAACTAGAAAAAAACTTTGTTAAAGTGACTTCCTTATGGCACTATCAGTTTGTTTTAAGGGATGAAACAGTGGTAAGTCACTGTGAAGAGCCATGAAAGAAGTAGAGCACTTCAAAAAATACTTCTGGTTTTCATAATTAGCTATTTATGCACAGCAGTAGAAGTGATTGGTAAAACTCACCTAGCAAGCTGGATAAAATAATCTCTGTAAAACCACGAGGTAGACATCTGTCAAACATACATACATATAAAAGACAAGTTTTAAGTCAATTAAAGCTTTACATTGACTTTTTTTATTAGTTTAGTATGCTTAAGTAAGCTGAAAGACTTAAGAAGATTTTTCCTTTTTTTTTTTTTTTTAAATTTGCAAGAGTCCACAATCCACTTACTGGAAATTAGAATGCATGTCACCTAGAAATCACAGCAAGTTTCAAGAGGAATTGACACAAATGGATTAGATATTCAGATCTTGTGTTTGTGTTCATGCCCTATATACTGTAGTAGAATATATGGTTGACTAGAAGGGGTTTATTCTTAAAGTCTTGACTGGGTTAAAGATTTTCTGTAATTTTAATATTTCTAAAGAAGGATTTATCCATAGAAGATAATGATGAATTCTTCCTAAGCAAGATTGAATATTCAAGTTAATTTTCTATTTTAAAAATGTAATAAAGTTAAAAATTATCCAATAGATATGTACTGGATTAATTTTTAAAAATTCACAGGCTGCTTGTCATGACACTTCTATACATCCATCAGAGAAAATTTTCACACAATAAAAATTAACACATATTTTTTTAGAAGATTTTGAACTAGAAAGGTCTTTATATCTAAAGGGAGAGGAAATAACTATATCTAGAAAACATATTTAAATAAAATAAAAAAGTTTTAAACTGCTTTACACGTTCCAAATATAGCTGAAAAGAAAATCTGTTAGTGTTTCAATGTTTTGATACATAAGCACTTCATAATCAAATAAGCACTATAATAAACTTTGTTCATATCAATTTTCAGAGAAAAATAGTATAATCACTCATCTTCAGATAAGGTTGTATTCTCAGACATTTCCTTATTTCCTTCTAGTCAACAAGGAAGTTTCCTTTTTCTTGTATGTAGTTGAAATAACCAAGAACCATTAGACTAATCGTAGTCACAGAAGAAGAGCTCTTGGCATGTTTAGTTAATCAAAATTTCATACCAAGCATAATGAAAAAGTATAGACTGAAAGATCAAAGGGAAAATTATCTTTTTTACTGAGCAATTGAACTAGTTTCAAGAATCCTGCTCACTGTCTGTGGGTGAGACCCTCCTGTCAGATTTGCTCCATCCCTCATGAATTGAGAAATTTCTCCATGACATCCACGTTGTTTTAACAGTTGGATTATACATCTATCCAGCAGAAGATGTCTGAAAGAAAAATCTGGATGTATTTGTACCAAGAAGAGGTTACTGAAGGATCTTTGTCTCAGTAAATATAGGATTTAGCATAGTCTTTACAACAACCGCTGACTTTCCTTTCCTTATTGAAAATTTTATGTCAAAAAGGTAATTAAATTTTAAGATAGGGGACAAAAAATGCATTAAGTGTAATAGTTACTGCATACAGTATTCTAATGCATCCCAAAACATCTCAGTCCATTAGTATATTTTTTATGATTATCTCATAACGATGTACTTTTGTCAGTGTCAAAATTGCTGTGAGCTAGTGCTCCAGAATTTCTAATTTCTGTAAATTACAAGTTTATTTTTTAAAGTAATTTCTGTTTACAAGATATGTCATACAACATGGATGTTTCTGTGTCAGAACAGTTGAAGACATTAAAAAGACAGGGATTGCAGCATGAGAGAAAAAGAAATTATATAATTAACTGTTGTGAATTTGACGTCTCTCTAACTTGAAGAGCAGGCAAAAGAACTTTAGACATGTAGGCATTAAAATGTACTATAAAACTAATTTATCTTCAGAAGAAGCTAATTAGTATGAAACCACATAAAAATTATGGAAAATATATTTGAAAGAGTCTGTGTATTTAATTTTAGTAGTTTTTCAATATATACATAAACTGAAGTTAGGAATAAATTTTGTCTTTCTGTCACGTTTGGCCAGTTTCCTTGAGTTTATCTCTTCATTAGGTAAGACTTCATAGTCATAGGGAATATTTTAAGGGGAATAAAAAGCAAACAAAAAGAGAATATTTACAGTGGGATATTTGTTTGGTTGTTTTGCATTTGTTTGTTTGTTTGCTTGGTTGTGCAAAGTCAATTTTAACTTAACATGTAGTGTACATGCTAAAGGAAATCTATGTGAGAGTGTGCTTAGTGATAATTACTACTGTTCAACGCCTCAATGCCTCTGTAGGCACTCTGGGCATACTTTAGGAATTTTACTTTGTTAATGTATTGGGTTTCTCTGGCCAGGTTTTGGTAGTGGTGGGGGAGGCTACCAGAGAGGCTTCTTTGAGATGCTGCTAGAAGCTTCCCCCATGTCAAGCAGAGCCAATGCCAGCTGGCTCCAGGATGGACTCACTGCTGACCAAGGCTGAGCCAGTCAGGAATGATGGTAACACCTTTGTGATAACATATTTAAGAAGAGAGAAAAAAAGTTGTGTTTGATGAAGATGGGAGTCAGAGAAGAGCAGAGTGAGAACATGTGAACAACAATGCAGACACCAAGGCCAGTGCAGAAGGAGGAGCAGGAGGTGCCCCTGGTGCCGGGGCTGAGGTTCCCCTGCAGTCTGTGGTGAAGACCATGGTGGAGCAGCTGTGCCCCTGCAGCCCATGGAGGACCACAGGAGTGCAGAGATCCACCTGCAGTCCATGGAGGAGCCCACACTGGAGCAAGTTGATGCCAGAAGTAAGTTGTGACACCATGGGAGACCCATGTTGGAGCAGGGTCCTGGAAGGGACAGATCTGCTGACCTGTGGAGACAGGAGCTCACGCTGGAGCAGGATTCCCTGGTAGGACTTGTGGCCTGTGGGGGACCCATGTTGGAGCAGCCTGTGCCTGAAGAACTGCATCCTGTAAGTTAGAAGCAGAGGGATGGGGGAAAAGTNTAACCCGCATTCCCTGTCTCCTGGCACCACTGGGGAGGAGGAGGTATAAGTTGGAAGCAGAGGGATGGGGGAAAAGTGTCTTTAAGATTTATTTTACTTCTCATTCTTAAGCTCTGATTCTGTTAGTAATAAATTCAATTAATATCTCCACTTCGAGTCTGTTTTGCCCAAGACAGTGATGAGTAAGGGATCACTCATAGTCCTTATCTCAACCCAGAAACCCTTTGTTATGTTTTCTCTCCTCTGTTCTTTTGCAGAAGGGAGTGAGAGACTGGCTTTAGTGAGTACCTGGCATCCAGCCAGTGTCAAACTACTATAGTCAAGCTTGTCAAAATTTTCAGGGATCTGGAGAAGACAGATTAGACTCTGCCTTACATTTGAAGCTCCTATTAAATGAGTGAGACTGGAAGACAATAGGAGAAAATAATTGAGAAGACCTCAGGAAGTTAACAAATAAGGAAAGTAAAAATCTTGAAAGGTCTACTAATGCGTATTGAACTGAATAAATTCCATCACTTAAGCTAATGACAAATTAATTGAAATTCATAACTTTGAATTCATACTGTCGGATATTCCAGCCTTTCCAAACACTTACACAGGCTGGGAAGGGAATGAATAGAAAGCAGAACTTACGAAAGGATTTTGGGGCTTTAGTAGATAAGAAGATTGACTGGGCCCAGCACTGTACACTTGCAGCACAGAAGCCAAAGTTATCTTGGGCTACATCAAAAGCAGCATGGCCAGCCAGTCAAGAGAGGTGACTCTGTCCCTCTACTTCCCTGTGATGAGACCACACCTGGAGTGCTGCATCCACCTCTGGGATTCCTAGCACAGGAAGGACATTCACCCATTAGAGAGAGTCCACAAGAAAGTCACCAAGATGATGAGAGGATGGGAGCAACATGAAGACGGGCTAAGAGATTTGGGGTGGTTCAGCCAGTAGAAGAGAAGGCTCTAGGAACACCTTGCAGGAGCCTTCCAGTGTCTAAATAGGGATTCAATGACAGGACAAGGGGGAATGGTTTTAAACTGAGAGGGGGTGGTTTAGATTAGAAATTAGGCAGATTTTTTTCTCTATGAGGCTAGTGAGAGTTTCTCACAAGTTTCTCAGAGAAACTGTGCGTGCCCCATCCCTGGAAGCATTTGAGGCCAGGCTGGATGGGGCTTTGAGCAACTTGGTCTTGTGGAAGGTATCCGTGCCAAGAGTAGGGATTGGACAAGGCAATCTTTAACCCCCCTCCAACCCAAGTTTCTATGATTACTTGTAAATTGAGAGGCTTGAAGTGAGTCAGACACTTGTTACCAAAACCAAAGCCCACACTAAGTGTAAATGTTAAGAGAGAGTGACTTTGAATGATGAGCCTTAGTACATTAATAATATTTTTTTTACGAACAGGTAACTTCAGCAGCAACATATGGAGCATTTCCCAATTTAACAAACAACCAAAATGTCTTGTTGAAAAATGTTCTTCATAACAGGGAAAAGTCCTTCAGTTTTGGCAAAGAAAAGGTACTGTTATAATTCCTCACCAAAACTTTAAGATGATGATGTGCTATTTTATGGAAAATAATTATATGCATGTAATTCATCAAAAATTAAAAAATATGCTATATGTAATAATTAAAAAATAAAAGCTACCTTTATTCATTAGGTTTTGATGGGAAACATTTTTACATAACCTGAAACATTTCATTAGAAAGTAGACATAATTTTTTTGGATTTGATATGTTGCACAGCAGTTATGTGATGCAAATACTTCATTACATGTTTTTGTTCTCTTCACCCATCAAGATTTTCATTCTGATTACTGAAAAGGTAGTTTGACATGTCAATGAATAAAATGTTAAGAATGAGAAATTTGGTTTTTTTCCCAATGAAATAAAAAATAAATCCAACAAAAAATCCAAAACACAACATAAAATCAGAACAAAATTGTCTAGAAATATGTTTATAAAGGATAAACAAAAATATATTTTTCTTAAAAAATTAAAATTTTTCTCTTTCTAATAAAGAAATAAAGAACGTGTCATTAAAAATATGTATGAATGTTACTTTGAATGTTTATGGCTTTTTGGTAACAGTGTTACCTTTTTAGACTAATGTTACACAACTATTATTCTTCGAAATTTAAAATGATTCCTCTTGACACTGGCCATTGTGAATAAGAAACTTATTACATACCAATTTTCGACATGCATTGTTTCAGAATTATTCATGAGTACAGAAACATGTCTCCTCTTAAAATGTAAGCTGGGATTTGGTCAAATTTTATTTTTACATGGGATAATCAAACTTATATGCACTAATCATCTGATCCAATTTTTATTTGAAGTAGTAGAAGTCACAAATAAATTAATCATAACAAACACAACATAAAATATTCTTGAAAACTAGAAGACCAAAAAATAATATCAACATAATAAAATAACATTTCTTTATCTAGTAGGGTATTCCCTGTGGCAATAGTGTTGGAAAGAAATTTGAATAGTAAAGCCAGTCCTGCAGCAAGATTTTCAGTTTATTGTTTGACATCAGTCATTTGGATCTTTTATTTAATCTTGCAAAAGGTTTGTTTCCTGAACTATCCTGGCAATCAAACAGATATTTTCCCTCGGGAGGGGGTGGGGGGTGGGGAAATATAATGTACCATAAACTTGACAGAACAAAGAGCAAAATCTGCTTTAAATAGTGAGGTTATAGACCATGATAAGGCTTAATGAACTGGAGTCAGAGTAGCTTTAGGTGTTTTACTAAATACTTCAAGCATAAAAGCATTTTTACTCCTCTGATGTGATTAACATTTTTATTGTTCTTACATTAAACATGCATTCCGTTTTCTGAAGCATGTATTTATGGATAAAGAGGACAGGGTAGAGAGACCAGGAGCAAGAATGAATAAAAGTCTATGGAGTAGACAAGTAAAAGAAAACATGACTTGAGCAGAGAATGCACAAAAGATAGACAAACAATGAGAAGTATGAAGAAAGTAGACTACAAAAAAAAAAAAAATCCTTCGTGTTGAGGTTATTTTCTTCTTGGCTTGAAAAAATTAAAAAAAAAGGTTTTTATAAGCTTTGGACTTAAGCATCAAGCAAGTGAATGTGATAGGCTGGAAGGGGAAGGGAACGGTAGTTTTGTGGCCTTTAAATCTCTTCTCCACTTTTAATTCTGGTGGATAGATTCCCTTAATTTTGAGCAGATGGAATAGGGCACAGCCACCATCACACTGAACAAGAAAACAGTACTTCAGGTCTACCTTGGCAATTTTTGTTAAAAACCCACCCTATGGAGAGCACTCCTTTGGAGTGTTTAAACACAAATTTATATCAACAGAAGTGAGACTAAGTCTGAAGACTGTTGTAGCTTTTGCCTTGGACAATTAGACCATTTCAGTATTTTCTCAAGTTCAATGCCTTCACAACTATTATTTTTCACAGAGATTTATTATTCACTCTTTTTTTTTTTTTTTTTTTTGTTAACTCAGTACACAATCCTTCTCATATAACAAGGTTATGATGGTATAAATGGTATAATAGCTCATGAATGTAAAGTAAGATAGATTTGAATCACTAGTAGTACTGGTCAAGGAAATTTGCTGAGTACCGCTGCATACTTTTTTCTTAGGTAATGAGGTTACTTATACTAAAACAAACTCACAGTTCTGTGCTACTGCTCTCAAACCAAACAGATAGTCATAGGCTTCGATAAAAAGTAGAGGTTTAAATAATTT
>VXBA01001268.1:174018-184128 GCA_013399895.1 Serilophus lunatus
AAGGAAGGAAGGAAGGAAGGAAGGAAGGAAGGAAGGAAGGAAGGAAGGAAGGAAGGAAGGAAGGAAGGAACAATCCCCCCAAAATATAATTAAAGAAAAACAAACAAAAAACCAAACACCACAAAACTCCACAAGACCAGTCTAAAGAGAATTTCTCCAGTCTCATAGCTGAAAAAGCATTGTTATATATTTGGTCCAATAAAATTTGGATTTGTCATATCTATTTGCCTTAAAGATGTCTAAGAAGGTTGAAAAATCTTTGGAGTCGCTACAAGGAAAACAGTAATCATAACAAATTGTTTAAAGTAGAAATATGTGACCTCACTTTCATTGAGCAAAAGGAAAATGTTTTACTTGTCTGTAATGTCAAGGAGTAGATATCTACTGAGTCAGCCTATTAATTAACTATGTTTACCAAGAGATCATTTATGCAGAAGAAGAAATGGCCATCTTTAATTGGTCACCTACCTCAGGGGAGCCAGGGACAAATCATATTATATTGGAATGACACAAATCTGGATCCTGACCAGCTGGAACAGACTTTCTTCTACCAATATTCCTCTATTTCCCTGCTGAGAAGCCTTCTGCCAAAATAGGCCCCTGTCAAAGTTCTAAATGTGGCTTGTCCATCACCATCATGAATCAACATTCTGCAACAGGTTTTTAATGAAAATTTGTTACGTATCTGCTTTCCTCTTTAATGAAGAATTATATGCATAATAATTTAAAATTAAATTGGATTCTAGGTAGTTTAGGGAGCTTCAAAATTAAATTTGGTGTTTCTTATAATACTTTCTCTTTTCCAAATGTTAAAAATTTACCTTAAAGAGAAACTTCAAGCTAGGTTCTGAAAGGGACAAACTGTCCATTTCTTATAAATAAAATTTATGTCGATAGAAAAGTATTATTGTAATATTCAGAAAGAACAATCATACAGTAGCCAGTAATAACATAAATTGAATGTTATTTTTCACACACACACAAAAATAATTTGTAGCTACTTAAACAAGTGTACCTTTCATATTTTTGTTATCTATTTAGAAATTTATTTGCTCCAAGTTATTCCTACTTCCAGATGTCCCTATATCTATGGCTAGATTAATATAACCATTATATAATTAGTTTGTCTTTTGATCATGCCATAAAAAATGGAAGCTGTAAAACAATCTCTTTTTATTGAGAAAATTATGTGAGAACTAAAAACTTCTACAGACAGAGCTGATGAGAATTCTGACATCCTTTATTAGGTGCTGGAAAACGACAATTACATTTCATGATTTTCTTTTGACAGAACTTAATTTCTCTTCCCAAATTAAAAATAATTTTGTTATTGTTACCTTCCTTCCTTTAAAACTCTTTATAATGGGATTGATATTGCAGTTTCCAATGCTGTAGAAGATATTTTGACTTAGTCTCTTATCTTAATTCATTTGTTCTTTCCTTCAGTTTGTACTTGTTCCTTCAAAAACTCAGGATTTTGGATGGTTTTGTGATTTTTTCACAGATACACACTTTCTCGCTCATTCTCTCTCGCACACACACATACACAGACATATACACAGTCCCTCTCCAGTTCCTCCAGTCAACATTGGACCTGCAACATGGATTCAGGGAAACCAAACACTCACTGCGACCACTGAGTGCAACAAACTCCAGTTCTCAACATACAGCTTTTCCACCTTGTGCTTCATTTACAACATGGAGTTAAAAATTCAAGAATGGATTTTATATGAAGAACTGATTGTCTTCACTCTTTACTGGTTTTTAAATTAGGCTGTTTGTGAAAGTCTTGGAATTTATGAAGTCCCAGGGCAACTTCCTATCTGAGGAAAACTAGTCATTGTTATTGAGACTCCTATCACTCTCTGGTCTCCATCTTCAAATCTGTGCCAAGTCTGTGAAGCTGACAACAGTTACATAACAAAGTTCACTTGTACTTCTTGGCTTGCAAGCAGACACTGGATTAATCTAGACAGTTCAAACAGTGTAGTTGTACGTAGTCCAGGCCTCTGCTATCTCAGCTGTGCTTCCAGATATGCATAAGCCTATGAAGATATGTACCTAACTACCACATTCTTTCTAAATTTCCCACCCTTCCTCCATTGTAACTCTTGGCTTCTACTAGACAACAGAAAAGATTATGTATACCTGATCCAGACATATCTTCCACTATACTATGACTTTTCCAGTCCTCAATATGGTTAGATTTATTGTATTTTCATTTTGATTGGCTTCGCAATCTCTTCTGATTTTTCTTTGCAAATATTTGTGAAAGAAAATGTTGTTTTTTTGGTTTTTTATTGGAGTGTTTAGACAAATGCCAAATGTGTAACTGGATTTCATTTCATTACATACATGCATTTCAAGTGGAAAATGTATTGCACAGATAGAACATCAGCATTTAAATATAGAACACCTATGAGGGGTAGTTAACTAGTGAGCCATAGGGTGTTTCCTTTGTTTTGTTCTTTCACACAAAATCCTTGCCAAGTAAGGTCAAACATATTTCAAAACAAAGTCTTCATAACAAATCTTGTCAAGAGAAACAGAAACAAATTAAAGAATCAAATTGTATGTGAAAAGCTTTTTTCCAGCTCTATCTAATCCAAATCCATAATGATACTGACTTCACAAATAGTAAACAAAGTAAACAGTAGTTTACTTTGTAAACAAAGTAAACAAGGATCCAAAATTACAGGTCTAAATAAATAAATATTTAGAATGGAGCTTTGCATAGAAAATTAATCTATTAATTTATAGTATGTATATGAGTGTGTCCATTTTAAAATAATTTTCATGTAAACTTGTATCTGTACGTAAGACTTCAGAACTTTAAGGACAACCTGGAAAACACAATAATAGAAACATTAAACAATTTGGTAACTGCCTTCCTCTTGATACTTTCACTCTAGAGAAAAAAATACCACATAATTTAAAGAAAGGTTTCATGACCTTAAAACTGTCAAAACTGTCACAGACTGGATTAATTAAATGGAATCCAGATTAATAGAAGTGATGATAAAAAAATATTTTTGGAATTCATAAATCATAGAATCGATCAAGTTTGAAGTGAACCCAGGAGCTGTCTAGAACTGAACCTCCCAGTCAAAGCATGGTTGACAATGAAATCAAACACCTGCTTCGATGAATAACCAAAAGCCTAGGAAAGACAGAGTTTCAAAGGCTGGAGAAAGTCCTCAAAATATGTATCTATATTCCTAAGAGTTATAGTTGAGTAATGTCCCACATATCCTTCATTTCAAATAAAGGTGTGCCTACTATTCTAAACAGAATCACAGAATAAGTAAGAAGGGACCACAGTGGGTCATCTTGGACTTCCCTGATCAAGAAGGGTCATCTTAAAGCACATGGCACAGGATTGCATCCAGATGGTTCTTGAATAACTCCAGTGAAGGGAGAATCCACAACTACTCTGGGCAATATGCTCCATTGTGCAGTCTCCTGCACAGTGAATATGTTTTTCCTCGTGCTTAGGTGGAATTTCCTGTGAATCAGTTTCTGTCCATTGCCTCATGTCCTGTTGCTTGGCACCACCAAGAAGGCTTTGTCCTCTTGGCATTCTCCCTTTAGATACTTGTATATGATGACTCTCAGTCATCTCTTCTCGAGGCAGAACAGGCCTATCTCCCTCAGCCTTTCCTCATAAGAGAGATGCTCCAGTACCTTAATCATCTGCAGCCTTCCACTGGACATGCTCTGGGAATTCCATGTCTCTCTTGTACTAAGAAAAGCTTCTCTTCAAAAGATGTTGAAGACATGTCAGTGGCTTCTGCAAAACTCTAGAAAGTAAAATAGAGAGGTTATGAAAAGTTACTTAATTTCTGGAGTGGGGATGTAATAAAGAATGGCCACAATCAGAGATGGCAAAAAAAGTGAAGGAAGGATAACATAAATACTTAAATATAAATTATGCAGAGTAACCAGGGAAAAAACTATTCTGTACCCATTTTTATGGCTGTCATAAAGTTTGCTGCTCTTGTATAGGTAGTTTCCCTTTTTCTCACTTACATCTATTGCTGGTTGCTGTGTTCCCTTTAGTAAGAGATATGTTTTAGTATATCACTCATTAATATCATAGTGTGACAAATGATTTACCATGCTTTCAGGAAGATGGGGAAATCAAAGAATGTTCACTAGCTCACAACATTTTTTATTTAAATGAAACATTTTAAATTACTGTAAAGATATTGCTTGGGGTTTTTTTACCTTAAATTGTACCTTAAATCCTAAGACAAATCCTGTAACGTTATTTGTACAGGGTAAGGTAAATACCTTCTGCTCTATATTATAAGAGCCAGCATCCCACTGTTCTCATCTGTATCTGTTAAAAGAACAGGTGCAAGGCATTTGTATACCAATAATGTTCCCATAATACCTTCACTTTTAATGTATGAATTGATGGAAGCTTTCCTGAGTTGCAAACAGCTTTTTGTAAAATGTGTTTTGGCAGGGAGATTGCATTGTGTCATGTAGCTGTGCCACATCATATTATTATGTACAATGTAATATTCTAGAAAAAAAATGTGCTCACATTAAATCATACCTTTCTTCTGAAACTAGACAATGCTATGAGCAAAATCCCAGTGTTGGCTCTTGAATATACCGTGTTCCCCAAGTGCTTGTTAGTCTGTGCTTGAGGCTTGATACAGTGCAGCAGTACAACCATGATCAGGTGTTTGAGAAGGGTTGGATGAGATGAAGCTGAAGTAAACCTTTCTGGCATTTTCTCTGCTTTGTGTGGGAACAGCATTTCCACGCATGCATTTACTCTGAGTTACAACTGGAGTTAGGTTGCCTTCCTGGTCCTGGCCCATGGGCACATAGCCTTCCACATAGCCTTAGTGACACCTGGTCATCAAGGACTTGCCTGGCCATCAGACAGCCTGGTCCCAGCCCTTCTCTCTTGGCTGAATACTCCAGGACTGTGCCTGTTGACGAACTTCTCTTCTGCTAGCCTATCTCACTCTCAGTTCCCAGGTTCCTACTTGGCATTAAAGATCATGTGCAAGTTCTGTCTTTAAAACTGGAAAACAAAATATTTCAAATTGTTTGTTCTGTGATCTAATATCAAAGTCGAAGACTAGAACTGACAACATAGATTTTTTTTTTACTTCGAGATGAAACTCTGTAGTAATAATTTAATTTTTAACTTATGAGAAAAGTAGTTTTTAATTAGAAAACACTGATGCAGAACCATTCAAGTAATATTCCAAAATAACTTTATCTTGCTACATTAAGTAAGCCAAGTTTGTTCACTGAATAGTGAAGAACAAAGATGACTGAAAATGATGTACTAGTTCCTAGTCCTATGGAGACATATTTTTACAGTTTACTTAAATTTGTCCATGTTGTGGTTTAACCCCAGATGGTAATGAAACAACACACAGACACTCACTCCCTCCAGGATGAGATGCAGGAGAGAATCAGAACAGTAAAAGTAAGAAAAATTTTAAGTTGAGAAAAAGACAGTTTAATAGGTAAATGAAGAATCACATACAGAAGCAAAGTAAACCAAGGAATTCAATCATCATTTCCCATGGACAAGCAGGTATTCAGCCACCCCCAAAAAAGCTGGACTCCATCATGCATAAGGTTACTTGGAAAGGCAAATGTCATCACTCTGAATGTTCCTCCCTCCCTTGTTTTTGCCCTAGCTTCATATACTGAGCACAACACCATATGGAGTGGGATATCCCTTTAGTCAGTTGAGGTCAGCTGTCCTGGTTATTTTTCCTCCTAAGTTTGTGTGCACTGCCAGTCTCATTGCTGGAGGAGTGGGGTGAGGGACAGAAAAGGCTCAGCAATAATGAAAACATCCCTGTGTTACCAACACTGCTTTCAGCACAAATCCAAAAAATAAACCCTTGCCAGTCAGTATGAAGAAAATTAACTCTATACCAACAAAACCAGTGCAATCTGTTAATTATGAAGGGTATATGTAATACTATAGTTATGTAAAGTAAAAGTCCCAGTAATACTCTCATTCTGTATCTCTGAAAAATGCCAGACTATGTATCAGAAGTCCATCTCTTGTATTGACAGCTGAGCAGTGTGTAAAATAACAGATAATAAAGTCAAAATGTCCATTAAAATTATCAGCTCAAGAAGGAATTTTGGAATTCTTGGTGTAACAACTATTGTCTTCTCTTGATTCAGAATACTGATTGTTTAGTTATTCATAAAAACTTCTGGAAGTTGTCAATTTAAGAAAGGAGGGGAAGAAAAATGGGAACAAAGAAAGCATGTTGGATAGGCAGGATATATGGCATTTTAAAGCATTCAAAGATGGTCAAAATAATAAGGTGTGTCAAATTTCTATTGTTTCTTGGGGGGGAGGGGAACAAAAAAAATGTTCTGCTACTGAATTTGTTAATTTAATTTTTATTTTTTACACTTGAAGCATATCTGATGACAATCAATCAAATTTGTAATAAATATGTCTTGTTGCACTAACTTACTGTAATTTTTCTCTGGATTAACACTGCCATTAATAAAAATAATTACGCTGGTGTAATAAACTTCTGTAAAGTAGTGGGAACATTTTCACACAATAATTTGGATTAAAAAAAGAAAATAACAAGTACATGAAATCAGTGCAGTGCACACAATATATTTTAAAAAATATTAAATAAATATGTCAGAAGCCAAAGAACTCGACAATAAATACTTTTTTAAAAATTATTTTTTCTGTATAATTGCTTTTTGAAATCTATTTAAAGAAGTATTTTATATTTTTTAAAAAAATTACTCTGGAATTATATGATATGAATATTGAATGGATGATTTATAATGAAAATACCTTGCAAATCCAGAATACAGTTCTGGACACAGGAACATGTATCAGTACAGACCACATAACTTCATGCTTCTAAGAATGAAGTATGTAAGACTTACAAGATGGTGAATACTACTTTGATAATTGACTTCAAAATTCTCACAGGTATGATAATATGTTGTAAATCAGTGGAAGATCAGCGAAATTAAAGGCAATATGATCATATTGACTTAACGAGATTACGCAACAAATATTGCTTTGGAATTAATGAAAAAGAAAACTTATCACGTTGTTCAGAATAAATTAAAATACATTAAAAAATGTTGCTATATTGTTTTGTATCCAGCTGATTTAGAAGTTCGTCTGTAAAATAACTTCAATAATTTATTATCTGAAATAATTGTAAATGGAACATGAGGCTCTAAACCCTAGATTCTGCACTTGGACGGAGTAATGCTGGGGACAAGTATACACCGCTAAAGGAGCTGCTGGATACCATCCTGCACAAAGGGACCTGGGGCTTCTGATGAACAGCAGGCATGGTGGGAACCAGAAGTGTGTCCTGAAAGCCAAGAGAGCACACTACATCCTGCGTCCAGCTGCATCAAACACAGCTAGTCAAAAGAAATTATTAACCCGCTGTACTAAGTGCTGGTACAGCTTTATCTTGAGTACTGTGTGAAGTTTGGGGACCAAAAATTACGATATAAATATACTTGAATGTACCCAGAGGAGGGGAACAAAGATGATGAAAGAATTGGAAAAGGAATGTCCTGTGAGCAGGACAAACATGGCATTTTCTGTTTTGGAGAAAAGAAAGCTGAAGAGTGATGCCATTGCTCTTTGCAGCTTCCAAAGGAATGAGAATTGGAGAGAGAGGTGTTGGTCTCTTCTCCTTGGTATCAAGTGATAGGATGCATGAAAATTTTTCAGAGCTGCATCAGGGGAGGTTCAGATCTGAAATAGGAAGAATTTATTTACCAAGAGAATGGTCAAACACCAGAATTGACTTTCTGGAGTGCTGTTCAATGCCTCAAGCCTGTCAGTGTTTAAGAGGCATTTGGACAATGCCCTCAACAACATGCTTTAGCTTTTGAGCAGCCCTGAATTGGTCAGACAGCTGGTGCCAGAATTAAGAAAAGCATTATGGCTGAAGAAGGATAATATGTTGATAAATGAGTGCATCAATGTTTCAGCTGCATAATATCAATCTAAAATCATTATTGCTATTAAAAATATTTTTTATTAATAATATTATTTTCTCATAGCTATAGGGCCTTTAATTAAAATTTTTTGGCCACATGCATACTAGCATTTCCTAAAATATTTAGCTCATCTAGGAGATGCTAAGATAAAGCATAAATGGGATTAATGGGAGCCAAAGAGAATTGATGTAACTTTCTTCTTTTTCTCATCTTTTCCCCAGAATAGATGGTCTTTGAATGAAACAGCTGCATCTCAGATCATTCACACACATCTCTCTTGCAACTCTCAGATCTTCCACATCTTCACATGTTTTCATGATTCAGAGATTATTTAAACTCTCTCCAGGATTTCTTTTTTTCCTTTGGGGAAAGTAGGTTGTTGTAAGCAGATGTTGTGGTTTAACCCTGGTACACACATAAGCTATACTGAGCCCTCTGCTCAGCGGAGAATAGAATAAAAAGAGTAAAAGTGAGAAAACTAATGAGTTGAGATATAGACAATTTTACAGGAAAAACAAAAGCTGCATACAGGCAAAGAGAAATAAGCAATCCATTCATTACTGTCTATGCCTAGGCAGGTGTCCTGGTTTGGATGCTATCGAGTGCTAACAGTGACGAGAGATTCAATAGAAATGGCAACAGCAAACAGTTTATTTATCTAGGGGCTCTATAATCTGTGGAACTCCACTAAGATACAAATCGATTACAAACAACCAACTCGACAATGTTTCACAATAAAAGAAAAGAATAACAAACTGCTCCTCCAAGCTAGCTGGTGGGCCAAGGAGCAGAGGCAAGGCGGGAAAGCAGCCTCAGAGATGGTGCTGTCCCAGTCTAGAAGTCTCTGAAAAAAAAGGACAGTGAAAAGGACCCCTCGGGGAAAATACTACATTTGCATTGCTCCTGGGTGGTCACCTGCTGTCACTGTCTGAGCTCCGATGATGCCGCGGGGTGAGGGAACCAGGAGGGATCAGGAAGGGCACCAGCCGATCCTCTCTGGACCACGCTGAGCCTGGGAACTTCCGTGTTTCTGACTTTTATGGGCTGTCCAATCTCATGTTTTCCCGGGGCAGCCCTTTCAGGTGTGCTGCTTTCCCATTAGACACTAGCAGGGGGGTGCCACTCCATACGGCCAACATGGGGTTTCCTGCCAAAATACCCATGTGGCTGCTCCTGCTGAGAGAAGAGCGGCCACCGCTGCTGCCCTGCCAGCGCCACAGATGCCCAGGGGCTGGGGCCACCACCTCTGGGCTGCTCCCGCTGCCACAGGCCCACTGCGCAGTGGCGCTGGCCTGGGCGCAGGTTGTGCCCCACACACAGCCTGCTGCCCCGGCCGGGCTGTGGCCCCACCCCCTGCAGCCGCTGGAATGGCCACCAGGCATTCCCGTGTCTGCCGCCACCGGGGACAACACCCCTGCTGTCAGCATTGCTGCCGGGGCTGCAGGAAGCCCGGGAGGGGGGGACCAGGGGCCGCTGTTACCAGGGGGCCAGGGCTGGGCTGCCACCCCGCAGTCACCTGGAGAAAGGCCCCGCATGGCCCCAGGGGTTCCTTCCCTGTGTCCAGGCACAGGCCGTGCCGGGCCAGTCCCCACGGGCACCCGAGGATGGACCCAGCGCGGCCCCAGGAGGGCCCTGCAACCAGGCACGGCCCTGGGCCAGGCCAGCCCACAGGCACCCGTTGAGGGAGACTTCACCATCCTTGCCTGTTTCTCTTCTCAGGAGAACATAAAAAGGTTTTGCAGAAATTATTTCACAAGGATGAGCACATCCTTCATTTTATCCTTCTCTGTAAGTTATTTTCTTGAGGACTTCTGGAAAGAGTAGACCACCTAGTAGGTGAAGGATGACCACCTGAGACCTTTATTGTTACCAAAGATTGTGTCAATTATTCAGTTATTTTTTTAATTTATTTATTTTTTTATTTGACAGGTTAATTTCATCTTTTATTTCAAAAGCATGGATATATTGCTTTTCTTTTGTCATATGGGTTTATGAACTTCTCAGTGAAATAATTGATACTTTGTTGATTGAGGCTTTGTTGGCTGAGGCTTTTATAGAGGAAGCCTTGAGTAATTCCTGGATCTTTTTGGTAGTGTTTGTTTGTTTGGG
>VXBA01001268.1:184167-206261 GCA_013399895.1 Serilophus lunatus
GGGGGTGTGTTGGCTTTTTTTGTTCGTTTGTCCGTGGGGGTTTTTCTGTTGTATTTCTTTTTCTTTATTCTCAGATATTGAAATTCTATAACTCTTTATGTTTAAAAATCACAAAATACCTTTAAGAAGGTTATTGAAGTAATTTGGTGGGGTATGAAGTGAAAATCTTAGTGTCTATGTGACAATCTAGTATGTGCAGCTTATCTAAGCCATTTATTGTAGTTCTTATATTATTAAAGAGATAGAGCATGTAAGACAGATGTTCTGAATAACTTTCTTCTTAGATGTATCTGAAAGGGATATATGCCAGTTGTTCCAGACTTCTTTTTGCATCAAGGTTTTTCTGGTTTTCTTTTTAGAAGGTATTGAACACACAAAGCTGTGTTCATGTCAAGGAGAGGAAAGTTTATTTTGTACTGCTCTATTACTACTGCAGTAAAATAAAGAAGATGTCTTGTTTGAGTTTTTATGTTATATTGATCAGACAACCTATATCATGTGGTTTAACAGGCCTATCCAAATTACTGATTACACTAATTGTGTCCATCACTGTCTCAGTTAATAATGAAAATTAGGGTCAATCTCCTAAAATTGTTAATATGAAAACTTAACATATAAACCCTTTAGATTCATTTTGATTTTGATCTATTATGTTGGAAAAGGTAAAATAATCATTTCATGATTAATCAAAATTGTTAAAATTTTTGTCAAGTCTGGAATTTACCATGAGTTCTCCACAGAAGCATGATAATAGAGCAGCCAAATTTTCTTCAACTTCAATATATCTAAGAAAAGATACCTTTGAAAATGTAGTCTTTTTATTTGTTTTCTTCTTCTTCAAAAAAAATCGTATTTATAGGATTAAAAGGTAATTCAGGTGTGAAGATACTTCAGGAAGCCTATAGTCTAACCTCTCATCAAAGCAGGGGCATCTCTGAGGTCAACCAGATTGTACAGTGCTTTGTCCAGGTGTTTTGAAAATTTCCAAAGACAAAGACTGTGCAGTATCTCTGGGCAACTTGCTCTGCTGACTGGCATCCTCATAGGAAAAAAGTTTCACCCTACACACAGAAACTTCCCTGTTCCAAATTATGTCCGCTGACTTTTATCCTCCCCCCATGCTGCGTGGCCTGGTGGTGACTCAGCAGTGCTAAGGTAACTACTGCACTTGATGATATTAGAGTTTTTTTCCAACCTAAATGACTCTGTGACTCTGTGCTGAAGGACATGGTTCTGTCTGCTTTCTGGCTTCCCCATAGGCAAGAATATGCTTTTGTTAGGAGGCCCACAGGGATCTCTTCCATAGGCTGAACAAACTCTTGCCCCAAAGCCTCATCTCATAAGGCAAGTAGTTCAGTCCCAATCATCCTGGTAGCTTATCGATGTTTTAGGACACGCTAATTAGATGCTGTGTAATCAGTTCTGAGTAAAGGCATGAATAATCACTTCCCTGGGCCAGCTGACTGTGCTTCCATTAATGCTGCTGGCTGTTTTTGCTGTCAGGGCACATTGCTGGTTCATGTGCAGCTCACTGTCTCCCAGAGTCTCTTTTCTAGAGCTGCTCCTTAGTCTTTAAATGTCCAGTCTATCACTGCCAGGGAATCTTCCTTACTTGGCATAGGACTTTGCATTTTGTCTTGTTAAAATCCATGAGGTTTCTCTCAGCTCATTCCTCCTGACTGTCAAGGTCCCTCTGAATGGCAGCCTCTGCATGATCTCCAGTGTATAGACTGGTTCCATTCCAAGACAAATTTAGCAACATCTTCATAAAAAATAATCAAAGTTTTTCTGATTGTAATCATCTTGATTACAGGATGGGAATGTTTACGGAATTTTTTTTTTTAAAAAAAGATAGCTAAAATATTTAAAATAGTTAATAAAGTTCTATTCCAAGTATTCATTGTCTTGCATTCTGCATAAGATCATGCTCTCAGACTGTTGCATTATCTATAGTTATTGGTAAATTAATTTGAAATGAAACTGAAGAAATAGGATTTGATGTAGCATAGAAAATTCTGCACATTTTATGCCTCAGATTGCTTTGCAAATGCATTCCTTATAATCTGCCTTTAGGCAGCTAGAGTTGATAATATTCCTATTAACAGATGCTCTAGGCATAAAAAGACAGGAGATAAACTTATACATACACTGCTTAGAAACAGAAAATCTTTAATATGATGCAACCTTCCACGAGATATTTTTCCACAACTAGAAATAAATGTGGCACACAGTGACTAGATCAACAATGTCCTATCTCCTAGTTTAGTGGTGATAAGGGGTGCATCTTTCTTACCTTAAAGGTTTTGTAGTTTTCATGAAAAATTAAATGTTTTAGTAGCAAAGAATTTGTAGTAAATATGTCACAATGATTCTTAATTAAATTTGAAAATTTCAAACATAAGTGTTTAAGACTGTGAGTACTCAGTTATTCATGCAGAAGACTTTTTGGTCCACTAAGAACTGTAATAGTTGAAAGGAAACACCTCTACCCTCTTAAAAAAATAAATGAATAATCCACAAAAAACCCCAACAAACCAAAATGAAACAAAGAACTTCACACACACAAATACAAAAGTTATCACCATTCACTAACCTACACTCTAAGAATGTCAATTTTGGACTTGGGAATCAGAGGTGACAGCTAGACTTCTGATGACTGTATGTAATGCCCTAGTAGAGGTTTGACTTCCTCACTGAGATATGACAAAATGTCCCTCAAGAAGATTATTACCAAAAATGTGTTTAAGATAAAATAAATAAATCTATCATTAAAACAAAAAAAACCCAACAAACAAAACAAAAAACAACACACACAAAAAAGCAAAACAACAACAAAAAACCCCCTATATTTTGCTGGGAAAAGAGTGAAAGGAAATGTTATTCTTCAGTGATTGTAAATTTTAATATAATTGAAAGATGGCTTCCACTTTTTCCACTACACTGCTACTATTCATTTATAGCAAAATAGTAAAAGCTGTATACTAGAATCTTTACACAATTAATATTACCTGTGTCTGATTTTTTGGTCTAGGATAAAAACATTGATGATGGGAAGGAAATGTGTTCACTCTGTTTGTTCAGACTGTCAACGACTGTTCAATTAGTGTTTAGTAGGGTATGAATACCCTATTTTTAAAAATGTGCTTTTACTAGTACATTAAGAGGTCACAAAGACTTAATAAGCTTTCACCAACATACATCCCAAATTGGATTTGTAACAAATGACAATCATAGTAAAACTTCTCCAGAGAGCATGAAGAACGACTTAAACTCTTCATGTCAATGTATACTTGCTGATTTATTTTGAGAATAACCTTCTCCTTAGAGATATTTGAGGTCTACTCCATATCTATTTCTAATCAGAATGCTTAGAAGAAAGAAAGGACCTTACTTTGTCTTGTCAAAGGCAAAGTAAGTACAGTTATATATTCAAGAAGGGATGTAACGTTTTCCATATTTTAAACAGGCCATATCAACGAAACCCAAAAATCAGAGATAAGAGGGTAGGTTATGTTTTTCTTATCTCCTACCGAGTTGTTTTTTGTAATAGAAGAAGACAGCAGACTTTGCTTTAAGGCTTGATTTGGTTTGTAGAGTCAAAATTCAGTTTAAATTCCTGTTTTTATTTCAAATTATTTCAATGAGATCATTTTAATATTGAATTTATTCCTTTTCTACAGAAATTATAGGAGTTTATTGTATACATTCTTTTATCTTTTTAATGTAAACTTAAACTTATCTCTTTTATGTCATTAATTGTCCAGTGGGCTGATTCTATCAGCTATTCAGTTATCAAGGGATGATTCTAAGGTAGTAATTGTCATATTATAAGTAATTCTCCACTGCTGAACAACCTATTACATTTACAAACTTATGCACTGTGAAGTTATTTGACCTATTTTGAAAATGTGTTTCATTTTTCAAAATAAAATGACTGTTATTTCTAAGATTATGAATCTTCACTGTATTCTCACTTTCTTGTCAAACAGTCACAATCAGTGTAAAGTTTTGGAATAAAGTTGCAAAATAAAGCTTTGCAAATTTATTCAGCAGTATACTTTCCAGGCTTGTAGTATGCTACAAAAACCAGAAATATCAAAGGTTTGACAAGATATTAATAATACATTTCCTTTTAGAAAGTTAACCTTTCAGGTTGCTGCCTTCTAATATGGCCACTTCAAAGGCAAATCACATACTTAAGAAAAAGTGTGATTGCTTAAATTAATATCAATAATGACCATTAACTTCACCTGATGTAAGTATTTTTGCTTTGTTATGTAATTTGAAAGGCAAATTAAGAGCATGCAGAGATTAGATTTCTTCTTAATGCATGCTAAATTGAAAAACTGGAAAAAATAACCATAGTAAGAAAATACTCCTCACTATATAAAAGTAGAAGCATATAAAGCAGTAATTTTGATGAGCCCATAACTAAAGAGATTCTGCCTTACATTACATATGCCCTGCCAGTAAAATGCATGCATCAGTAGCTGAAATTGCAGTATATGTAGTTTCATCTCAGAGTAATGAAACCTGTTTTGCTGATCATAATTTATTCAATAGAAGGCAAAGGCCAGTAAAAAGTAAGTGGTTATGTCAATGATCAGTTGTAAAATAAAATATATTAAGAAAACCCAAGATGTGCTGTATTTTTTAAATTTCATGTTACATTTGCAGATTCTTTAAATTTGAAATCAATGTCTTTCTAAGCAATTGTGTTCTTAGTAATGATATCAAGTAGGTTAGCATGGATATTCCAAAAGGCAGGTTTTCAAAATTCTTTCCATACACATTTTTTATATGTTACCTCATTAAAAAATAAATAAATAAATAAATAAAATCAAATATGAATGGAATCTAAAACATGCCCTCTAGATGAAGGTACAGCTTTGGTAAAGAACATGGTAGAATTCAGGTATTTTTACAGTTGGGAAGGAAAATGTTACCCATATTAATTCCATTTCTAAAGATCCTGAAGGTAAGAGATAGGAAAGATCTGTTATAATATCTAGACCAAACTTTTATAAATGCAGAATTATTATCTTGTATGATAATGTAAGATATCTATGTATGAGATCTTGTCCAGTAATTTTGTTAAAAGAGCTTTAAATCACACACAAAATTTTCTATTTCTCTCCGTAAATACTTCACAACTTCCCTGGAAGCTTATACTGGTTTGACAAGAAAATAAGCCAGGAGGCAAGGAAGCTGCTGATCAACCAGAAAGTCGACTGCAGGAACAGTTCTGAACTTGCCAGAGCACTTTACCTCCTCCTGGACTCTGACTGCAAGGTAACTGTGGCCCACCCTTCTAGATTCCCTTCCTATGATACCAGCACTGTGAGGCAGGACTGCTCCATGCCTGGCTGTCACACTGATAAAAAGTCAAGACTGGGCACTCATCAGGGTTTAGGAGCTTGAAGCTCTTCCAGGACTGTCAATACAGACATGTCAGATTCCTTTCACAAGACATTCTGATGTACGGAAACCGACCTCACAATGCAGGCCATGCTAAGAACACAGGTACATTTATTCTGTCGACAGGATGCAGGTTACAGTTCACTCCAAACAGCTGCTCCCCCAGCCACATGATCCCTTGGGATTATATACCCTTCCTTCTGCAATAGGCATCACTGCTGATTGGTGCCCCGTTCGAGGCCCTCCTCATTCTCTGCCCCATCTTGGGACCCAGAAACACCCTCCCACCAGGGTCTGAGCTGCCGCCGCCATTGCTCCACTGGGAAACACATTTCTCTCAAGGAGACCTTGAGATGTTGTTCCAGCAGGCTGTTGTGATGTCTAGTTCTTGCTCGCTCTCTCTCTCTCTCTCTCTCTCTCTTTATCTGATGTCTGTGTCCGGTCCTTTCAAGGACTCTCTCATTTTAACCCTGTGTCTGACAGCAGTGCTTTGGCTCCACTCCCCAACCCCCTATGGGCACCCAAATAGTTGTCCCATCCCTAACTCAATTCCAAGAGTCACAAATGTTGAAGGGATCTGAGTGGTCAATACACCAAAGGGAAGACCTCTTCAAGACCAAACAGGATCTTGAGTTTTTCTCTCACAACTTTTAGTTCTTACTTCTCAATGCCTTAAATTAGAGTTGTGTTTACTTTACATTTAAAGGTGCAAAAATGCTAATTGTATAATGGCACTCATTTAATCAGACTGTCATCTGCTTTCTTTCCAAAGAGCAGAGTGTGATTCTGTAATTATATTAGCAATCAATGAAGCACTTGGTTTTCATTCCTTTTTATCACCTACATGACAAAATATCATTCACAGCAATTTTCTTTATTACTGCTGCTTTTTTATGGGGACTACAGTCCTTTTACATTTTACAGTTTTACCTAATTGTTTTAAAAGCTTGAGTTTATTATGAAAGACATCATTGAATAGGAATAGAAATAAAAATTCCAGCTGCTGTGTAACAAAGATGTTCTTTGAAATCTATCGACATGAACCAACTGTGCATAATTTTCTAAGGGATTTTAAATAAGGCATATATGCAGTACAGAATTTTAATTAATAGAGCTGACTATCTTCTTCAAAACTTGCACCCACATGATATGTAGCAAGTACTTGAGGAGCAGTCTACCAACAATCATGACTCTTTCTTCCCCTGAGTCTTAATGAAATTAAAGGTTGCCAGTCATTACTCATATAAGGAAGTTTGGGTTTGGTTTTGATTGGTTGGGTTTTTTTATTTCCTGTTCCATATCTCCTCAAATTCCACAACACTTCTCTTAATCTTCTCTGTAGGCTGTTTGTGCATTTCACTTTATAAAACATGTGGGTAAAATGCATAAGTAGAAACTGAAGAAGAAACCTAAAAACCCCATCATATGTCTCCCTTTCCAGATTTTACAGAAAAAAAACCCTATCTTCCTAAGCCTGGCCACCTGAATCTTTTACATAGGCACTTCAACAACATAACTGGGGAATCTCTCTGATTTCAATTTCCCTCCAGCCAGCTGATTATGGTGTTCTCTCTGAAAGTAAGTCCTGTGGCTTTGAAACAACCCTGCTGAGAAAGGCCAAATTCCTAAATTCCCTGATTTGTAAGTGGACCTTCATTTCATGGCAGTAGTTTACAAAAGTGAGAGAAAAGAGTGGCATCCTGAAATTTCAGGTTATTGGGAGCTCAGGAACAAGGCCATAAGACTACTCAGAATCATCCGTATTTCACAAATTCCTAGCTAAGCAGTGGATCCATTAGCCAGTGAATTAGCTAACCTTTCATTTGTCACTATGAAAGGTTTTATATTCCTCTGAATTTTGTTCAGATAAGCTGATCTATTGCAGTGTGAGTGGCTGGCTAAATGGTGTGAGAAAAATCAAAGCTTTTTCTGTATAATCATGAAAGAACTTTTCTGAGATATGAAAGGTTTCTTTAAAATAACATTTGTTGACTCAGGTTTAGTTAAAACAAAGCTTTTTTTTTTTTTTGCTTTTTTTTGTTTTTTTAATGGCTGAGATCGTGAATCTGAGTTCTGCTGAGTTAAGTGGATTTGTCTCCTTAACTGGCACTACTGTGGAGTTCACCAGGATTTCTTCAAGGCCAAATAAGAATGTTGAGACAGATCATGATAATAACAACTGATCTTAGGACCAACTTGCTTTTTTGACATAAATGAATCCCTTTAAGTGAATTATCCTCTGTATTTCAAAATGGTAAGAACCTGTCATCATTTGATCAGACAAATTTCAAAGATTTTGGACAGTGAAAAGATATCTTAGTCAATCAATAAATGGTTTTGTTCAACTACAAAATAGCCCAAAAATTCCAAAGAAAACAAGAAATGAGCTACTAATATAAGAATATACAAACCTGTGTTACAGAGTAGTTTAATGTAGTTCCATGCTTCTTTAAGGTGTTTGCTATTTAGCATTTTCAAAGACACTGAATTTTTTCAAGATCCAATTAAATAATATTTTGAATGGTGAAATAAGCCACTGGTCCCTAACTAAAATATCTTACTGTTTTTGAAATCTGATCCTGCTAACTTTGAAATCAGTAGACAAGATCATAGAACCTTTGCATTAATTGCAAGGGATGTATTTTACAGCCCCTGAGATGTTGAATTGAGAAAATTCTATTTCAGCCATGATATAGAAATATTTGCACTCGTGACTATAAAGATTCAAGCTAATTGCTCTTTTATTAGGGGCTTGAAAAAGCTAACAAGATTTTTTAAACTTTCTGTAAAGAAATATAACATTTTATACAACAAATTCCAGTTCTCAGCATGGCTTTTTGCTTGTGAGAGACAACAATATTCTTCATAGCCTCATTAAAAAGGAGTAAGAGAGGCTTAGTTTTTACCCAGCTGCTCCATTTTCTCCCTAGGTTCTGCAGAACTCATTGAAGAAGAGTCCTTAAAATGCCAAGAGCAGGTTTGAAATGTTACATTGAGATTATTTTTAGGAGAGAGCGTCCTTGATAAAATATTGCAATTCATGTATATGCAATGTATTAAGTACACTTCAGTGCTACAAGCTTGATTTACATTTGTAATAGATGATAATTAGGGTGCCAGGAGGAAAATAAAGAAGAGATGATGATGTGGTGAAGAACTTGATTAGTGATAACTTTGAAGAGGGTGAGACATGAGAACCAAGAGACACATCATCTTACACTTTTCTTTTATAGGACAAGGAGGGGAATATTGCTACCAAGGCTGAAGAAAAAGCTGAGGTACTTAATGCCTTTTTTGCTATAGTTTTTACAGAAAGTCTGGTTATCCTCAGGTCAACCATCCTCCTGAGCTGGTAGTCAGGGATGGGGAGCAGAATAGACCCCCTGTAAACCAGGAGGAAGTAGTTAGCGACCTGCTGTGTCACTTAGACACTCAGAAGTCTATGAGGCTGGATGGAGTTCACTCAAGGGTGCTGAGGGAGTCAGCAGAACAGTTCACCAAGACACTCTCCATCATTTATCATCAGTTCTTGCTAACTGGAGAGGTCCCAAATGTTTGGAGGTTAGCTAATGCAATGCCTATGTACAAAAAGGGCTGGAAGGAGGATCTGGGGAGCTACAGGATTTTCAGCCTGACCTTGGTGCTGAGGAAGGTTATAGAACAGATTATTGTGAGTGTGATCACATAGCACATATAGGACAGCCAAGGGCCAATCAGACCTAGCCAGCACAAATTTAGGAAAGGAAGATCCTGCTTGACCAACTTGACCTGCTTTTATGACCAGATGACCTGCCTAGTAGATGAGGGTAAGGCTATGGATGTTGTCTATCTGGACTTCAGCAAAGCCTTTGATACTGTTACCCACAATGTTCTCCTGGAAAAGCTCATAGCCTGTGGCTTGGACAGGTGCGCTCTTCATTGGGTAAATGGTCACTGGTGGGGTCAATATTGGGATGAGTCCTGTTTAATATCTGTACCAATGATTTGGAATTGAGTGCACTCTGAGTAAATTGGCAGATGACACCAATTTGGGTGGGAGTATTTATCTGCTGTAAGGCTCTGCAGAGGGATCTGGACAAGCTCAGCTGATGGGTCAAGGCAAAGAGTGTGAAGTTCAATAAGGCAGAGTGCTGTGTCCCTTGGGCCACAAAAACCCCATGTACCACTACAGACCGGGGGGGAAATGGCTGGAAAGTGGCCCAGTGGAAAAAATCTGGGGATTCTGGTCAACAGCCTGCTGAACATGAGCCAGCAGTGTGCCCAGGTGGCCAAGAAGACCAAGGACATCCTGGTCTGTATCTGAAATAGTGTGTCCAGGAGGACAAGTGCAATGATTTTTCCCCTGTACTCAGCACTGGTGAGGCCACGCCTCAGGTAGTGGGTCCAATTCTGGGACCCTCACTACAACACTGACAGTGGGGTGCTGGAGCATGTCCAGAGAAACAAAGCTGTTGAAGGGTCTTAAGAGAAACAGCTGAAGGGGCTGGAGTTGTTCAAACTGGAGAACTCTCTACAACTGCTTGAAAGGAGGCTGCAAACAAGGTGGAGGTTGGCCTCTTCTCCCAGGCAACTAGCAATAGAACAAGAGAAAATGGCCTCAAGCTGCACCAGGGAAGGTTCAGGCTGGACACTAGGAAGAATTCCTTCACTGAAAGAAGGGTCAGGCATTGGAATGGACTTCCCAGGGAGGTGGTGGAGTTACCATCCCTGGAAGTGCTCAAGAAATGACTGGACCTGGCACTTAGTGCTATGGTTTAGTTGACATGCAAGTGTTTGGGCAAAGGTTGGACTCAAAGATCTTGGAGGTCTTTTCAATCCTTAATAATTCTATTAATTGTCTTCCCTTTTTCCCCTCTTCATTTTGTTTTTTTTTCCTTAATTTTCTGCTTTCGTTTCTTAGTACATTTTAAAAGTTTCTGTCTCTGAGTCCAGAAACATAATTTTTTCTTCATATCTGTCAACTTGGATTTTTTCATGGAGCCATGAACTATTTAACTGTGAAAGTAGGAAAACAAACAAACAAGAAAAAGAAAACCTGCCAGAAGTTTAAATTGTATTTTCAAAGTGGAAGAAGACTCACACAAGTTCTCCCATGATATTATGACTGTAACAGTTGACAAGTCTCTCCAGATTTGTACAGTTATTAAAGCCCCTTTGTCTCAGAGAAATTTCTTTGTTGAGTCCTGTGGAACTGAATTCTTTGAGTAATATTGAAAATATTTTCGTATGTCCAAAAAGAATACAGTAAACAACAGTAAGCATCAGAAAGGAGCATAAACATTTGCACTAAGTAGACATATTTTTTTTAAACATGAAAAGGAGAAATTAACAGAAAAAAGAAAGCAAAGAAGCAATGAAGAAAATGAGAATTTCTTTGTAAAAGGAGAGAAGTTCTGTGAAATGTGAAGTGTAGCTGCTGAGTGGAGGCTAATATTTGGAAAAATTAAAAAAGAATGGATAATAAGATGTTCTAAACTCAGAAAAAGAAAAAAAAAAAAAAAAGGACACCCCCTACCCCCCACCCCGGATTTAAGAGTTATGTCAAGAGTAGGAAAAAGACTATATGAAATGAAGTTGTATTTAAAAAAATTAACAAGATGGATAGAGAGAAAAGAAATATGGACACTTGAAAAGCAAAAATGAGATTATGGAACTTAAATTGAGAAACCTCATGACAGAAGTAGTAAAAAATGCATAGTACGTCCTTCATTTTGCACAAATTTTTAGGTTTTTCAATTGTCTGGATAAAGATTACAGTAATTGTGAAAGTACTCAAAGTAATAAAGATTTAAGCATTTTTCTCTGGATTTCCTGACCAACAGAGGAGAAAGCGAAAACTCTGAGGAGAAAGTGAAGGATAGCAAAGTGACTTGAGAATGGATGATGCGAGGGAATTCACAGATCCATGATTTCAGTGACATTTTCAAGAAAGATGTATGATTTTTACCCTGGTGCGTGGAATCAAGGCTAACACTATTCACAAAATAAGTGTTGACAAGGTGCATGTGGAAAGATCAGACACTTTTTTCTCTACTTTTTTCATCCCCATGAATAACTATCATATCTGAATTTGATCAGATCTATAAGCATCCGTTTTTTGATTACCTATGTTTATTCGATGAATGAATCTATGATGCTTGACAAGCAGAAAATCCTACCTTCTCTATTTTATTGTGGTACAGGTATACTACTTCTAGGTCTGGGCTACTACTGAGTATCTTTACCTGATTTTACTGGCTCTTTGCTTGCGTGAGTTTGACATGGGTTTCTATGAAGTTGCTAGTTCAGCACTATGAGGCTGTATGATGGTCAAAGGGATCCATATTCACTCATCTGAGAGATTTTAGCACTTTGGAATAAGTTATGTTCAGCATTTTGTGAGTTTGCAAAACATATTTGATGCTGAAATCTGATAAATAAAAATATTACTGAAAAATTACCATAATGAATTTGTTTTGACAATGTAAACACAAGGCAACAGGGTTTTTTTAGCATGATTGTAATGTATCTTTCCAATGTCACTTTATGCATCAGTTTATCATTAGTCTTCTAACTTCTGGCCAAAGAAAAAGAAAGACTTTAGGGTCAAATTATTGTGACTATTTCTCTGTGAGAGACACAGCAAATTTATGGGTTTGCTGACGCTGCAACATTTTTAGCTGCTAACACCTGTAAATTCAGACACAGTACGATTATGAGTGAGAAAATACCCACTTCCCATCTCAGCATTTGGTTCCATATATTAAAATAGGGTACTTTTTATGTTGCATTATTTTTAACCTTTCATGTATAAAATTAATTGTAATTTAATATCACAATTTCAAAAGACTTCCTTACAAAAAGTAATAAAGTAATGCATAGGGCATTTCTCTCAAAACTCAATTACCAGTTATTAATTTACTGCACCTACAGTAGTAAATGAAGCCTGTGCATAATTTCAGGTTTTTGTTTGTTTGACATGTTGCTGAGCATTAAACTTTATTGACAGTCATGACATTGAGCAAACCAAAATAATTTTACCTATGTTCTTTTTTGTGTCATTATTTTGAAATAGACTATATTTGACATTTTCTTCAAAGTAGTGTAACTTCTAAATTCCTTTTGTCTCAGACAATGCAATGTTTATTAGAAATAATTTGCTGCTGCAGAGAACCTTCTTATTTTAAATCATTTTGTATTGCTCATATAAGAAATCCTTTTCCAAAGCAGAGTATTGATTTTTTGCTTGGATGTCATACACAGCAAAGAGACAGTGCCTTCCCTTTGCATAAACTTTTCCATTAGATAAAAATTTCTGAAGATAAAAAGAGAATTACGATATCATATTAATATCTATAAAATTTGGAAAATACTTAAATTGTATTTTTGAAGTAGCATTACCTCTCTTTTAACTATTTTTTTTCTGTGTTAAAATATTGTTGACATTTCATATATACACAGTTCTCTTTAAGATACTAAGTAAAGGTCATTAATGCTAACATGGTTACATGGATTCTTAGTAAGATATTCATAATTCTTTTATGCTTCACTTAAAGGTATTTTGTTTGCAGGATAAAATAGAAAGAAAGGAAGACAGTAGATAAAATTTTAAAAATCAAAGACAATAATACAAGCTGTGTTACTCCTAGGGACCAGTTCAATTTTAGTGTATTCTAAAAGCCCAAAGTCATCCATTTAATTTTCTTTTTTAACTGATATCATCATGAAAATAACCTAAGTGTCTGTGAGGGAAGAAGAGAATACAGTCCATCATGTAAAGGGAGAAAATAAAGGAAATAGAATCAGTAGCATAAAGCAAGGCTAACACTATATAATACATACATAACCCCTCAAGTTTTTTTTGGCTTTAAGATTAGTCTTTGAAAAATTAGTCAAATGTAACAGTTATGAAATATTTATCTATTTATTTAGTTTTTCTGTAAATTTACATAAGAAAAAATGATTTTTCTCTCTTCCTCCTTATTAATCAGAGAATATATCACGATATGGTTCACTGAAACATTAAATGATTTAGCAGCTCTTGACCTTATGCTATAGAGAGAAGAAAACGCTTCTAAAAGCATGAACCTCATGATTACTAGCAGCATTAGTCCTATGATGTGCCCCAAAATCTTTAAATTCTGTTTACTTTTCTTTTGATCCTTGGTATATTTTAGAATATCAATTGCTTATTATGTTCTATAACTCAAGATGGCCTCACCACACTTTATTATAAATGTTCAATTTTTCATGTATTTTTCAGTTTTATATGTATTTTATTAGTCTGCATCCTTTTCCTCCTGCCTGTTGTCTATCTTTCCTTCTCTTCACCTGCAGCAGCAAAAGTCATGGCTATCAGCTCTGCAATCAGAATATGTGCCTGTTGCTAAAAGTATATTATCAATTTGGTTGATTTTTTTCTCACCTTGGTTTGCAGGACTGTGTCTACTTATGTTCAATAAGTGTATTGACTTATTGAAGTCAATACACTTATTCCGTAACCTTTGTCAGGTTATCTGACAACTTACTAAATACATTAAACAAACACCTGGTCATACTCAGAGAGACCATAACAGGTGAAGCAAATCCACTGACTTGCTCAGTGAACTGGGCACATAGAATTGGCAGGCTTTTTTGGGGCTTCCAGGGACAATGACCCAACCCATGGGAATGAGCTGTCTCTCTCCTGCCTACACTAAGGGATTGCAGCAGCCTCCTTTCCATCAGACTGGAGATGCAGAACTTGCCTGGGTCCTAAAGATGTCGGGAGATGGCAATCTTCAGCAAACAATCATTCATTTTATTCCAAGGCTGTGTTCTTCAAGAAACACTTTAAGTAACTTGCTATCATTTTTTTTTTGTCTGTATTTTTTTCACTGTAATGGTTCACAAGCTGTTGAACTGTTATGCAATCTGAAGTATTTTTTACATCTGCTGAATAAATGCTTTTACTTTTTCATCTTGACTAAAAATCTGTGTGTAGGGTCGTTCCTCCTCTCCTTTTCCTTTCTTCTTATTTTTCTTATGTGGAATCAAGCTTTGTGTGCAGAATACTGAATTCTTTCCTGTTTCTTGTTCATTTATGGACTTTTTTTATTTTATTTTATTTTTCATACACAGGGAAAAGTCCATCAGTGTTATATTGGCTGCATCCTAGGAAAAGCCTGTGTGGCAGTCTCTGCTACTCAATAAAAGGAGCCCCAGAAGTATTTAATTTTCCATAGGTGAAAGTAAAAGTCTTGCTGATGCCAACACTGCTACTATTAGCTCGCTCTGTGGTACACTGGGTGGATTGCTTGTACATAGCAGCTGGCTCTATCTATTCTTCAGTTTTATGGTGATGCTTCTAACATCTTAATATGCAACCAATAGGTAGATTTTATTTCAGTCCAGTTTTGGTTTTGGTTTTGTTTCTGGTTGTTTGGGGTTTTTTCTGTAGTAGATGTATGATGGTCTTTGCACTACTTTGATTTTCCATTGAGGATAACTGCACTCATTTTATTTCATTATGTGAGATTTGGAGCCAAGGGCTGGAGCAGGCCTAGTTTTGTATAGGCTACTGGAGAAGCAAAGGAGTGCTTCTAAACTCTCAAGGTGCAACCTAACACAGAGAGTATATGTGACTCATTTACCTATATAAATATATACTATATATACTATATATATATATATATATACACACTATATATACTTATATAAATGTGGGCTGTTTCTGTAGTCAATAAACATAATTAAACACTTATCTTTTTGTAAATACTAAAATACGTGTTGCATCTAAAAAAACTATACATATCCAATGTTAATTACGAAGAGGCTTGACTGCCTCGGATGCAGACATCTGTACTAGTGCAAGATTAAGTGGGATATAAACTCCCTCAGTGCCTGAGTCCAAACTGATTGGAATTGTACAACTTTGGCTTATCCATGGTACAACTGTTTCCAAATTATTTATGATAAAGCCTGTTAAATTGCAATCCTCTACTTCCATTATTAATTTTTAATTTGGTACAGAATATGATGAGACTGTTAACTAATATTCTATTGCAGATGCTGAGGAATCTTCAGAGGTATGTGTCTAAGAGCTGTCCACCCTCATTGAAATATACTAAAATTTTTAGCATTTTTTTCCAACCATATTTCATGTCATAAAGACCAGCAATCTTCAACCAATATATTGCAAGCAGTTCAACCTCCTGTTGTTAGCCAGAGCAATTAATTTGCTATTGTATTGATCAACTAAAAGAAATTATTCCAACAAGTCTTTAGAAATTTTATGTTCTCACCTTGGTACAATACTGTCGTATAAGAAATACTACTGCTCATGTCATAGTCTGGTTTGTGTGAAGAACAGGCAACTAGTCATAAATTCCTTGAAGGATAACTGACAAACATCTGGAAATGACAAAGAATACTTGTTAGACTGCAAGTTAGAACTCATCTTCACAAATGTACAGTAAGAAAATATTGTTTTTCAGTTGAGCAGGTTTGCATATCCCTTCCCTGTTTTTTATCACTTTTTACATTTGAAGTCCTCTTCAGCTGCCTAGTACAATACAATCCCTCTTTTACCAAACTTCTGCTATCACATTTCAGTTACAGGAGATGTTAAAATATCTTGTTAATCAATATGTAATTATTTAAATTTAAAAAAAATAAAAATCATTGCACTGCAGTTTTCGCAGAAATATTAAAATCAGAGCACTCCATGGATTTCAGGCACTTTAAGTGAACCCTGGCTTTATGATAGAAGTATCAAATGCTCTCTCCACTCTTTGCCTTAGACCAGTGTTCTTCCCTTTAGTGATAAAAAAAAATTCTAAATGTTTAAATCAGTGATGCACATGTAGAGAACAACCCCCAGTATAAAAGAACCTGAATTTTCCAGAGAAATATAATGTAAAAAGCTTCAAAATAAGAAGACTGGAATATTAATAGTGCTCAAATAGGTCGGTATTACTTTAAACTGGATGACTTTGCTAAACGTTGCTTAGGGTAGTATGTGGTATGATTGTGCATAAACTGTTAATTTATAATGTCGTATAAATACAGTAACATATTTAGTAAAAAGCTGCAATGTAGAACAGCTGTTGGTTGTTGCCTTCAGTCTTGTTCATGGTGAGCAGAAATTACAATAGATGTAGTTCGATTGCAATCTACTTGGATTACTCCAAGGTGTAACTGAACTCACAATGTGATGGCAAATTTCCACGATCCAGGTCAGGATTTCACAAGTAAATTTTTTTCTGCTGGTAAAATTGATTTAAGATAGATCCACCTTTCTTCCTTTCCCCCTCCTTTTGCTACTTCTCAGGATTTAGAGTAGAACTCATCTGCTTATGAAAAACAAACCTGTACATGTTCTTCAGGGAAATCTTGCAATTCAAACCACTAAAATAAACAAAACATACAAACAAACCCAAAATTTAACATTAAAAAGTTATAATCCAAACTACAAGATTTTAGCAAAAATAAATTAGATTAATTCCATTTTTGGTCAATAAGGTATTTTGTTATTGAGTTTAAGGAAGCTTAAATTCCTTTCTATATTTTTATGTGGAAGAACTGAAAATGGGAAAGAAAGAATTTTTAGCCATGTATTCCATATCATGGATGAAATACACATGTACTTACCTAATTAAGATTCATCAAGATTCATATCTAACAAGTAAAACAACTCAGACCAATAGTGTTCTTCTTTAAATCAACTATAGAAAAAACACTCCCTTCCAATATAAGCCAAGAATTTAACTCTGTGACCAATTCTGTGAGTTTTGATACAAACTTTCTCCAATATTTTGCATGTTTGTTTGTCCAACTTCTGCCAAGATTTTCTACCTCTTTTCACCTCCACCTTTGCTGCATTACCTCTCTTTTAAAAAGAATATTTGATAAAACCATTAAATGCTTTTTATTGACAGCTTTTTATAATTACACAAACAGTAAACTTCCTTTTCTGAAATGAGAGAAAGCCTCAAAAGCTTTCTGACAATTGAATACATGAAGTAGTCAGTAAATAGATTGGAATAAGACAAGGATGTTTTTGATTTTGTAACAAAATTCTTAAATTGTTATTGAATATGTACTAGATCTCATTTTACTTTATGTCCAATATTAATAGAACATCAATAAAAATATAAATAAATGATGGAAAATAAGATTATGCATCATATTTGTTATTGCTGAAAATGCTAAATCATAATGATTTAAGCAATAAGTTGTAATTTTTTTTCCATTAAACATTTTAGTACTGCTTGTCAAGTGAGGCAATGGAGGAAATAACTATTAAATATGAAACTCAGAAGCTAGCTTACACTAAAACATGAGAGCTATTGAATCATTAAAACTAGCTTTGGCCTCTATAATTAAAAAAAAAATCCTTTGAAGATTTCTCTTAGATATCAGATTAATTATGCCAAATAGAATTTACATGGCTAACAAGTTCTATTAAGTGTCACTTCCCCTTCATTTTTTTTTCCCTTCCCTTCCCTTCCCTTCCCTTCCCTTCCCTTCCCTTCCCNNNCTTCCCTTCCCTTCCCTTCTAAATAAGTTGTTTGGAGTTAATACTAACAGATTTCTATGTGGCTTCTTTTTCATGTTTTGAAAGTCATGACATAATTTTTTGCAAATTAGTCCTAATTTGCATTTAAATTTTACAATCATGATTAAAAACAGAATACCAAACTTACACCTGTGTTTCTAGTTCTAATGGCTTTAAACAGTATTTCACATTGAACATTCTTTATGATAACCCTGCAAAACGTACAAAGTAAACTTTACAAACAATAACAACTTTACAAACAATGACATGTTTCATACAGCATGTAGTATAGTGTGTCCAGAAAATAACACTTTGTTTTTAATTTGAAAATTTTATCAACAATTTTGGACAATGGTATCCTGGGGTGCATCAGGAAGAGCACTGCTATCATACCAAGAGAGGTGATTCTGCCCCTCTACTGAGCCTTGGTGAGACTGCATTTGGAGAGCTGAGTCCACTTCTGGGCTCCTCAGTACAAGAGACATGAAGGTCCAGGAACGGACCCAGTAGAGGGAGATAAAGTTGCCTGGGGGTCTGGAGGACAGGCTCATGGGGACAAGCTTAGGGACCTGGGCCTGTTCAGCCTTGAGAAGAGAGAGATTATGAATGCATGCAAATATCTTAAGGGCAGGTGTCAAGAGGATGGGGCCAGGCTCTTTTCAGGGTTTGGTTTTTTTGTGTGTGTTTGTTTGGGTTTTTTTGTTGTTGTTTTGGTTTTGGGTTTTTTTTTTCATGACACTGTCGGGTGTTATAGTGTGTATTTTGTCTCGGGATAAGCTTTTTGGTTGAGTCCTAGACAATAAATCTGTCACTTGCTGTTGAATTCTGTTCAGTCTTTCATCACTCTTCCACATCCCTAGTGATATAGTGGTTCAAACCACCACACCAGTAATGGGATGATAATGGCTAAGAGGCACAAACTGAAATACAGGAAGTTCCATCTGAACAAACCTGATTTGTTTTGAGGGTGACAGAGCCATATTGTAGTTTCCTTCTTTGGAGACATTCATAACCCTCCTGGATGTACACATGTGCAATCTGCTCTAGGTGAACTAACCTTAGCAGGAGGGCTGAACTAGGTCACTTCCAGTGATCTCTTCCAGCCTTACTCATACTGTGATTCTGCGATTAATTTTTGCTTCAAAACTCGTGTGGTTTTACTTTTTCTTCCATTACTCTTTATAAGCAGAAGTCTGTGCAATCATTTGATCCTCCACATCCAAATAATACTGTGTGCCTTCTCAGTCTAAAGAGTAAAACAAATAAATGTTTTAAATGTTTTAGATCTTTCTCAGTATTTCAAGAAAAGCTTTTGTCCTCAGGGTTATTTATCTTAATGATTGAAACTATTATTAATTTAATCATTAGTGAAAATATGGGAAAAATAATTCCAATTAATTAGAGAAAAAAATCTTTGTTTCATTGATTAGATTACCTGTTAATGATGAGTGCTTTGATATATGAAAGGATATTAATTGTATCTCTGATTTATCAGTGATTTTTCATCACAGCACTTCTATACTTACCTATATTTCAGAAGAAACTAAAATGTAGTGTTTGCATAGATAAGACAAAAATTCCACAGTAACATTTCCCTGCAAAAAAATTTAATTGCAGAGATTTTAAAAGTCATTTTGTGAAGAAAAGGGAAAACATGACTTGAAAAGAGTAAGACCGTACTAAAATGCTCACATTGTTAAATGGAGTGGTTAATAACAGCAAAAGAAACTATTTCCAGATGATTTCAGATAACAAGCTCAGTGAGCATAAGGAAAATGAAAGAAAACCGATACAGAGAGGATGTTAAAAAATAACTTTTTACTTGTAGAAAAACAAATACGCAAAACTCTCTAGCAGACAAGGATATTAATTAGAAATATGGGGATCAATCAAGAAATAATTATAATATAACCAGGGAGTCACAAAATTTACAAACACGTTCTTATAAAGGCCCACATTTTTCTACCTTGCTCCTCACATTTCTTCTCTTTTTAGTGTATTGTCTTCACCACACAGTTTTCAACCTTAAATTAAATCAAAATTTTTGATTTAAACAGACGTATTTACTAATGCATTGATTTTTTTCTTGGTTAAAAAAACATACATATAAAAAAAATTAAAATTAGTCTAACCACAAGAAAAAATTAAATGAGTCCTCTTATACAGAAGCCAGGAGCATAAGTTTATAGAATTGGTGAATATGAAAAGTACTGTGATATTACATGATGAAACTATATATTCATTAAAAAAATTCAAATATGTTCTGTCAAGATCACATAGATTCAACACTATTCCACAACCACCTGAAGAGATACTAGTAGTTATTACTATTTCTCTCTGTCCTTTTTAACAAATATTTTTTCTTCTTTTTAGATTTGTCATAATTATGTCTTAAATCACACTATGTTATTTTTTCATAACATTCATTTTGTATAATGTCCATATATCTGAATGAAAGATTCTTTCCTGAAATTTTTAAAATTATTTTATTTTTATTAGCCATTTAAAAGATGTTTATGGAGTAGGGTGCACTATAATTTTTATTCTGTAAAGATTTAAATCCCTGTTTCTTTCTCTTGTGTAAGTACTTCAGACCATAAACATAGGCAAAGCTAAATATTAATGTATGGGAAGGGTCTTTTTGCCTGTTATTTTTTTTTTTCCTCTGGATCAGGCCTCATAACTGTTTTGATCCACAGTATTCTATGCATTTTCAGAGACAGGTTATTTTCACATTTGCTCTCTGACTCTCAGGGTATGGAACTACTACTGACAAAACTACACATATGAAGAAAATAAAATAAATCATATTTTCCTACAAAATATGGATTCCTGGTTATTTATTTTTACTCATCTCCAGGGAATAAAATAATACAATTTCATTGGGAAAAAAGAGTGGAATAATGAAGGAGCTAACATTTTAAAATAACAATTTAACATTTATGTGTCATTGACAAATCAACGCAAAACCACAGAGACAAGAGAAGAGGAGGGAAAAAATATGTCTTACAATACATATTTAAAAGCAAAATCAGAAAGAGTAGGATCCGGTATGTTAAAATGTTTAATATTTCCATACAGTTCTTAGTCACTTGAGAGACAAAAAAAATGTTACATTTAACAATCTTGGATTCTAACCACCTTTTTAGCAAAGAAGCAGTAAAATGCCTACTATTTTCTCCTCCTACACATTGCATAATAATATAGAAATGCTTTTTACCAAATCTGTCTAAAGGATTATTGTGGTTTAACCCCAGCCAGCAACCAAACCCTATGCCGACACTCGCTCACTCCCCCACCAGTAGGATCAGGGAGAGAATTGGAAGGATAAAGCCCACAAAACTCCTAAGTTGAGATAATGACAATTTAATAAGAAAAGCAAAAGCCACACACAAAAGCAAAGGAAACCAAAGAATTAATTCACTGCTTCCCATGGGCAGGCAGGTGTTCATTCATCTCCAGGAGATCAGAGTTTTGTCACACATAACGGCTACTTGGGAAAACAAACACCTTCACATGAAACCTCTCCTTTCCTTCTTCCTCCACCCAGCTTTATATACTGAGCATGATGTCATATGGTAAGGAGTATCCTTTTGGTCAGTTTGAGTCACCTGTCCTGGCTGTGCCTTCTCCCAAACTCACATGCACTCCCAACTTCCTTGCCAGCATGGCAATATGAAAAGCAGAAAAGACCTTGACTCTATGTAAATGTGGTGGTTTAATCCACCTTTTAGCGTTCAGGGGGCAGGTTCAATAAAGGTGATGGAAAACTGAATAGAGTTGTAGCAGGTGAACAATTTATTACAAGGGATTTGAATTAGAGAGGTGGGGTAACCCACAGGAGACCCCAGAATTACATTGAGGGACACCCAACACACAAGGAAAAAAAACACACAAAAAAGGAAAAAATCATAAAAAGAAAGGGAAAACTGTTCTTTTCAGCCAGATGACTAGCCGAAAAAACAGGGAGGAAGGGTAGGAAATGGTGTGTCTCCCTTCTCTCTCTCTCTCTGGAAGCACTTCCGGCCCTTCAGCCTCTCTGAAAAACACAAAAAGAAATGAAAATGATTCCCTCCCACCAACTTTCTGAAGGATACTTGCTAGCAAGCTGGAAACGGCTCCTGGGTTGAGAGAAATGGGTGGAATCCCGCCATGGGGG
>VXBA01001268.1:214843-240189 GCA_013399895.1 Serilophus lunatus
TTCTTGTTTACTTCTTCTCGAACTTATATTAGACCTTATTGAAGTTCTCCTTCACAGTCTGACTTCCAGTCAGGAAGCATAATGGAGAATGGGAGTATTTCACAGTTGCTTGCTTGCAGCTTAAAAAAAAAAAAAAAGGCTTTCTATGATTTTGACAATGCTTAAGACATGAATAAGATTTCAGTCCATCACAGGGTCTAGAACACGGGTCCTCAAACTACAGCCCGTGGGCCGGATACAGCCCGCCAGGGTCCTCAATCCGGCCCGCCGGTATTTACAGAACCCCCCCGCCTCTGTCCTGTCTGCCGTCTGCTCTCGGACGGGGAGAGCCCCCGGCCCTCCGCAGTCCCACGGGCGGCTCTCTGCGGGGCCGGCGCTGCGGGGCGGGGCGGGGAGGCGGAGTGCGGGGCTCGCCCCCGGGCTGCCCCGCGCTGCGACAGCAGTGACAGATATGGAACCTAACACTGACCATCTCATTAGCCAAAAGCAGGCCCATAGTTCACACTGAAATATTATTTGTTTGTGTTCTTCAATTGTTCTTAATTTTAAATACTGCATTCTTTTCCCTGTTTTTTGTGCACTACTACAAATAAAATATGTGCAGTGTGCATAGGAATTCGTTCATTTTTTAACAAACTATAGTCCGGCGCCCGACAGTGTCTGAGGGACAGTGAACCGGCCCCCTGTTTAAAAAGTTTGAGGACCCCTGGTCTAGAAGATAAATAATATGAAGAACAGCTGAAGGAGCTGGGGTTGTTTAGCCTGGAGAAGACAAGTACATAGATGACTTTATCACACTGTACAATTACTTGAAAGGAAGTTGTAGCCAGGTGAGGCTCAGCTTCTTCTGCCAGGCAACTAGTGACAGGACAAGAAGGCATAGTCTTAACCTGCCACAGGGCAGGATATTAGGAGGAATTTCTTCACAGACAGTTTTCAAGCATTGGAATGGATTGCCCAGGGGGATGGTAAAGTGATGATCCCTGGAGGTGCTCAAAGAAAAGAGGGTGTTGCACTTAGAGCCATGGTCTAGTTGACATGGTCGTGTGCAGTCCAATATTGGACTCTTTGATGTCAGAGGCCTTTTCTAGCTTGATTGATTCTGTGATTCTGTGACAAATTTTAAACACAGTTGGAGCTCTTAGAAGTTGATGGTTTCAAATCTTGGAATAATTGCCCTAAATGTGGTCCCAGAGAAGAATATTTACCCCAAAATCAGTAAAATTAAAATTCTTAGAAAAAGTTCTCAAAACATTTTAAATTAAGGAGATTTTATATTACTTTTAAAAAAAGTGTTTCAAACTCAAACCAAAACACTAAAAATGCTATATATTTTGGCTTTGGAAAGGAAAGGATGAATCTGCTCAAGAAATTCAGAATAACTTTCTAAATAGTCAGAGAAAGCACCATTTTCAGTAGTGGTACATATTTTGGGTAAAATACCTTAGGGTGGCATATCCCAAGTACCAAGGATGCACTTCATTTCAATACAGCTAGAGCACAGCACTCGGAAAAATAATTTCCCTGAACATCCCTTTATATTTATGGCCTGAGACGTTTTATCGAAGTGGGTAATGCCCCAAGATATGTGTTCATCTTCTCTAGCTTCTAGTTCCCTTTGGAGGACCTAGCATCTTGAAGAGCTGATTACTGAAATCCTGTTGTTATTAATTAAAAAAAAAACAGCATGAAGGCAGTTATGGAAATCAGAAAAGAAATACGCTAAATTTAGAGCTCCTGATTCATACTTCATACTTCGGAGTTTGTCTAAATTACAGAGTTGTTCTCTTTGAATTTTCTCAGCCTTGGCATCAGGTACTGTAAATAGAAAAGAATAACCTTATCTCAGGTGTCTTTTCAGATTTGGCAAATACATTTTATCTTTGAACTAGATTTGTGTCTGTCATTAATATTTTTCTCTACAAGACTTCCAAAAATGTGAGTTCTCTTTTGGGTTATAATTCCTTCAGTTTAATATAATGGCCATACTGCATGTCAGTATATTTTGGGGATTACATAACTATCAACCTCAATCTGTCAAACAGTTTACAGAATGGAAAGCTGCTAAAAATTTGAATGAATTGAAATAATGTAATTTATGTCTTCTTTGTTATTTTCTTTGTCTCCCAGAAACTACAAATTTTAAAGTTACTTTTAAAAGGCAAAAATGGGGAAAGTCGCACCATCTAAGTTTTAATATTTTATACTGCTCTGTCTGCAAGCCATACCACTAAAATAGGTTAAAACTGAAGTAAATCAAAGAACACTGAGCACAATGTGTCTTTCTATTTAGGAATCTTAAGCTTTATTTCTATGAGGACAAAAGTAAAGACAAATATTTAATTGAGCTTTATCTAACAAGACTTAGTTAAAATCAATTTTCTGCTCCTTTTCATAACATGAGAGCTATTAAGGTTAATCATCTGCTTAAACTACAGTTTGAACATTATGATTTTTCTTTTTCCCAATCATTACGTTCTGCAAGTGGAATGGCCTGTTTCTTTCCCATAATATACATTACCGCAGAGGAAAATCTAATCTACAAAGTCCTACTCTTCTTCAATCTTTTCTGATTTCTTAAGCAAAAAGCGGATAGTGTTTTTGGAAAATTTGGGTGTTTTATTAGAAGCATTCTTACCTATTTAGAGCAGTTCTGAATATTTCAAGAAAATTTTACTTACCATTCATTGCTATCAATTTGTTTTCTACTGCTAACCCATAGAAACTAAAGGATTTTGTTTCTTCTTTAAAAGCCATTTTTTTAATCTACTGTATCATATACTCCTAGATAAGAGGGCCCAAATGATATTAATAAATTGAAGAGGGAACCCAGAGTGCATTTAAATGGTGGTTCAATGATTTTCCATAACTGGAATTAAGAGAGAACCCATTCACTGTTTCCAGACCAGTCCAACTCAGACTTTCTACCAGACAGATCTGTCCCAGCGGAAGGCAGTCCTGAACAGCATGAATGCCAGTCACACATGCCACTTTGACTCTGCACTACTCTGTAATAGTTTTACAGCTTGAAGCTCTGTTTACCCTGGCAAACTTAACATAGACAACACATGGCTTTAAGCAGTGGTGGGGTCAGCATTTTTTAGTTTGCCTGCTGGTGCTGGATCAGTAATCATTCCTGCAGAGTTACAGTAGTCCTACATAACAGCTTGGCACAATTCAGAGGATAAAATGGATGAAGAAATACTGCTGAAACCACTGTGATTTTTCAGAGTTAAAAAATAATCTAACTATAGGGGCCAAGCCACACCATGTGATTTGATGTTAGGGTTATATAACAGACCCTGCTTCTTTGTATTTACTTTTTAGAACACAGCTGAGAACATACAGTTGTGTGGGATATAGCAACAAGGATAGAAGGAAGAGAGAGAGGAATAGCCACTTGTGTAGCTTTAAGACTTGTAGAGACCACGAAGAGGATGAGAACTAAAATACTAACAGGAATTTAAAACCAATCTGAACAGCAAATCCATACCAGGAAGGACACCTAAACAGCAAAGGATATAGTCAGAAAAGCCTCAAGACAAAATATTTTAGGGGCAGTATCTTTCTTAAAACAAAAAAAGAGTGAAAACAAGCAAGAGAATTAGCTTCAGGCCAGGCATGGAACAATCTCTATAGGAAGTTTAAGATATGTTTCATTTCAGGATACATAATTTATGTAGTATAAGCATAATTTAAATCTTATGCTACTGGGCTCCTTGAGCAGAGAGAGAAGAAATTTTGTCTATTTCTTCCATTTTGACCAAGCCACCCATCTATAAGATGAAATTCAGAAGTGTTTCACTTTCAGATTTCAACAGAAGTTTACCAATTTACCATGACTACTTCATGCAGACTTCACTTTGTATACCTGTTGAAAATCAATTCACTTTTCATGTGATAATGCCATTCTAGACACAGCAGAATAAGCTATATTTGACAAATTCTAGGAAACCATCTGCCATTTAGGGAATGTATGCCTCCTTTCCAAGATTCTGATAGCCATATTCCACAATCTGATAACGAAGTTCATTTAAGAAACTGTACGAGATTTCAAGTTCCATCAGTTCAAGTTGCTTCTACAAAATTAAAATATTCTTAGATTATGTTGTGGTTGAAACCTGGCTGGCAACTTAGCACCATGCAGCTCCTTGTACCCTTCCCCATGAGCAGGATGGGGGAGAGAATCAGAAGGGTGAAAGTGAGAAAACTCGTGGGTTGAAATAAAGACAGTTTAATAGGTAATGCAAAAACTGCACACCCAAGCAAAGTAAAACAAGCAATTCATTCCCTGCTTCCCACGAGTTGGCAGGTGTTCAGCCATCTCCAGAAAAGCAGGCCTCCATCATGTGTAAATGTGACCTGGGAAGACAAATGCCATCACTCTAAATGTCCCCTCCATTCTCCTCTCCCAGGCTTTTTTGAGCATGATGCTATATGGTGTAAAATATACCTTTGGTTAGATGGAATCACCTGTCCTGATCAAATTGCTGAATGTTAAATTACTTAAGTATAATAGAGCTCAGAATTTCCATTTACTAAACTCATGGAAGTAGGTAAATTACTTTTACTACTGATATATGACAACTTTTTATTTCTGTAGTGTGTTGGTTAGAATACTCAAGGTTGGTTCATTTGAGATCAGCAGTCAGGATAAAAAGAGTTATTCAGCTTTTGCTTATGACCTTTAAATGTGCACTCAGTCATGGAATTATCTGTCCTGAAATAGAAGGAAATTGATGTTAACTGTAGCATATGTCACTAAATGTTGCCTATTACAAGATAACGCACTGAGGTTTAAAAAGTTCATAGCAGATAAAATGAAGTAATTCTGAGGCAAAGGAACTTTGTTGTAGGAGTTCTGGTACCACCTTTTTTGCTCTCAAGGCACATATTCAGATTTTGTGCTCTAGTGTCTGGTTAGATGGATGTATTTTCTTTCTTCTGCAATACAAAGCATTTAACTTCTGTTACATGCTAACATAAAATTAGGTGCAAACCCATTTTTCTGCCTCAATGTCATTCATTAGTTTTGCTTCCATGTGTTTCACAGAAACAGTTGAGGTTTTCAGAAAACCCTCTGCTAACAAATAGCTTATTCTTTACCATACCTTTAAATATTTGGTTTGGAAAGCTTGCAAAGGGCATTTTGAGTCACTGTTAGAAATTAATTATTTGGTTAAAGCCTTTCACAGAGTAATTTTAAGGATGCATATGTATATATTTTTATTGGTCAAAGATAACTACAGAGCTATTATTTCTTTCTGATAAAGGCAGTGACATCAGATTCTCCTGTGCTTCCTTTTAACTCTATCACACTTTTCTCTTCTGACTTTGGAAAAGAGTAGTAACATTTCTTTGCCTAGGCCTACTAAAAAATAATTTACTTTTGCCCATGTTTGCTTCATGTTCTCCATTTATCTTGCACACTTTTTTGCAAAAGATATGTTCTCTCTTTCTGTTTTGGTCCAATGTCTGGCAACATTAAAACTTTATCTTTAATGGTGGGCTTAAAATTGAAATATAATAGAAATTTAAATGTTCAACCATAAAAGAAAATTTTGTTATATATGAGTCTGTGATGAGCTGTTCCTACCATCTGTCTTATCACATTATCAGTTCTTTTTCTTTCAATATTTCTTTCCTAATTTATAGTAGGATAAAAAGATAAATATTTTATCTTTATTTTTAAGATATTATGAATATTAATTGCAATAAATTATAGTTAATGTATAAGTTAGGAATAGTATAGAACAGAAATAACACTTTTTATGTTTGCAATTTTTGGCTACTATAATTGAAATTAAAGTGCAGAAAAGACTAATGCTCAGAAAAGAGCTGGTATTTATTCTTACTACTACTCAACTTGTATCTTAAAGATCAGGTCAGATTTTGATCAGGACTCAGTTGTGCCTAAATCTAAGCTAGTTCAAAATTTGTTATAAATTCTAATTGGAATACATTCACATAAACTCTAAAAGTTTTTTAAATTATTAATTGAAACAGAAAGAAGAAAATATTCATAGTCATCATCCGATGCATATCACTAGCCCACATAGTTATGAAATGCTCATCTAGGTACTCCTCTTTTGTCTTAGATGTGTCCATTACTCAGTTAAATTTTCATTTTAGGTGGACAGTAAAGGCTTCAAGACAGCAAACATGTTGCTAATCTGTGCTAATTCAGTATTACAATTAGCACTGTCAGAATCTTAATGAATGTCAAGAATGTAGAAGTAATGTTTTTATGACTAATTATTATTTGCAGCATTTTCAAACAATGTTTTTATTTTCCAAGGAGACATTACAAAATAAAATTTTTAATAAATGTTAACAGTTTTAGTTAGTTTTTACCTTGAATAGTAATATTTATAAATTACTAAATGCTTAGCTGTAGCCTTTATATTACAAAGTATTCCTTTGTATAATTTCCACGACACTATGTTCACTACATTCAAATATATTAAAATTCTTTTGGGGGTTTAATAATGCTCCATTTGAATAGGTACCTCAGAATGATAAACTGGTCAGTGATCTCAGTTTAAAAATACTCATACTCTGGAATCTTATACTTTAGGTTTTTTTAACTGCTGTACCTTTTTGTCACTTCTGGGCATATAATTTGAATTCCGAATGATTCAATATCTCAGAAAATTTTCAAGGCAATTTATATATCTAAAATTCTGGCTTCTCAAAAAAGACATTGCAACTGCTGACTATAAGTCTAAAGAGAAACAGATTTAAGTAAACAAATTGCATTACTGCCATTAACTTTGTCATAATTAGGTATGTGTGAAATTGTTAATAAGTAGCAGTTTGGAAAATACAGGAATATACACATGTGAATATTTGTGTGTAAGTGTATGCACATACATGCAGATATACATGTAAATAGCTATGCTATATGTGTGAGTGTTTATGTGTGTATGTTATGTACAGCTGCAAAATAATTCAGATTTCCAGAGATCCTAAAGAATCTTGGAACCAGATCTTAAAAGACTGGCAATTGTCACCCTTGGTTTGTACAAATTTGTACAGATTATCTGAAATGGGGTGGTCCACAAGATTAAGAAGTTATGTGTAGCTATGTTATAGAGTTTGCTAAACAATCATGATGAGAATAAAAATGAAATAACTGTTTTCCTTAGCAAAAAGAATATGTTGTTATATTCATAAAGCCGTGAGATGTGAGTTCAAAAGTCTGAAGTCACAAAACAAAATTTAATTCACTGATCAATATTCGGTTAGCATATTTATGACCTCAAGCCTCATCACCACTTCAATCAGAAACTTTAAAATGTAGAACACAAAGAAATTAGCTAAAAGGATGATGGGGAAATTAATATTATTAACATTCATAATAATGATAATAACAATAATAATAATTAGCAGTAGTAGCAACAGTAGTAGTAGTAGTAATGATGATAATGATGTTTAGGAACAGAGAAAAGCATAATGAGGACAAAACATCATCATCATGCTGTAATTTGATATTAATAATATTAATAAAAAAGTCTAAAATGTAAACATTGGAAGTAGAAACATTCTAATCAAAATGTTAAACATCAGACACACAGGGTTTTGGACTGTTGTGAAAGGTTCCTTTTACCCTTTGCACATAAGATATACAGTATCACATCAGGCAAGAATTTTCTTTTGGCTGCAAATAGGCCACAAGGGTGCATGCTGATCCCTCTAGTCACACCTCATGTTGCAGTGAATTCCCACACACTGTCACTGAAATATGGCATAAAACTCTTCTTAGTCTCATGAATGGAATGAAATCTTTCTGCAGGATATTTTTGACATGAGTTCAAAAGATTTTCTCACAGAAAGGCAGAAGGAATTCTTATTAAAACAAGGATGAATCTCAGTGGCTGGCATCTAAAAGTTACCCCTCTCTTTTTAATTATCCTGTCTCCTTCCATGGTTAATGGAGAAATTAAGATTCCTCCAAAGAGTATCCTATGTATGAAATCGAACAACTATTTTAAGGTATGTTGAATCATATTATGTATGTGCCTCTCTCTTTTTGTTGTATTTTGGACAGACTGGAGGTTAATTTATTGTATGTTATTAACCTCAACTTTAGTTACATGAGGGCGAATTTTTATTTTTTTTTATATTAGACAGTTGCCCTTGGCTGAATGCCAAGTGCCCACCAAAGCTACTCTATCACTCCTCTTCTCTGCTGGACAGGGAAAGAAAATATAACAAAAGGTTCTTGGGCCAAGATAAGAACAGGTGGAGATCATTCATCAAATATCATCCTGGGCAAAGTAGACTTAATTCAGGGAAAATAGTTTCATTTACTATCAATAAAATCATGATAGGATAATAAGAAATAAACCCAAATATTAAAAATACCTTCCCCCTACCCCTCCCTTCTTCCTGGGCTTAACTTTATTCCCAGTTATCCACCTCTTCTTCCTCCAACTTGGTGGTGCAGAGGGATGAGAAATGAGGATTGTAGTCAGTTGTTGTTTCTGCTGCTCCTTCCTCCTCAGAGGGAGCACTCCTCCCTACTCTTCCCCTGCTCCAATGTGGGATCCCTGTCTCAGGAGACAGTCCTCCATGAACTTCTCTAATGTGAGTCCTTCACACAAGTTGTAGCTCCTCACAAACTGCTCCAGTGTGGTCTCTGCCATGGCGTGCACTCCTTCAGGAAAAGGCTGCTACAGTGTGGGTACCACACAGCGTCTCAAGTTCTGTTAGCAAACCTGCTCCAGTGTGAGCTCCTCTTTCCAAGGCTCCAGATGTTTTTGCCAGGAGCCTGTTATGTTATAGGCTTCCCACAGGGTCACAGAATCCTTTGGGCATCCACATGCTCTGGCATGGGGTCCTCCACAGGCTGCAGGATGGATATTTTCTCCACCATGGTCCCTCATGGCTTGCAGGGAGACAGCCTGCTTCCCCATGGGCTGCATTGTGGGCTGCAGGGGAATCTCTGCTCTGGTGCCTGGAGTACCTCAGTCTCCCTCCTTCTTCTCTGACCTTCATGTCTGCAGGGTTGATCCTCTCATGTGTTCTCTCTCCTCTCTTCTCTTGCTGCATTTACTTATGTGGAACAACTTTTTTACCCTTCTTAAATATGTTATCACAGAGGCATTACTACTGTTTCATCTGTGTCCAGTGGGGGCCCATCTTAGAGCCAGCTGCCATTGACTCTATTGGACACTGGGAAAGCTTCAGCTTTTCACAACAGCTATTGCTGTAGCTCCCCCTCCAACCAAACCTCGCCATGCAAATTGGATTTATTGTTGTAGAAATGTGGAGAGATCTGTTCTGTCACTGTGCTTATCTTGAGTACCCGTACATCAATTGCTTTGACGTTTTCACTAATTGTAATTAATGTTTTATTTGATGATTCAGTTCCTATACCTGTCTTTTTCTTTGCTAGGAGAAGGTATGTGTGGGTAGTTTTTAGTATCTCAATTTCAAGATACTAACTTTCTCTCATCATTCCTTCATTGAATTCTCACACCTACAAGGTAGCAATGATTCAACTCAGCATTGGATTTTAGTGTATATCTCAGTTTGAAACAATTTAGAGGAGCAGAGAGTGTTTTTGGCAGATCCCATAAAGTCAAGATATTGCTGCAGCATTCATAAAAAATAAATGCTCCTCTGTAAAGCATTAAAAAAATATTCTATGAGTGACATCGTGGAGTATTCAGTGGGGAGGTAAATATCCCAAACTGCACTAGCACTAGCAGTGTCTCCCAGTTCTGCCCAGGGGCTATTTCTTGGTAGTTTTGCAGGTCAGTGCCATCCTCTGTGAGCTTCTGTATGCAAGCGTTCTTGTAGGGCTGGATTTCTTCAGAACCAAAGACTGGGATCCAAGTGCTCCACTGACACTCGAGGTGCAACTGGATGTCTTTCTCCTTCAGGGTGTTGGACTTGTGTTGTCGTGTAAGCTGTCAGGTGTCTGTGATCATGCTCTTGATGAAATCATTGGCAATCTACAGCAGCATTTTCTCAACATCTACATTCAGCAGCTTATTTGAATCCACCTCATGTGCCGGGTCTTGCAATTTCTTCTTAGTTAAAAACTGGTTGCTTTCAGGGCTGAGCTGGCCTCCTCCACTGTGCATTCCTAGCATCTTGACCACAGTGGTGCTGTTGGCCATGGAACTCTGGGGTGGGGGTTGCTGGCTGGTTCCGTCTTGATCAAGGAGAAATTGGAGAGGTTGAACAAGGTTGAAGGATCAAACTGGTTAATAATCTGTTGGGCTCAAGCTTTCCATTCATAAAGCTTGTCTAGGTTCTCGTTCGTCTTGGGGTTATGGGGACCCAAATCAATCAACTGCCTATGACCAGTGAGTGCTCTGAGTCTCCACCACCTCCATGCTCCCTGTGCTATCCGCTGACACCAGACTGAAAAGGGAATATGGCTAGGCTACCTCCATCTGGAAAACTTGGCATGTATAGTTTGGAGAGTCAGTGCAAGAGTGAGGGTGCAGTGCTGGTTCAGGCAGTAGGAGCTTCAGACCCTCCACGTGACTGGAAGCACCCACAAGACACCCATTGGAAACAGTAATTAGGCTTGGGCATTGCAATTTTGATGTTCTTTGATAAAAGTGCTGTTGTTGTCCTCTCAAAGTGGTGGTCACAGTCCAGATGCATTGCAGTTGTTTTAGAAGCTGGGGTGGTAGAAGTCCATGTAGTGAGAAGGGAAACGAGAGGGGAGGGGAGAGGGGAGTGGAGGAACCACAATCTTTGTGTAACCCAGGACAATATATTTTTAACAAACTAATCTAAATTCGTGATTTTTAAAAGATTTTTAAAATCTTTCATCTTTTCAGTAGTTGTTTATTTCCAAGTATCTCACATATCACTTCAGTAAACTATTTTGTTTTCAGTATAAAGACAAAAAACTTACAACCAGGTACACTCTCTGGTTGAACCTTTATATAGGAGAAGGAGGATGGAACACCAATTGGAGAGACCATGGGTAATTATGAATGCAGAAAGAGCCAGAGTATGAACTCTTAGCAGTTGTGGCAAAGATACAGTACATTTTGACAACCATAGTGACCTCTTTGCATAGTCTGAACTCTTTGCTAATACTTTGTAAAGAACAGTTGCTTAAGCCTCAGTGTTAAACACATTTAATTTTAATAAACTGTTACCTCATGTGTACTCAATATACTTTTATATAAATATGTAATGTCATTAATTTAAAATGCAGAGCTGTGTAGTCTTCTCTGCAACAAAACACCTCACACATTTCATGGACCATGTCAATTATGAGTCATTGTGATGTGCCAGACGGTTTGTAATATAAAATAGAGTGGGTTTATGAGAACAGTCTGTTGGCCCATCACACAACGAATACATGTCATGGGTAGAGGACATTAGGACATTTGCAAGGATCCTGCCAATTCACTGCTTACCATAAGATTTTTGAATGCTTGGTGCTGCCAAATGCATACTAAAACTAAGGAATGTTGAGTCCAGATAACAACCAGTCTATTTTCAAAGACAGGAAACCAGACCAGTGAGATAGAACCAATAAATCATGGACTGAATACACAGGTACTGAAGGACAGAGTGCTTACTGAAAAAGATTATTGATTGGGATTTTTGCACAGGGTACCTGCTTTCTCAGAGTGATCCTTTGATGGCTGGAGGGTGACAGAAGTGTGTGTTGTAGTGGCAAATGTCATCTCCAGCTGGAGAGTATGTCCTATTCTGCCAGGATGTCTCATAATCCATGAACTCTCACAGGACACTAACCTTTATTTGATGAAAGATCTGTGAAGTTGCACCTTGAAATCAGGAAGGATACCCATAGATCCAGTGTCAGTGATGAGAGGTCTATGCACATATCTCAAGTATTCTAGGGCACCTAAAATTGCTCTAAATGTATATGTTTAGGCATTTAAATTGTTTTCCTACATTTATACATCTAAATTCAGTTATATATAGTCTGATAATAAGTGATACTATGAAGTATTCAACTAGTGTTGTCCTCTAGTGTTTTCAATTTGTGTGAATTTTTTTTTTCTTTTTTTTTGGAACTGTGAAGGATGTCAGGTTGAAATAAACTTAATTCTAAAATGCTGATTTTCTTTTGCATTTTAGTACTAAAGATGACCACATGTTTTGACAAACACAGCATTTAATCTCAGAGGTTGTAATTACACAAATGAATGTTGCATTGCTTATGGCAGTATACATCATTTTTTCAGACTCTGGAAAACATAAACATTTCCAGATTGCCCTGAAGGAAATAATGTTCCAACACCGTAGCAGCAACATATCTCAGTACAAAACCTCATAGGAAAGAAAGATGAACATATTTTAAATCACAACTGAATTCATTCTTTCACACTCTCATACCCATGAGTCCCAATCACATCAACAACTTGTGCATGTCTAGGCACTAAGATACCTGTATCTAGGTGGTTTGCACAGGATTACTTGCATGGAGGATTAGAGGTGTTAGGTGTCAAGTGATTCCACACACTTCTTGGGTCCCTCCTGAGGGTATGCTGATTTTAGATGTGCCTCGTTCTACTCTTCAGAAGCTGACAGTGATGGATGTCTCTATCAAGCCACACTTCTGTGAGTCATCAGCATTTAGTCCCTGTCCGTTTTTTTTAGAGCTGGTTGTCTTCAGCAATTGTAGGTAGCAGTGTGCTAGGATTTTGTTGACCTCTTCCCATAAATGTAAGCAACACAGAACATTTTTATAATCTTTATCTTGTTCATATTTTTGGTAAACTTTCAGATTTCCTGGCACAAGATGATAAAGGAAGATCACAATTCAGTTCCTCTTAAACAATTTTTTCATCTCCAAATTCTAGGTTGATCCTTCAGCTCTGACCATGCTCCTCACCTCAGACAGCACTCTAGTAGCAGGACTCTTGGCACTCAGTGCCAACCTGGGCAGTGCATTTGCCCTCGGTTAGCTTCTTTAGTGTTATTGTCAGCCTTAGCTGCTGTAGACACCAGCCTGTTTGCTTCTCCAGGCCACAGCACCTCCTTCTTTGCTCTTCCTGTGATGCCAAAGGCACCCAGCTGGTGTTGTTCTGCCTTGAGGGACACCACCACCATGTAGTGGTGTGATTACTGTGCATAAGTAAAAGGATACCTGGGTCCACCCAGAGCCCCTCAGGCTGCAGCCAGTGATCCTTCAATAGTACATGCTGTGCTTGGCTGATTGGGCACCTTAAGTCTCCTGTCAGAGAACAAAGGAGAATAGATCTTTTCGATAAAACACAGAACAAATTTTGCCTCTAGGTACAATATCGTGACACTTTATGAAAAGAATTGTTTGGGCTTTTTTTTTTTTTTTCATGACATCAGATTCTCAATGATTTATTATCTGAAATATTTAGTCCCATATTCCTTTTCATCTGTTGAGTCAACTATAATGGGTTGATATGTTTTGCGGAATTAAACTTCAGAACTCATGAAAGTTATGAAGCAGGTAGGTTTATTAGCAGCTGCAAAGCAAGGGGGATAAATTCAAGCTAAACTTGCTTGCTTCCCTCTCCATTGCAGTGCTTTAAGTACATACAAAACTGTATTTCCCAAAATAGGCGGAGTAAATGCAGATGAGTTCTAGAAACAGACCTCCCAGTCCTCACTCAGTCCTCACCCAGTCCCCGCCCAGTCTCCACCCAGTCATCTTCCCAAATGCAGGTGTGTCTCTGATTTTAATCAATGTGTGATACTGAGGCCCATCTCCAGTATTGATGGGGAATTCAAGTGGGTCCCATCTTCTCAAAAGCAGGTGTGTCTTTGATTATAAGTGGGTGATATCTAGGCCTATCTTGGTGATTAGCAGGCTGATCTTCGGCATCTTGTTAACTATTGGCGTGGACCTCCTTTTGATTTCTGTTGGTCTTGTCTTTATTGTTTCTAAAGGTCTTTGTTCTCAACTCAGATACATGTTTACCTCTAGTACTGTTTCATTTACTTAAGACAGAGAAACCTGCATTTACTAATAGTAATAATACTCTAATGTTAAGCTACTAATTATGTCCAAAATCATTTACTCATGCCTTGATATTGAGAATATTGGATCTTAACTAATCACAGTTAGCTCAACAGCTTAAAAACAAGGTCTTCAGAAATATAATTTGCAAAGCATGGTGAAGTCTATTAAAAAATAGCTTTGGCACTGTCACATGAATTCTTGTTTTATCTGGGATTCTAGAATGTTACAAAAAATGTGAAAGAATAATAGAATGAAAGGCTACAGAGCAAACCATTTTCTTTGATGTAAGTTTTAGGCAATGTGACTTAGTTCACTTCTTTTTTATGAAGCTGCAGAGAACTCTTGTGTCTTGCTTTAAAGAGAAATACTGGGAATCCTAATAAAATGAATTCACTCCCCTTTTTATTTCCCACCAATAGAGAAAGACAAAATATGAGGCAGTATAAGTGGAAAAAAAAAAAAAAAAAGCAGCTTACTCACAAGGAAATAGCAGCAACCACTAAGATACAAAAGGAAAAGCCACTTACGCACAAAGAAGGGGAATTAAATATCCCACATCATTCTCTAGGAACAAAGGGGAATAATTATAGTGAAGGGTCCTCCCTGGCAACCACCCTACTCTGTAGAACCAAAGAAATTATAAGAAAACAGATACAAAAGCAAAACCCTAGGAAATTTTTGTTGCTCATAAGGAGCTACACTATGAAACTGCTCACTGTACATGACCCGGTTAGATTCTCATCTTAACTGCAGCTTTGGTGCTAGTCTGGAGTCTCTTTGTTCCCTGCGATGTGCTATCTCTGGCACAGGTATTGCCTCACTTGGCTTGGCTGACGTGCAGAGTGGCAGCAGGGGCTATTGCAGCAAGGGCGAGTGTGGTCCGTTTCACTTTCATCCTCTCCCCAGCTGTGCTGGAGAGCGGGAGTGACCACAGTGCTTCAATTCCAACACCATGTGGGTCCACTCACCTCCTATGTAAAACAGCAGCAATCCAACAGTCCAAGTGGCAGGTCTCAGCTTGGTGGAAACAGCAGGTCCATCAGGTCTGAAAGCAGTGGCAGCAGTGGCTGAGGCCCCAGCAAAGTACAGCACTGTTCAGACTCTAGGCACCAGCACACATAGTTCAACAAAAAGAAAAAAAATTCTGTTCTTTGCTTGACCATTTTTTTCCCCTCCCCTTCCCCTCCCCTTCCCTTCCCTGGCAGAGTGGGGGAGTTTATTCTTAAAGTGACTATATCTCCAGAACAATGTTGGAAAGTGGAATAAATTATGAAAAAATCTCCTGTAACTATGACATCTTGACATACTTTCAAAAATGAAAGTAATAAGTGGAAAAGGCAGAAATCAAGATAGAATCTGTGTTTCTAAACAAATATCCAAAATAAGTTTCCACAAAAGAAATAAATAATGTAACTTCACCCGGAATCACCATAGAATTCATTTTGGAACTATTTAGGTGAGGCATTTCCCTTGTTTCTTTCTAGAACAACGTTTTGTGACATTTCAACTAAATGTCTGGAAAAGACATGATGATGGCAGTAAAAAGTAAAAGCATTTATCAGATTAAGTTCCTTGTTTTAAAAATATGAAGAATTATCTATTAGAATAGTTGATCTCAAGAGGATAATTTCCTTTTTCATGAATTTTAGCCAAGTTACTAGTTTCCAATTAACTGTGCTTTCTTGGTGTGATTGTATGAAACACAGACAAGGAAAGTATGCTCATGAATCTCAGGTAAAATTGTGGGGAAGGACTGACTTCAGCTGCTGTAAATAAAGCAGAAATTATGTCAGCACAAAGGGAACCAGGGTTGGCTTTTATTTTAGATAAATGCCTACAATCACTGAGTGGAGCAACTGGTTAAATTAATGTATTGGGTTTCTGTAGCCAGGTTTTGGTAGCAGTGGGGACTACAGGAGAAACTTCTTTGAGAAGGTTCTGGAAGCTTTCTCCTTGTCCAGCAGAGCCAATGCCAGCCAGCTCCACGCTGGACCTACCACTGGCCAAGGCCAGGCCAATCAGAAGTGATAGTAATGCCTCTGCAATGACATATTTAAGAAGAAAGGAATAAAAATTAGGGGCAATGAAGATGGTCACCAGAGAAGAGCAGAATGAGAACATTGTGGTGCAGCTGTGCTCCTGCAGCCCATGGAGGACCACAGGGGTGCAGAGATTCATCTGCAGCCTGTGGAGGAGCCCACGTTGGAGCAGGTGGATGTTTGAAGGAGGTCGTGACCCTGTAGGAGGCCCATGTTGGAGCAGAGTCCTGGCAGGGACCTGCTGCCCAGTGGGGAGAGTCACCTACACTGGAGTAGGATTTCCTGATAGGACTTGTGGGATCCATGCTGGAGCAGCCTGTCACTGAAGGACTGCACCCTGTGGAAAAGTGACAGATGTGGCAGCAGTATCTGAAGAACTGTTGTCCATGGAATGGACTCACACTAGAGCAGTTCTTGAAGAACTGTTTGCTGTGGGAGGGACCCCACAGGAAGCAGGGAAAGGATTCCTATCTCTGAGCAGTGGCCGAAAAAACAACAGACCATAACCCCCATTCCACATCTCCCTGCAGTGCTGGGGTGGAGGAGGTAGAAATTGGAATGAGGATGGGCAGGAAGAAGGTATCTCAGAGATTTATTTTACTTCTCATTCTCCTGCCCCACTTCAAATCTGTTTTGCCCATGATGGTGATCAGTAATGGATCTCTCGTGACCCTTATCTCAACACAGGAACCTTTGGTTATATTTTCTCTCCTCTGTTCATTTGCAGAGGGGAAAGAGAGAACTGCTTTAGAGGATACTTGGCATCCAGCCAGAGTCAACCCACTACAATTAGCTGACCAAATCAAACAGTTATATCGGGTCAGTGAATCAACCAGCTGTTGCTGTTTGTCCTTGAGTTAACCTAAAGATTATAAATGTCTTCCTCATTTAGTCAGACCATTATGGTAAGGGATATTGAATAAATGGTTTAGCTCAGTATGCAGCATAGAAAATTAATAACCAACAAATATTAAAGGAGAACAGTAGTCTTAAGCTGGTTTAAGCACTTATATTCTTTTCCAGATTATGGCAATACCCAGCGTTTTGATAGCGAGTGTATTATAGAGAATGGCAATGAGAATGTGGTTTATGTACGGTGCTGTATTGTTCCAGTAAATCAAAATCAACCTCAAATATCTCAAGCAAGTAAACTTGATATTAATCATTAAATCCTCCACACAAGGAATGTCTAAAAGAATCTGCTGAGAGTGTTGGACCTGACATTTGCTTTGTTGTTGTCTTTATGTGTAAAGAGTAACTCTGGATTTTTTTTCATTGGAAACACCTTTATAAAAAGGATTATCTTCATGGGCCATGAAACCTCAAATTTTTTCCAGTATTCTGGTAAAGGTCAGATGTAATGCAGAAAAAGAACACAACATTTCAAGGAGCTGGAGACAGAACAAGTGAAAGAAGTATGGCTGTTTAACTTAAGAGTATGCAGCAAAAAAGAGAAAGGATTCCTGGTTCCAGGATTTCTACTCAGGTGCTTGCTTTTTTATTTTCATTAATGAATGTTTAAAGCATTATATTTATGAGGGGACAGGATAGGAAAGACTATGAGCACAGCTCTGTAACAAAGCATTGCCCTTTAAATTAAAAATTTTCATGCTGTTTTCCCAATTAATAACCATGAGGGCTTCTGGAGAGAAAAACAGTTCAAGCTCTTTATGTGTGAGCCAGATGCTTCAGCTTTGAATGTCTGAGATTTCCAAATAGAATTGTCCTTGAAATCTCTTTTAAGTAAGTCTTCACAGCTTATTGCTTTCTGTAAATAAGTATAGCAAGTTGTCTTTGACTCGCTGGAGTTACAATGCACTTATCACCATAATGTGGATAGCACTTTACAATGCAGGGAGATATTTCTTAATATAGTTTTTCAAGGCTTGGTTCCTTTATTGGATTTAAGTTCTGAATCTATTTTTTTTTTTTTAAATAATACTAAAGCCCAGCAAGGCCAAAATAATTTTGGAAAAACAATACCTTAACCTTCCTTGAAGATTATCTTGTAACCAAGAGAACTCTTGAGGAACAGTTAAAATATGTTATTTCAAAATGTTCTTAATATGCCTTCCAACAGTATCATCTTCATATCTTTTTGATGTGGTATAATGCTTATGAACTTCAATCTACAATTTTTTTTTAGCTATATTGTCCTTTGTTTTTTTTATTCTGAAGCTTATTTTAAATGCAGCACTTGTTCCGAGTCCACACAGTTCCCTCTTGTATTGTCTTCATTGCACTGTAGAAGTTAAAAGGTTCTTCAAATGAGATGCTATTATTTTCTCCCTCTTTTGGGAAATTTGTTTTTGAAAAAATATTTTTGCAGCCATTTATTTTTCTTATCGTAGGCAGAATGATGAACATGAAGCCCATAGATTCTTATAGACTGTATAGAATTTTTTAAAAAAAAATCTGAAAGAATTTTAATATTTTATTAACATTTTAACTTTGAGGGAAGCAGTAAAACCATTCAGTTTTAAAGATTCCAAAAACTGAACAGATGCAGTATCTTCCATTGAAGATGTAAAGATCACTGAATAATAGATGAAAGATGGAGGAGTTCTGAAAGCCTTTCATCTCTCAGTTACTAATTCAAAACTAGCCTATAACAATATTGACCTTACTGAGCAGTAGAATATATAAAGTTCTTGTTTAAAATATGTTACAACACCAATCCTCTCCTTACTTGCTCTTTACATCATAATGCTACTAGCTGTTTCACATTATCAGTCATGACATTTCTAAAACAGTCAAAAGAATATCATATAAGAAAACAAAATATTATGTTAGTGTCCACAGCACATCAATAAAAATGACAAAAAAATGAAAGGTAAAAGAGGTTAATATTTTTTCAGATGTGAATTAATTACTAGAGTAAAACATGTTTCTTTGGAGAAAATTCATTATTTAAAAAAACTGTGAATCCTCTGTAATATCTAGTTAACTTTGCACTTGAAGGGAGGAAAGTCCTTTAAGTTATCAATTTAAGATGAATAGAACAGACTCTTTCAGTTGGAAGGGACATACAACAGTTATATATTTCAACTGCCTGACCTCTTCAGCCATGACCAAAACTCAAAGGATGCTGTTAAGAGCATTATCGAATTGTTTCCTAAACACTGACAGTCTTGGGGCATTGACCACCTCTCTAGGAAGCCCATTCCAGTGTCTGGTCACCCTCTCAACAAAGAAATGCATCTGTTGTGACAGTAGTGTTTGATGTGAACTTGAGGAGCTGCTGTCAGCTAATAAAATGATGATATCTATGTGACAGGAAGAAATTATCCTTTTTTTGTCCTTGTCAAGTATGCTAGGTTACAAACAAAGATAATAGTGTTTCTATAATGCTGGAAAGGAAGTGACAGAACAGCTGTTGAGAGTAAAAACATAGATTTCCTTGGAATATATGGATAAAATTACACTGTTCCATAGCATGATACTTGTACCAGAACCGATTTAATTTACTCAGAAAAAAAATTAATATATTGGCTTTACTATAGGAATGAAAAAGTCACACATTTGGAAAAGTAAAAGAAATATAGAAATATTCTATCTTCTCTGAACTTTTTCTTTAATATATCAGCTTGATAAATACCAATGAGCATTGATTATGGTTCATTCATCTGATTGTTATTCCAGGGTGAAAGAACATGCTAGAGACATATGCGACAAGTTTTGCTAATAAAATGCCCACTGGAAAATTGGAAATTGTGTGGCCAGGTTCTGACAGCAGGGGGGGTCACAGGTGTGGTTTCTGTGATCAACTCCCAGAAGCTTCCGTCATGTCCTGAAGAGCCACTGCCAGACCTGCTGCTGGCCAAGGCTGAGCCTGCCAGGAATGGTAGTAATGTATCTGTGATAATATATTTAAGAAAGGGGAAAAAAAGTTATGTCACAGATGAAAATTCCAGCCAGAGAAGAGCAGAGTGAAAACATGTGAGCAACTCTGCAGACATCAAAGTCAGTGGAGAAAGAAGGGGAGGAGCTGCTCCAGGCACTGGAGCTGACATTCCCCTGCAGCCCATAGTGAAGACCATGGTTGAGCAGCTGTGTATTTGCAGCCTGTGGAGGACCATGGGAGTGCAGTGGTTCACCTGCAGCCCGTGGAGGAGACCCATCCTGGAGTAGGTGAATGCCTGAAGGCAGCTGTGACCCTATGGGAAGCACATGATGAGCTGCTGACCTGCTGACTCACTGTGGCAGGATTTCCTGGTAGGACTTGTGGACCTGTGAGGGAGCCATGCTGGAACGGCCTGCATCTGAAGGACTAAACTCGACTGAAAATTGACCCATGTGGCAGCAGTTTGTGAACTCTTGCCCATTGGATGGACTCATGTTGGAGTAGCTCATGAAGGGTTTTCTCTTGTGGGAGGGACTCCTTTCTCTGAGCAGCAGCAGCAGAAACAACCTGTGATGTAACTTCCGTTCCCCATCTCTCTGCACTGCTGCAGATGAGGAGATAGAACCTGGGAAGGAGGGAGGGATGGGGCAAGGTGTTTTTAAGATTTATTTTAATTCTCATTATCTTGTTCTGATTATTTTAGTAATAAATTTAATTAATATCCCCGCTTCAAGTCTGTTTTGCCTGCAATGATAACTGGTGGGTGTTTCTCCCCCGTTCCTTATCTCAACCTATGAACTCTTTGTTATATTTTCTCTCCTCCATCTGTTTGCAGAGGAGAGTGAGAAAGCAGCTTTAGTGAATACCTGGCATCCTGCCAGCGTCAAACCACTACAATAATACCTGACAAAAGACGCTTTTTGCTCAGAAATTCTAAAGGTACTTCTGGCCAGACTAGCACACAATGACCACTTCTCAAAGACAGGTTACTGGAAATTGACCTATATTTGGCAGACCTGTTTTAGCCTGTCATATAATCACAACATTGGCTACTAAAAATATTTTTTGCTTAAGGAGTGTGCTGACTCACATCAAACAGCTGTGAAGAGAAGAAAAACGCAGATATATTCGTTCAGGTTTGGCTCAGGAGAGCACTGCCAGGAAATGCAATTAAAATATAACGAGACCACTAACCCTGAGTGTTTTTTTGTCTTGAGAGTCATTGGACAGCATGCTTTCTTCCTGTAATAATGTTTCATCCTTAAAAGGTAGGTTAAGTTAGGAAGCATAATTTTGCCATTCCTCTTAAAAAAATTGGAGTGCTGCATAGACAAAAGAATTCAGAATTAATTGATGTATGGAGAAGGAATAAAGTGCAGTTTGACATTCTAATTGGGAAGTTGGTTTTTCTTAAAGGACAGACCTGGGAGTCCTCTTCTCTGAAAACTTAATAAATGTAAATTAAAGAAGTGTTCATTTACACTAATGCAGGCAAGGTGAATCTATCAGTATGGAAGAAAGAGAAAAAAATTCCTCTGACCGTTAGTTCAGATATAGACAATGATATTCAAGATTACTAACAGAACAGGATTCAGAAAGTAAGAAATACATATGACAAAGGATCCTCTTTCAATGAATCTGAAGAATAGATAAAACTAATAGGAAAGCATGTAGAGAAAAGGAAGAGGAGAACTGTCTATTTTAATAAACTCCAAGGCTGTACAGAACTTTTCTATATAGTTACAGGAATAATGTAATTTATTTTTTTTTTTCAAAATGCTTTATTTTACAGCTTTGAAATTTACTTTCAGGAAAACATTAGCAAACAACAGGAAAACTAAATTAAATAGCCTTTTATATCACTTGTTTTCAGAAATATTCAATCTTTTCTTCCTACTTTGAAATTATGGTGTCAAAGAAAAATATTGTCTTGAACAAAGAAAAATATTGTCTTGAACAAAGAAAAATATGGTCTTGAACAAAACTATTATTCAGATAAACATCTTCTAAATACTTCCATTTCATGTTTTGCTGAACCTACAGAATTGCTCATGAATAGACTATTGCCTTTCAAAGTCATATAAATGTAGTAAGTATGGGTGCATATCTAATAATTAATTCGACAGTCTCAGAATACTTTGAATGCTGTATTCTCATACATTATTTACTTATTAATTCATTTGATTCTACTATTGTGAGAAGACATGGTCCGTGAGAATTTTGTTCTGTACATGAATAATGAAAAGAATTATGCTTCATTTTGCTGGGATAGGTCTCACATTATTGAATCAAGTTGTTTTTTTCCATATAAACTGAAGTTGAATAGTTTAGGCATCAGCTCTTTAAATCACTGCTACTGTAAAAGTTCAGATTTTTCTTGTGAATAATTGCTACATAAATAATGATGACTAACAAAGCACACTGCAAATCTGTTATTTAGTTTTAATGTAAATTTTGATATGTGTAGAGCAAACACAGAAAATGTACAAGGAACAGAATTTGTAAAATAGACAATGACTACTCATAGTGTGTATTTGTGTCCAGAGATTACATTTTCTTCAAGACTGTAATGTCAGAACATTATGTGGTGTGAAAATATTTCCCTTTTATTAAAGCCATAGTACTAATTGGTATTAATAAACAAATGAGGCATAAAATTGTGTAATCTTTTGACTGAACGTGAAGTACAGAAACTGATTAATAAATCCACTGTAAAATATGACAGAGGGATTAGAATCAAAGCAATAGACAAAGCAAGTGAAAGGAGTGCTTTAGAGTGAAATACCCTTAAACTTCTCAGAGACCTCTTTCCTGTATAACTTCTATTCCATATCACTGAAGCATATTTCAGTTTTGATTCCCATTCCTTTTGACTTCTTGTCTCGGATCCCCTATGATAAAGGGCTGGATATCTTTCTCAGGAGGCCATTATTGATAATTTTCTTTGCTGTGGGTTGTTATAGTTTCTTCTGATACTACTTGTAACTGAAATAAATTGTCACAGTTTGTTTCTCAATGATTCTGCATCACTAAAGAGTACCAAATCTGTGCCATGTAGGAATAAGAAACTCCAGATACAGGTTTCCAGAAACCGAGTGTGTTCCCTTTTTTGCACATAATGAGATTCTGTGTGTAGCATGCTAGCATATACATAGTTATCATTGGTTTAATTAAGTTTGCAGCTCTTTGTATTGATACGGGAATAACGGGAAAAAAGAAAAAATTAGCATAAAGGAAGCCTACATTAAAAAAATAAATCATTGGTTTGATTGCATTCATGTTCAAAAAAATTTCTGTGTTCTTATAAGGCCTAGCACTATTCCTAACATTTTACAGCCATCAAGTGCCTTCTGGCAGAAACTGTAGATCAATATAAATTGCTAGCCATTAAAAAGAATGTCTCCAATTTAGCCCTGAAGTCTGGTACAGACTCAATAAACTGTTTTCTTCAGTTTTGCCTTCCTAGCACAAACCTTGGCATTAGTTACAGTCAAGTGCATGCAACATGTAGCAGTTGTCAATAAATCCATGAACTTTTGGAAACCCCTTCATGCACCTTGGACTCCAGGTCACGTGAATGTTATACATTAAAATTAAATAAGGAGGTCATCTTCTATAACCCTAACAGAAACAGGATTTTCCACACAAATCTTAAGTACAGACTAATCTCTGATATGTAGAGCACAGAGTAGAATATCATCTTAAGTTTTTGACTTTTTTGACTTTTTTGGCTCTAGGTCTTTAGAAATTTTGATGTTTCTTCAACAAAAAGCAATGGACAATGGTTCTGTTTAAAAATTATTTTAAAGTCCATTACTAATCTTAATAACACCTAAGCAAAAAATATATTTATCTTTAACATATTCAGGTGTGACTTCAATCCAGAAAACACCTAAATTTTTTAAATAATCCAAACACTTAAAATATTTTTCCAATATTAAATGGTGATCCAATAATGAACATGAATTTCCTTTCCAAGTCTGAGTCTAAATTTTTTTAAACACTTCCAGATATCCACATCTTCTCCTTAGTAATTCAGCTCACTCCTAATAAGATTCTTTTATTGTTTTGGCTGTGAAAAATTCTCCCCCCTGACTTTTCAGTGCAATCCATTGCAGTTCTCTCTTGAACATCTTCCAGTAGTCCAGCTAAACTTTTGATCTTTACTTTGACCTTGAAATAGTGATTTTATTTCATCACCTTGCTTCTTCCATACAAAAGGCCCATTGACAGCAGAGATAACTGCCTAAAATGGTTCATATCCATTATGATCACTAATTCTTGTGACTGCTTTCTTTAAAAAAAGCTACAAAGCTACTGGAGCTGTGAAGACTGTTATCTATTCCTGAGCTTCTTGAAAAGAAACTGTGTAAGGAAGGCTTCTGTTCTTCATGACCAATCTCAATCGAAAAGATTGGATTCATACCAGTTACCCCCATTTTGGTCCCAACATCAACAACTTCTACTGCCCTCAACCTGCAGAGAGGGCCTCAAGTCACTCTGCTTCTCCTGAAGTGATCTTTACAAGGACTAAGACATTCTCACAAGTCAAATTATTTGATCCGTGGCATCGTTGCTCTTTCATCACTATCTTCAGATATGTCTCAGCTTCTCTCAGTTGCCTTTGTCCCCAGTTTGAAATTCTATTTTGCCGTATTTTTAAGCCATTCGCCACACATGGTTTCAGTCTTTTGTTGATGCCAAAAGCAAACCCTCTGCTGCGGAGACATCCTAGTCAGCACTGTTTTGTCTGAAGTTTTACATTCATTCCTTCTCACCACTTCAGTGCTACATTTCTATTATGTCGGCAGTTCTGTCAGTGACTGCAAACACATGATTTTCAACTCCATGGTGGCAAGTTCCCTTTACTGCCTTAACTCTACACAATCTCAACATCTACTTTAGGTTTAGTGTTTTCCTGACAGACTGTGAATGCTTTTTTCCCCCTACTTCTCTCATTTCATCTGGACAAAGTACCTTCTGAATGACCAACATACTGAAACATTCCTTTAGATGGCAGAAAGCAATTTCCCTACCTACCCTGGAGGTGAAAAGTGGTCATCTATAAATCTGATTGCAACATCTCTAAAATCCTTGCAAGAAGTCCCAGATGACTACAGTCAACACTGTAAAATATTGAATCTTTTTTTCAGTTTTTCTTTTTATTCCATTCTACTTTCATGGTCTCTAGCTGCAGTTCCAAAGCTCCTGAGTTTCTCAGAGCTCCATCCAAAAGGATGTGATCTGCTTTCATTTTCCATCAAGCTGTGACACTTCTTGGACTCACTCTGCTTAGGCAAACTTTTCCATGCCCAGAGAGACTCTGCAAACAAAACATACATGAATGTACTGTTGTAGAATCTCTGCTCCTGGAGGTGTTGCAAGACCAGACTGAATAGGGCTCTGAGTAACCTGGTTTAGTGGAAGGTTCCCTGCCCATGGCAGGAGGTTTGGAATTAGATGATCTTTAAAGTCCCTTCCAACCTCAACCACTCTATGATTCTATGATAAC
>VXBA01001268.1:240231-269271 GCA_013399895.1 Serilophus lunatus
AAAAAAAAAGGAAAAAAAATCAAACAAAATACCCCAACCAAACAAAAAAAGCAACAACCCCCTTGTAAGGCCAAAGGCTCTGAGTTATGAGCTCACCAAAGAGTAAAGAGAGATAAAAAGAGAGCGTTACAGCTACCACCCCAGATTCAGCAAAGATCCAGCTACCAGGAGTCCAGAATATGGTAGGGTCCAAATGCACAGAGACCACAAGTCTGTGGTTTTATGTGCTCTGCCTCACCTATAGCCAGCCCCGCCCAGGTGAGACTTCTGGCCCAGTGGCTATTCTGGGGCTGTGGGTGAGGTGAGGGACAGTACTCCCTGTGTGACAAACATGCTGAGGCTGGTTAGGGGCTCCAGGGTGTGTGATATGGGGCAGTGCTCCTGGCTTTTGACTGACAGCTGCTCCAGGACAGCCCAAGGAGGCTTCAAGGAGCTGGATTGTGGCAGGGTTCCACCTCACCTGTGTGTAGTTCAATTTGTCCCTTCCCTCCCTGCCCCACATATACTTGAGTTGGCCCAAGACAATAATTAATATAATAATCCCATATCACTCCCCTTCCCCTCCCCCCAAAAAACCAAACAACAACAAAGGAACCCAAAACAACCAAACCAATAAAACCTCACAAAACAATTATTTGTAAGTTAATGCGTCAAAGAGAGGCTAACTCTGTAGACAAAACAGTACTTTTAAAATTCTATGAAGAAAATTTGCTGACCATTAGTCCTTTACCAGGAAAGGAAAAGTTTTGGCTGCTCCTAAGAATAGGCTTGTTATTAATGTTAATTTTTAACCTTTTGGGGCCCTGTTCTTTCTTTTAGGAATTTGTAACTCTCATGTTTATATTTTCTCACTTTATTGTTTGAAGTGTTTAAGATTTTTTTTTTATCAAGGGCCTTATCTGTCTGAAATCTTACCTTTCTTAATTAGCATAGCTATACTTTAAAGAAGTTCTCACAGATCTTTCTAATAATCTTGCAATTTTTTTCAAAAGTATGAGTCAAGCCTATCCAGTTAGGCCCCATCAGAGCTTAACCTTGGATCACACAGAGATCATACAGAATGAGGTTGTACACCTTATTTTCTTTCTATTTACTATATAATTTTTGCAACACTACTGTTAAAAGAATGATGCATACAGATAAAAAGTGAAAATCCAAATAGAATTTTAGTACTGTTACTCAAACACAGAGGGATCTAAAGTGTACTCAATGAGACAAAAAACTCAATTTACTCAGGCTTTTTATGTATTTGTGAATATTTAAGATAGTAAAGGATAATGTAAACTAAGCCAACTCAGAATTTAGAGAAAATATGGAATGAAATGTAATTGAATAGGCTCTAGATTCTTTGAAAGATAATGGACAGTTGTAATATTTAAATAATTTAGCTAAGATTAGCTCCTACTATATGAAAATATCTTTTAAACAAATTTATAAAGGATTTCTGTAGTGAGTGCTCACTAAATTAGTAGATCTTATTGCCTTCCCAAAGTGACAACTGTGGGGGAAAAGATAGCTTTCTGAAGTAATCAGGTGTATTAATTGAAAGTGTGCATGGATTTAGTCTTGTGAGAAGCCACAGTACTTTGAGAAGTCAGTGTACAGTTAATATTGTATAAAAAGTGTTAGAATTTCATACCAAGTCACCAAACAGAAAGAAGTACAGAAAGAGCAATTGATGCTGAGGTGAAATATATCCAATATAAAGAAAGTTTCTTGTACATTTAGCGTCATGATTTCATGCCTGAGATGCCAGTACATCATGGATAACAAAAAGTAAAATGATGGTGGATCTAAGTGAAATTGAAAACCATTTGGACATAAACTCTAGCTCCTATTTTTTACTGAATAATGAAGAGCAATTGAAATTAGAAATATGCTTAATGATGCAGAAATAATTTGAATGCCACCAAAGATAATATACAATATACTCTGAGCTTGTCTATTTGTGACTCAGTTTAACTAGGAGACTTCACAAACTGTATTTATGTTTGAAGTTGCTAACAAACATGAATGTACATATGATTTAATGTGATAAAGGAGGTGAGGCTGACCTTGACAACATCTCTCAGTAAAATAAACTAAATATTTTAATAGATGGAATTAAGGTATGACAGTAGGTTATACACGTCTTAATAAAAAATCCTATCCTTGTAATGCTCAATCAATGAATAGAGGTACAGTAAGTTCAATATTGCCTATCATTAGAAAACAAAAATCAATTATCAGTGAAATTAGTTGCAATCATTATTTTAGTAATTAAATGTCTATTTGGATTTGCATGAACTAGTCAGTGGAAAGAATGCAGTCTTAAATTATGCCTCTGATGGAATGTGTTAAGAAATATTTAATCTCATTGTTGAGCTGCTTATCTGTTAAAATACTGAAAAATATTTGGACTCATGCAGATGCACATGTTCAGTATAAGAATAAAACAGAATGTTTCCATAGAAAGACATAAAGAGATAATTTGTGTTTTTTTCTGATTTAATAAAAAGCACTACTGGAGAAGATGGTGAGGATTAAGTATGGGGAGGAGGAAAAGGTTTTGGGAAGAAAATATAGGAAAACTTCACACCTTTTTAGATTTTTAGATATTATCATGTTATGAAATGTTTGGTTTTTTTCCTTATTTTTAACATTAGCATTCTTGAATATTTGATTGTTGCTTTCTGAGACAACTTTTCTTCTTTTTTTTCCACCTCCACAATAAATATTTAGGTAAAACACATCAGATTGAAAACTTCAGAACTCAAGGTTCCAATGAATAAACAGTAAATCATCTGATTTCTGAGATGGGCTGTAAACAAAACAAAACTAAACTAAACTAAACTTAACTAAACTAAACTTAGCTATCTTTAAGTGTATTAAAATCAAGAAAAAAAGGAGAGTGAAAAAATCCCAAAATTTCTCCGTGAAAGACAAGCTGAAATATTGGAAAAAATTGTCATATTAATTTCTGTGAACTTGTGGACCAGATTTATTCATAAATTCAAAAGAATTCTATTCAAGAAGAAAATTATCAATTAATTAGACACGCCTCTAACTGAATTTTATTTCTTTGTTTTATGTGTTTGTTTTTCTCTGCGTGAAGAACTGATGGAAACTTTTTGGAGTAAACATGGCCTTGCTAATACATTTTTAAACAATTGAATGGTACATTACATTTCTGGTTATATGTCACTATTGTTGAAGGGATGGATTTTCTAATATAATATAATAAATATAATATTATAAATATAATACAATAAATATAATATAAATACAATATTATAATAGTATATAATTAATAATATAATATTTTTAATATAATTTTCCTGTATTTACTCTTCAATCTGAAAAGTTAACAATCATTTTTTTCAACTGAGATATCTATGGTTTTTTTTCCATTCCCTTAATAGATTTATCATAATTAAAAAACCCACAATAATTTCAAAAATAAATTTTATATAACAAAATGTTAAAAAAGCAGAAAGAACATGAGAAAGAAGGATTTGGAATGATGAATGTAAAGACTTTTATACCTACAGAAAAAAATTAATTTCAAATGGGCATTTAATAACAGATATTGGCCTGAGAAAAGAAAGAAGAAAAAAAGAAGAGAGACTAAACAAGAAATGAATCCTAAATGTATAAAATAAGAACATTATATATCTTTTAAGAGGTGAACTGTAACAACAAATTTTATCAATATGATAATAATCATGAATGATGACATCATATAGAACACTGTGAGGAAATTAAATTTCTCTACACTTAAAATTAAAAGAAGAAAATAATAGAAACAAAAAACATCTAGCTGAAAAGGTATAGCTTCCACTGTCTTTAAAGAAAGACAAGGAAAAAAAGAAATCTCTGCTGACAGAAATTGTGTAATTAAAGGAGAATTTCCAAATCTGATTCCTCTTGTCCTTAATGAAAAAAATATTTAATCAAAAGAGAGGTGAAAAATCCCATATTCTGTATTACAAGCATAGTATATTGAAGACAAATATACTCATTTTTTCATAGTAAGCTCACCATAATTTGTTGTTTCCTTTTCTCCCTGTTCCTTCATCTTCTCCACCAAAGTGTTACAAAAGCTTTAGCTGGTATAGCATCATTTTAAGATAGTTACATTGATGCCTTAAGGGGTATGCTTAAGTCTATTTTTCTGCAGGGACAAATTCTAGCTAATTCACTCACAATCACTATGTATGCTATGTACAACACATGACATTCTATTGTACAATCTTTATTTGCCTATGTCAAAAGAGAAAGATAAACGGGTTAGAGAGAAGCAGGATTTTTTATGATATTGTATCCAGGAAGCAAAGCAACACCCTTTCAGATTTAGTGGTTACATTACCCCTATGTCTAGCATGTAACACAAAGCACACTATGAAAATTCAGACCAGTAAAGAAGAGTAGCAACATAAATAGGACGCAGTGTATCACCTGATCTAGTTATTTTCACTTTCTAAATGTTGAAAACAAAGACACACAAGGGCAAAACTACTTACTGGATTCACTTGTTATTGTTCATATAAATACATATGGTTTTATTATATGAGTCGTTCTTCATTTGATCTAAGTTGGTTTTAGTACTGTATAACACAAAGACATACAAATGTCTCAGACTCTATAATTTAGTGTCCCAGTGTATAAAAACTTGCAACAGACTTTCTCAGCATATTAATGAGAGTGAAACACTTAACGTAAAGGAGAAATCCTGTCAGCTTTCTGTTATGACTCAAATGTTTGCATACAGGTAAATAAAAATGATGTTATCCAGCACATGAAGATAATCCTTACTGCAATAAGAAGATCACAGCATGAAAGAAGTTAGTTTCAAAATTATTTTGAAAAGAGCTGGTTTTTTTCTTTACTGCTTAAATATATCCTAGAAGATAACTATTGAGTATTATGGGTGAGGCTCTTTAATATTAGAAAAATAAGCAATGTGTCTGAAAAAACCCTTTATATAAAAGTATTTTTACTTTAAATAAAAGTATTAATGTTATGCTAATATTTTGTGTAAGACTGTATAATCCCTAAAATAATTTTCAAAGTAAATCTACTTAATATTTTGAAAGTCTTGGAAAATTAGTTTTATGTCTTAATAGGAAGCTTTTATTTTGAAAAGAATGGTTGTATTACAATATACTTGCTTCCTACAAATATTCATATTAATGATGCATAGCAGGGCCCTCGCTCTATCACAAGACAAGCCAAAACAATTAACTCAGAAAACATGTAGCATGTAAATAAAGCAACTACATTTATCCCATTTTTGCCTAAGAAAAATTTTCTCAGTTTATCATAGATGGAGATTTTTTTTTTTAAATTGTGGAACTTTTGTTTGTTTAATTTTGATGGATGTTTTGTTTATAAAAGTGCTCCATACAACTATATGAATAACAAAAGAACTTTTGCAACTGCATATGAAGACTTAACATCCATGTCTTTGCAGAAATTTAATTATTCTGTCCCATTCAGTGTATCTTTCCATATATTTATTCTATGGTAATTTAGAGTTGACCAATATTATCCATCAGATATCAAAGAGAAATTTTTAAAGCATTGGACATTTTTACCAATACTTGTAAAATCCTCATTGCAACAGCAAGACTGTGAATGTATTTGCATTTGTTGTCTCCCTCAGTGCAAAGACATGTTCATCTATTTTAGCTGATCATCTAGTCTGTCACACCAAAAGTGTACCATGATGTAATTCCAAAGTTCATAACCCTAATTCACTACCTTTAACTTGAAAATATATCAAGGATGTATTTCATAAATGATCCATATCAGTCTACTGATAAGCTCATTTCAGACAAGCTTCTCCCATCCAGACATATATAAATAAAAACTTTTTCACAGTATCTCTTATTTGTGAGAAAACAAACATAGAATTCTTCCAAGATAAGCAGATTTAATGGGGCAAATAGGTAAATTGAGGAAGTATATGGCAAAAGTAAATGATCCTGATCTCTAATTTTTAGTCTAAAATACTTGTATTCAAAAAGCTGTCATTTCCTGTCTTTTGTTTTCTAGCAGGCTTGCACTGAAATTATCTTCTGTAATCAATTTTTTTATTTTTTTTTTTAAAAAAAGCAGCATTTTTTTTTCAGAGAGGAGAAAAGAAACTCAAAAATGTTTCAGACAAATGAGTACTGAGCATCTGAATCATTCCATGCAGCAACTGGAGTGGAGGCCTGAATTTAGGATCAAGCTCTTTCAACTTTATCATAGAATGCCCTATCTACCATGTAGGAGTTTTAGGCTTTATATAAATTAGGTTTGCCTACATTGGATAATGACATTGCACATGAAGAACTGTATAGCTGATTTTAGCCTCTGGATATTAATGCAGCTTTTGCTTTTGATATTGAAACTGATACAGAAATATACCAGAAGGATGATAACCTAAACAAAGCACAATCAAAAATGACATCTTTGAAGTGGTAAAATTAAAAACTCTCCTTACTGTGTGGCATTATGGTTTATGTGGCAATAGACCTGTGAGGCATAAAATTATTTTTTCGATATGAGATGGAAATCACAGCCTCTCATGGCTACATAAAGACTGAAGACTTTTATCCTACTCTGTTTTTCTTGTAAGACAACACATCAAAGTGCCTGCCAAGAAAAGGATTCTACAATACATGTCTAGCAGAAGATCATAGTTTCTTATGATGTGGTTATGTGCCCTGCAGTACAGATTTGGGGTTTTCAGTGATTAGCTCTGTGATAACCTTAAGAGACAGACAGTTTTTATAAAATACTTGTACTTCGGATCACTAGAGCCAATCTTTTTATTATTCAAATCTATTCCTTGTTTTCCCTTTTTTATTTTTTTTTTTTTATTTTTTCCCTGTGCCCCTCAGGAAGCACGAGAAAGAGTTAAGGGGGTGAATCAGAACAGACTAGTGCTTAGGTAGCATTGAAGAAAAAGCTGCCAGAAATTGCTAGATTTCTCACCACCTTATATGGTTGCCACTAAAGTTCAATTACAACACTCTTAGAATGAAAAATTGCTTCTTCTCTCTCTCTGTTCATGCAGTTGCTCTTGCTTCCTTACTGTTTTTCCAGTCTTAATTTATAGGAAAAAAGATTTTGTTCATACTTTTTTTTACTAATGTTCTGATTCTTTCTACTTCCTTATATTCAGATTTCAACATTCTTTTTTCTCAACTACATGTACATTAACCCACAACAGCAACAGTCACAAGAGAGTAGGGGTAGAGAGGACTGACTCCAATCTGTCATGGCCAGCCTGGCCTTCTGATAGAGACCTTTTCCCCTGCCATGGCCTTGTTGCCCCAGGGCATGGAAAAGATAAGAAGGGGAGAGGAGCTAAGGACCTGTTAAACCATTGGGATCAACAACTCACTAGTTAATTAAGAAAAAGAGGCATCTCCAGAGGATGATTCAACTCAATATATATTTCCTTTAGAGATTGCCCTAGCTGTCACCAGTTGTAGACATGATGTTGAAGCTGCAAACAATCAAAATGTTTGGTGATCCTGACATAAGTGTCTTCAGCAAGTAACACCTTGTTGTGGGTTGACCTGGGCTGGACACCAGGGATCCACACTCTCCTCTGCAATTGGACAGAGGAGAGAAAATATGATGAAGGTTTCATGGGTTGAGATGAGGTTCAGGAAATATCACTCCCAGATACTGTCGTTGTCAAAAGAGACTCAAATTTGGGATATAAACTAATTTATTGCTAACAAAATCAAAACAGGGTAATGAAAAGTAAAATAAATCTTAAAAACACCTTCCTTCCCACTCCTCTCTCTCAAGCTCTACTACCCCCAGTAGTGCAGGGAGGCAGGAAGTGGAGGTTATGGTCAGTCCATCACAAGTTGTTTCGGCCACTGCTCAGAGAGAACAGTCTTTTCTTTAGTGTGGGGTCCCTCCAACAGGAGACAGTCCTTTACAAACTTCTCAGTGTGAGTCTACCCCATGGGCAACAGTTGTCTGTAAACTTCAGCAATGTGAGTCACTTTTCCATGGAGTGCAGTCCTTCAGGTGTAGGCTGCTCCAACGTAGGTCTCCCACAGCATCACAAGTTCTACCAGAAAAACTTGCTCCAGTGTGAGTTCCTCTCTCCACAGGTCTGCAAGTCCCTGCCAAGGCACTGCTCCAGCATGAATTTCGAATGGGGTCACAGCCCTCTCATGGGCCGTGATCCTCCACGGGCTACATCAGCACAACTGCCTCACCATGGGCTGCAGGGGAACCTCAGTTATGGCACCTAGAATAATTCTTCCTCGTCCTTCTCCACTGTTCCTGGTGTCTGCATTGTTGTTCACATATTCTCACTCTGCTCTTTGGCTGCAGTTACATCTGCTCAATAACTTATTTTTCCTTCTTAAATGTTATCACAGAGCTGTTTTTACCTGATTCCTGATTGTCGCAGCCTTAATCAACAGCAAGTATATATTGGAGCCAGCTGGCATTGGCTCTGTCAGATGTTGGGGAAGCTTCTAGCAGCTTTTCATAAAAGCCACTCCTGTGGCCCGCCCTGTAACAAAACCTGGCCATGCAAACCCGATATACACTTCTTCAAAGTCCTCCTGCCATGGTCAAGGGATGTAGTGTCGAAGAACTAAATACACCTTCCTAGGAGAAATGTCATGGACACTTCAATCACATCTGTCTTTTTTCTAGATAGTTAGTTTGTGGTTTTGGTAAATGTTGTACTTATTACTTACAGGACCATAGAAGTTTTCTTGAATCAGTGAAGATGGCTTCAGAAGTAAAAGGGATATTGTCTCAGTTTGAGACAGAGAGAATTATTTAACAATCACCAGAATGAGAGTTTGTGAGATGAGTACCACAAGACTTATTACAGAAAATCTAGAAAATATGACTAGTAATAATCTATCTGTCTATCTATCTGTCTATCTATCTGTCTACCTACCTACCTACCTACCTACCTACCTACCTACCTACCTACCTACCTACCTACCTACCTACCTACCTACNCCTAGGACACAGCAAGAGAGGAGGCTCAGGAGATATACCACAGCTGAGAGGGGAAACCAAAGAGTTCTAGAGAAGCAGCTGGATTCCACAGCACNCCCATACGCAACCAAAACACCCCATGTTTTAAAACAAAACAATTACTGAAAACTGTAGCAAAGGATCCAGACTGTTGTCAGGAATGCTGAGTTTGCTGTCGCCAGGATTAGAACTTCACAGAAAGCCTCTGCCATCACTGGAAATGCAGAGCAGCCAGGGGTGCAGTGAAAAAATCCAGAAAACCCTAGGACACAGCAAGAGAGGAGGCTCAGGAGATATACCACAGCTGAGAGGGGAAACCAAAGAGTTCTAGAGAAGCAGCTGGATTCCACAGCACAGCGAGTCTGCTCCTGAGGCTGTCCTGGCAGGGAAAGAGGGCAGTACCTGCCTGCGCTACTCTTTTAAAAACTCTGCCCCCACCCTCGCGGTCATAACTCTGTCCAGTGAGAAGCAGCCCCGGGATGCCCATCTCTTCTGCCTTCCGGTGGTTTGCATCATTGTCATGGTGGCGCCCATGCCCCACCACGCAGCAGGGACTGTGTCGCGTCTGTGGGGCTCCCAACCCACGCAGACCCCCTCCGGGAGAAATGCACGTATCTGCCCCACAACTCAGACTGGGAGAAGGCGGGGGGTGTGGAGGCGTGGAGCCACCGCTCCTCTCGAGCTGCCATCAGCCCACGGTGTCTCTGCTGCCCAACCCCGTCACAAGCCGGGCCGGCCAGAGGGGTGGGTGGATGCTGCTCTGCTGTTGCCATCAGCCACTCACTGGCAGGAATGCTTCCCTCCTGTTTCACTCTGAGAGAGAAGAAATGGAAAAGGAATCAAAAGAAAACAGGTTATTTACATTTCTCTGGGGACTTAAAACCATGACAGGTATCAATAAAATAGGACTGTGTCAGAAGAAAAAGTGGTCAAACTGAAGGAAATCTCAGCCATCTGCTGGAGTCCATGCCCATGTCTGAACCCTGGAGTCAGAAGTGCTTTGCACTTCCTAGATCTGAAGTGATCTGGGCCAGAAGCTGATCAGAGACTACAGCGATACCTCGGCAAATTTAGCACCTCAGCATGTTTGCAGGGCCAGGTGCAGGACAACCTGGGAGGCAAATCTAGCTTGTTTAAATTATAGTAGCTTCTTAAGGGAAATGCAAGAAAATAAGGAAAGTAGTTTTAGTAATGTCACCTATCTCTACTTCTGTTTGCTTATGATTTTATTTATCAAAGTCAACTGCTTTAGCATGGTGATAATAAAGAAAATTTGCATGGAATAAAAAGCAATATATAGGAAAAAGACGGTGGTAGCCAATTTTAAAGGCCTACGGTTTAAGGCCTGTTTCAGAGGTTTGGCCTAGAGAGGTTCTGTCTCTCTGACAGCAAGCTGAAGCAGCAGAATATGGGGTAAACAACTTGAGATAAAACCTTGAAAAACACCTGCAGCAAAGCAGTAAACGTCCTGAAATCTGGCTTTCTCATAATAAAGTAAAATTCCCTCAAAATTCATCTGTGTTTTTCATGCAGATGCCTGAAGCTTCACATAGCATCTTAGAGTTTTTCACAATAACAAGTCCATCTCTCATAACAAGACAAGTTTTTCCCATAACAACAGATGCTCCTCAAAAACATGTTTTTGAACACTTTCTCATGTCTTTCTCAAAGCAATCTCAGTCTTTCTCAAAATAAAAGTATTCTCATAACAAGCTGAGATGACTTCATACTTAGTTTAAGTCAATAAAATTGTTAAAAACAAGTGTATTCACCAATGAGGATGAAACGCACTGTTTTCTAAAAGGTATTAAACCGTGGGTTTTTTCATTAAAATATCTTCCTGCATGAACTTAGAATCTGTGTCGTTATTATCTCCGCCTGGACAACTACGATAAAAGACCTCAGAACAATTAATGCAATCATAAAATGGTAATGCAAGAATTCACTTTGCAGAAAGTCAGTCTGACTATCATGTGGTTATCTATTTCCCTCCCAGACAAAGAAACAGAACAAAACCAGAAAAAAAGTATGCACTTGACAGTCAGCGTAACTATCTTTATTTCTGTGCAGCAAAGAAACCAAAAAATTATGGCATCTAGAATCTCTTGTGTCTTCTAAAATTGACAGCCTCTACATTTTTTGACAGAATCTAGGGCAGACTCAGCCTCAGAAAGCTGTCTAGGAAGGAGCTTGCCTTATGTCTTAGAAGGACATAGAAGAGCTATACATGGATTTGTCTTCTGTGAAGCGATGAATTAAGAAGGCTCCATGCTTCATGGCCCGGAGTAACTTGGTGAATAATCAACTGCACTGGAATTGGATAAAATATGAACACTACTGTATTGAAGGAGGAAAAGAATGATATGGAGTTTAAGTTCTAAACAAAAGTGCTTGTCTAGTACTGCTTGAGCTCTCCTTTTAGCCATTCCAGCAGGCTAAGGAAGGTGATAAAAAGTAGTTGAATTAAAGAAACAACTGCAACATCAAATGAAACGTCTAAGTAATTTTATCAGCTCACATTTGACCTTTTTTAAAAGACTGAAATAGTAATAATGTGGTGTGATTTCAGCCAAAGAGCATAGATTTCATGACCCTGAAGAGTTCAGATATGTATCTATCACTCAGACGTAAATCTCTGAAAAAAGGAAAGATATCACAACTCATGGAACCACACAGCTTGCCAGTAGTCCTCTTCACCCTGGTTTCTCACTGTTGGGGGTCATGAGGTCACTTAAAATTTCTTATCATTTATACATTTTAGCAAATAAATCGATGCTCATTGGCTACACAGTTCTCTTATTCTACTGGTGATTACACTGGACAATAGTACTGCCTTTATTTTATCTCAAGTCCCCCTCAGATGGCTTAATTCACAGTCCAAGTTTCAGGAATCCATGGAAGAATATTTGGAGTAGGAGGCAAATGAGGGTCTTTCGTAGTCATAGATGAGCAGCTGCTTCCTTACACAGTTTGCCACAATGGATAAAGTCTTTTGGTGGTATTAACAGTGTTTGAGGCAATTGTGGTCTTTAAGTTGTTCACAAAATCTTGGCCCATTTATGTCTCACTCCAAATCTGAAGCCAGTATGAAGCTAGTGTGGGGAGATGAGAAGCAATTTTGGCTCTCTGAGTTAGTTCATAGCTTTATTCAAGCAAGAAGGCCTCGTGACATTGGATAAACCCACATAATGTTTCTCGTGAGAAGAGAAAAATGGTTGAAAATGTACAATTGATAACTGATGCTTGGAATAGCTTTCCTCCATTTTGTTAAGGAACAAATATGTTTGTCCATATAGACAACTAGCACAACTCTAGTATGAACAGCACAGACAGAACTTTGAGAGTTAAATCTTGAAATAAAATATTGTTATCTGTAAAATAATGAAGGATAAACATTAGGAAAATGAAAATCAATACCAGTGTCAGATCCAGGAAAATTATTCCTTTCAGGACCCATTCATAAGAGAAATTGAGGGGGCATCTTTCATTTTTAATTATGTCTCAGAATAGATACTAGTCTTTTGCAGCATTGCCTCTGGGTGATGGTGTAGTGATCTTGATTGTTATTTATCAATTTTTTTTATTCTCACTAGAAACTATTTTCTGTTAGATCTTTCTTAGAGCCAGAGATTTTATATATTGCTGAATTCCTTGCTCCAAATCCATGTGTGTTACCATATAATTTAAATTTTAATATTGACTTTATAATTAACCAATTAAAGTACAAGTTGAAGAAATTGACTCTTTGGCTTACTGAACTAGAAATAGCACTATGGCTGCTTTACTCAACCAGCTAGACCCATCCAAACATCAATCCTACCGGGGTGTGAAACATAGACACCGTGTACCCTATATTCACACCAAGACAAAAAACTGATGGGAAGAGAAAAGTTGAAACCTTATCTACTCTGTTTCCGGATCAGAAACTGAGAAATAGATTACATTTTTTCATGTACTGTGCGTTTTGTCCGTTCTAACCCTAGGTTACAGAGGAAGAAAGAAAATCACAACTGAACAAGAATTCCTTACAGTTTATATGATGTCTCATGATCAATTAAAATGTTTTAGGAAATTCATAGTAATTCAAGGTGTATTTAAACACTCACAGGACTTTGATCCCTTGCTAATATAACACCTTACATGAAAAACAACTGTGACTATTTATGGAGCACCATATCAGTAAAAGAAGGGTTTCTCTCAAAGTCTACAGAATAGCAGACAGATTTTCACTGTTACAGAATGTATTTTCACTCTAATTGGGGAATAATGGACAATCTTTCATAAACAGTAATTATTTCCCTTTGAGCAATCAGAGGAAATGCACACAGATTATTACATGCAAAATATAGACTATTCAAAGCAGTTAAGTATACATTGCTCTGACTTCCAGCTGGCCATGAATTCTTTTCAATTATCAAAACATCCAAGGTTCTTTTTTGTAGTCTCTGATTTGGCTCCCAGATTTCATAAATGCTTTGCAAAAATTAGAAACTGCAACAGAAAAAAAAAAATCTTATGTAAAATTTTTGGGCCTACAGAAATACAATTGTTACATATTTTGTGTAGTTTAAAATTTCCATAACAATTCAACTCAGCGTTTTTTTCTGCATGCTTCTTCAAGTGATTTTTGTTATGCCTGTAAAACACCACATATGCTTCAGTAATGATGATATGTACTAAAACTAGTCTACTAGCTATCACATAGCTGTTAATCACAGATATACAAGTTTTGTGATGGGGCTGCAAGTCATGTAAATCTATTTTCTGCTTCTCTGTCTTAAGCACATGAGGTGAAACACATGTTGTGTTTTATAGCAAAATGAAACAAAACATATCCCCCCTACCTCACAGAGACAGAAACACCCAAGCAAAAGATAATTTTGAATGATTTTTAACACATCAAATTTGATATAGTCAAGATAGACTGTAGTATGAAGGGCATGCCAGAAATTCCACTGGACCCTTGCAAAATGACTTTTTTTTTTTTTATCTTAAACTAGCAATTTTTAGGATCTCTAGGGGAGGGGGCACACAGTCTTTAATAGGCCTCTCTGTGTACTTAGTCTAAAGCCTTATTTCTTCTGTGCCTCTGGAGAACTGAATGCTTGCTTTTCAACTGGGCTATTCAGTTGTTCTCAGAGTGTGCTGTCTTTCTTATTCTAGAGATTTTTACCCGATTTTGATCAGACAGCAGAAGACAGCTTTTTTGTCTATGACCTGATGAATTCCTTTAATAGAAAATGCCATAAAAGCAGTGAAGAACAAAAAAAATGTATCATTCTTCACAAATCAAAAAGTAAAATTTATACAATGTGATATTCTTAAAAAGGTATCTTGAAAACACATATATTCATCAAACACATTTACTGTTTCCACTAAATAACTTTATAAATGGAAAAATTCAATGTCAGAAAGAATTGTTGTCTTTATTTTTGTAACAGAATATTCTGAAAAATAAATATTTGTGTAATAAGTGTTTCCTCTTCTTCTAGGAATTTTGGAATTCAGCTGATTTATCTGTGAGTTTAGCAAATATTTCATAATGAATACATTTGATTTAGTACACTTCTGTTCCTACCTTATGGATTACTAGGAAATAATCTACTATAATACAAATCTAATCAAATTTCTACAGTGGAATTTATAATTCATTGTCTGAAAGTCACACCAGACTATAGAAAGTCCCTCTCCAGCTTTTTTGCTGTCCTCCCTCATGTACTGGCAGGCTGCTATAAGGTCTCCTCCGAGCCTTCTCTTTTCCAGGCTAAAAAAATCTTTCATTCTTTCTTTGTTACAGAGGTGATCCAGCCCTTGCTCCACTCCTTGGATCATTTTTGTGGCCCTCCTCTTGCTCACTTCAACACATCCATGTCCTTCTTACCATGTGGCCCCAGATCACAGAGAGGATATCTAGGTGTCCTGGTTTGGATGATAGGGGGAGCAATTAGGACGAGAGACTTAATAGAAGAACAACAGCTAACAGTTTTATTAATCTGAAGCTCTACAAAATTATAGTACCCCTGATAGGCACTAATCAAATACAGAAATAACTGACCCTACAATTATTTGCAATAAAATATAGGAGCCTCTGAAAAAACAAGGGACAGTGGAAAGCACCCCCCAGGGAAAGCCAAGGGGAAAGATACCGCACTCCTGTTGTCATGTGGTTCCTCCTCCAGCACTGCCTGGGCTCCGATGCTGCCGCAATGACACTGCTTGGCCTAGGGACTCGGGAAGGAGCAGCCATGCCTCTCCCGGCACTGATGGAAGCTGAAAGAGAGGCAGGACTCCCAGGCTTCCGGCTTTTATGAGGTCTGATCTCATGTGATTTTGGAGCAGCATTCCCGGGCATGCTGCCCTCTTGTTGGACGATAGCATGGGGTCGCCACCCCTCTGCGAAGTTTCAGCACTCTAAGCAAGATGGCGCTCCTGCCCAAAGTGGCTGGGATCCAGGGCCCGAGGGCCGCCATTGCCACTGACCGCAGGGCACTCGCTGCCCGCAGGGACCCCCAGGAGGGGTCCCTGGGGCCGGCGGACCACCTGCGGGCCAGCTAGAGCAGCCACGTGTGGCTGCCCACTCCAGCTGCCTCAGAAGGGGCTGTGGGGCTCCCTGGGAATGGCTGCTGCTGCCGGGGTGGAGCCCTGCCTCCCCACAGCTGCTGGCATGGCTGCTGTGCCGTCTGCCAGTGCCAGGGCTAACCCGCCGCCACCGGCATGGCTGCTGAGCCTGCGGGATCCCAGGAGAGGGGACCAGTGGCTGCTGGGCGCTGGGGGAGTCCCTGCCACCCCCAACAGGGTGGTAGCCCCGCCCCCGCCATTGCTGGGGGCCAGCGGGGTCGGCCCCTGCGTGGCCCCGGGACAGGGAGCAGGCAGAGGCAGCTCCTGGCCCTGCCCAGCCCTAGGAGAGAGTGATCAGGACAGGGGCTGCTCTGATCTCACCTGGCCCGGGGAGAACCCTGTACCCGGCATGGGCTGGACCTGGTGGGGCACAGCCAGGGAGAGCCCCGACCCTGGAGAAGCCCTGCTCTGGCACGGTCGCTGGGGAAGGGGGCCCCACGGTGGGACACGGTCACGGGATCACTCCCTGCAGGGCACCCGGGGTGGGATTTTCACCATCCTTGCCTGTTTTCCTTCTCAGAAAAAACATAAACAGGTTTAACATCCCCTCCTCCCCACCTAAAAGGCAAAACTGCTTCCCTAATCCATTACACTAGGATATCACAAGAATGAAAGAAAGGAGCAGAATCCCCTTCCTCAACTGGTTGGCCACTCTGTTTTTGAGACGGCCCAAGATATGATTGGCTTTCGGAGCTACAAGTGCATGTTGCCAGCTCATGTCAAAGTTCTCGTCCACAACAATCCCAAATCCTCTTCCACAGGGCTTCTCTCAATCCATTCTCTTCCCAGTATTTGTGCTTGGGATTTCAGGACCTTGCATTTGACCTTGTTGAACAATGAGGTGCACACAGCCCCACCTCTCAAACATCTCAATCCCTGTGGATTGCGTCTCTTCCCTCCAGTGTGTCAACATAACTATCAGATGCAAACTTAATAGAGCCATTGGAAATTATCTTAATAGAAAAGTAGGCATATATTTGCTCCTAAAAAAAAAGTATTCTTTACTCAGTGAAGATCAGTGTCATGATAGTAAAATACTTTTTTATGGGAAGTGTTATAGAAATATTTAAACAAAAAATAAACATTAACTTTAAAATACCATTCAAATATAAATGCAATTTAACAGTAACTGTAAATATATTATAAAGGGATTAATTGAAACATTAGTTAATATTTAAAGCCAAAACTAAAATATGACCAAGCTTGTGTCTCATTAGTTTGACTATTTAAATTTATTTGATAACAGTTTTATATGAGTGCGGATTGAAGACCTCAAACCTTATGCATTGTCATTTTAAATATCCATTAAATGTTTTCAAAATTTCTGAGATGCAACTGAATAACTTCTAGTCATGGAGGAAAATCCAGCTAACTTTTTTTATTAGAAGGGCATTGAAATTTTTGGGGTTTATTAGTGGTCAAAAATTAAAGAGCATGCATGTGTAAGATTTTTTTTTTCCTTTTTTTCCTCTTTTTCAAAATTCTGCTAAGATATGCTGTATTTAATGATGCATAAATAATTCTTTCTTTACAATACAGAAAAGTGAACTTCTCAACACTTTTTTTTTGCTCTTAATTAACAGAACTGAAGATACTTGAATATCTAATAAAACTTCAGCATCTGCTTTCACTGTCATATTCCTTACATGCTAAGGTAGAGGTCAAGGTAGGTGGGTAAAAGGTTTAATAATTTTAGCTGAAGCTAGTTCTATTTTGCATTAAGTAGTCATTTGAGCCTTATTAGAAGCTGTACTGGAAAAATTTCAAAGAGGCTTTGGACATGCATAAAGTTAAGATAGTAGGGAAGAGATTATTTTAAAGACACGGATGTATTTTTTTGTGTCATTTCTGGTTCAGATTTTATAGTTGATTTTGTCCTTCAGGAATCTCTACATCTTGTGGACATACTTAATGATATTAATGTGTATACACATGGAGTTTCATTCATTCTCTGTCATCTATTTCATCAATTCGGAGTTAATCTCAAATTTGGCAAAATGGTGACTTTTCCCATCCTCATCTCCCCTGAACTAAACTTTCTATAACAAAGTTCTGTGTACTGCATTGTATTTTACACTGCTCTTTTTTTCCCCCTCTCTTCACCACCCCAATCACTTAAAAAACAATACTACTTTAAATGCTTGAAAACCCCAACCTGAGTTTTTATAGATATGTGGCTAACAGCTGCTATTGAAAATAAGTGAGTAATTGATCAAAGTAATAAACAAAAGGAAATCAGAATGTGCACAGAAGTCAAAGAATTTTTGTCATTTTGGCTGTGTCCTTCTCAATAGTCAATGCACCATTGCTTCACAGAATTTTCATGACTATGTTGCCTGACCCATGAAATTGCTTTTCCACTTAAGCATATGTTAACAAACATTGATTTATTGTGTCCTCCCTACACTAAATGGGTCAGTGGTAATGCACTATAGATTAAATTCTGGAGTGTGGAGATGGGGGAGTGGTGGTGGTATGTGTTGTTTTTTTTTCCTTTTTCTTTTTTTTAACATAATGATTATATTCATTCAAGGTTTTGCTGTTTCTATTGAGGTATGATATACTTTCAGTATAAATAGCATGATCATTATTCATATTAACTAAAAAGCATTAAAGATTTTCAGTGATGTACATGAAGATAAAAATAATCCTATATATCTAATAAAAATGTCATGAAATAAGGAATTAATTATAGAGATATGGTCATTAGGTTTATAAACTGTAAGTCATCTTTCCTTACAAAGTTATATCCTTCATATCATATGAAAAATCTTTTCATTCTATAAGTTGTACATTATTCATAGTCTACATAGATGAGCTGGGATTGTTAGTAACTCAAGAAAGTAACTTAAGAAAGAGAGAGAGGTATAATCTTGTATTATAATTGAGCCCAGATTTCCACTGACTATAACAAGAGCTTGGACATCTAATCACCAATATCGACACCAAAATTCAAGTGTACTAAAATGTAGCTAAACTTAATTTCAAAGTCTGATGTTGAATCCCATTTCAACTGTATTTTTTGATAGTCATCAGTGAAAAGAATGACAATTTTGTTTCCAATTCCATATACTGTTGTACTAGATTTGGATGAGATAGAATTAATTTTCTTTGTAGTAGCTTGTATGGTAGAATGTTTTCAATTTGTGATGAAAACAGGGAAAATAATGCACCTATGTTATAGTTTTTGCTGAGCACCATTTACACAGAATCAAGGACTTTCGTGTTTCTCAGTGCAACCTCTCAGCAAGAAGGTTGGTGTGGCAGTTGTGTCTGCAATCCCTTAAATCAGGAATCAGGAATCATCAATTTGGTGGCATCGGGATGGGGACCCTCTGAGACACAGCCATCCACAAGACATATAGGCCTTGTACGCATGGTGCTGATGATCAGAGGATCCAGGAAAGAAAGACTATATACAAGCTGTAAAGGGCCAAAATGGAGATTCTTTTTTGCAAATTCATTTGGTTTTACAGTCCAAAGATTGCTTTGGTTAATACCAAAGGAAAGGTGGTCATGTGTTATGCAGAGGTCACTAAGCCAGTGTCTCAAAGCCACAGCAGATCATAAGATGATGTCTACATATCTAAGACATTATGTCATGATCTAGACACTAGACACTGTAATTCATCCTAATGTTCTGCCACAGGCTGGCACTTGGGAGGTAACAGTCAGGACAGCTGACTCCAGCTAGCTAAGATGATATCTCATACAATCTGGTATCATGCCTAGCACACAAAGCTGGGAGAGGAAGAAAGAAGCAGGTTGTTCAAAGTGATACTGTTTGTCTTCCCAGGTCACTGTTACAAATGATGGAACTCTACTTTCGTGGAGATGGCTCAACGCCTGCGTGCCAATAGGAACTATGAGTGAATTCCTTGTTTTGCTTTGCTTGTTTCTGCTGCTTTTGCTTTACCTATTGAACTGTCTTTATCTTAGCCTACAAGTTTTCTCACTTTTACTGTTCCAACTTTCTCCCACACCTGACCTGGGGAGAGTGAGCAGCTGTGTGGTGCTTAGTTGCCACCTGGTGTTAACCCACTACTATAATACAATCAATTAGTTTGCATACTCAAAGGTCTGACAGGATGTCATAATCTCAATGTAAGCTCATTCATGACAGGTTATGCTAACTAAAGAAGGTTCTATTTTCAGGGAGACCACGGAACACATTGCATCTGCTGTTAGGATTACAATGTTTATACAAATTTGTAGATAGAGTCTACCCTTTGTTTAAGGTATGGTAAAATTGCCGCCTCCTCTATAAAAAGATAATTGTCATAGAGTCTTTTTAAGTAGCTGTTTGCTTTTATTTTCATATACTTCTGGGTGGAAATCAGGAAAATATTTGTTTTCCATCCAGTTTTTGACATTTCGATCATGTGACAAGCTTGCTTGATATGAAATGTACTCTTTGTTGTAGTTAGGTTTGTTTGTTTGTTTGTTTATTTTTTAGTTTTTTAAGATATTGCCTCAAGTAAATCTGCTTTTAATTATGGCACAGTGATCACTGTCTTTTACTCTTGAACCACACTTGGGCTTTGTTTGGGACAATGTTAGCTCAAAGCCAAAACACTGCCTAATAATGTGTTAATACTGTAATAGTGTAAATAGATAAGATCCAGTACCTAGTAAAGTCCACTGTATATACCCGTTTTGTGATTATAGGTTTCAATTCATTCAAGTTTAATTTGCTTCTTTAAAAAAGTCTACTAACAAACTGAATTTTTCATTCTAAATTAAACTAACGAATGTCCTTACATTACAAGCTAGTACAAAGGGATTATTTTTTCATTTTATCTCTTCTATCATAAGGTGTTTTATAATGTACAAAAATCTTTCAGTAGTGTTTGAATAATATTGGAGTTGTTTATTTCACTGGTGTATTAAAAAATCGGATATATTACTTAGTTTTGAGAAGAGGAGCGAATTCAATTACCTAAGAAATAACAAAATATTAAGCATGTTATTTTAATTTTTGAAATGTAAAATTTCATATATGTGAAAATTTGGTATTATTCATTTGATATTATTAATATTCTAATTTAAGTATTCCAAAGCTTAAGTACTTAATCTGACAAATGAATTACTAAGTGTTTCATGACCCTAGAAATATGATTACGGTATTTTGTAAGAAACTATAAGAACATAACAAGACCTCACTGATATTGCACTATTTAACAGGTTGGTCCTTATTACCATTTTAAAAATTTGGTGCAAAATTCCCTTTCTCCAGTCACTTTGGACTTCTACTGACTGCCATAACTTTTCAAATATGATAGTGAGTGATGTAGTGATATATCCAATTTCCTCAGGACCTTGGGATACATTTCCCTGTGTCCCATGAACTTGTGTATTTATTTTCAAGTTCCTCATGTGGTCTGTGATGGGAAGGACTTTCTTATCCCAGTCCCTGACTTGAATTTCTCCTTTGAGAGATGGGGGAAGAGAAATTATCACTGAAAATTCACAAAATAATTGTTGTGGACCATTGCTTTCTCCGTGTTGGTGGTTACTAGATCTCCTGTCCTATTCATTGGCCAGTGTATCTGTAGAAGCCTTTTATTCTATTCTTCACATCTCTTGCCAAATTAATCTCCAGCTGTGCCTTAATTTCTTCACCCTATGCCTATGTACTATTTTTTTTCTAGTGCACTTCCTTCCTACACTTTGACTAAGATATCAGACAATCTGTTTATTTTACAGAGAAGGTGGCAGTTTTACCATACCTAACACAAAGGGTGGACTCTGCCTACCCTAACTGCAAATGCAACACGTTCCTTGCTTTCCCTCAAAATAGAATCTACATTAGGTAGCATAACCTGCCATGAGCAGGCTCATGTTGTGATAATGATACCTTGTCGGACTTCTGAGTTAACTCCAACTGGCAACAAAGCACCACACAGCCTGGTGAAATGGAGGAGAAAATGAGAAGAATAAAAGTGAGAAAACTTGTAGGCTGAGATAAACACATTTAAATTGATAAAACAAAACCAGCAGAGACAAGCAGAGCAAAACAAGGAATTTGTTTGCCATTTCCCATTGGCAGGCAGGTGCTCAGCTGTTTCCAGGAAAGCAGTTAACAACAGCATCACTCTGAATTTCGCTCCTTTTTTTCCTTTCACAGCTATATATGTTGAGCATGATGCCATATGATACGGTATATCCCTTTGTCCAATTGGGGTCAGCTGTCCTGCCTATATCCCTTCTCAAATTTTTGTGCATCCCCAGCATACTCTCTGGCGGAGTGCAGTGAAGAACAGAAAAGGTGTTGACTCAGTGTAAGTCCTGCTCAGAAAGACCCCTTTGCTTTCAACCCTCTTTTCAGCTATTGTGAAGAACATTATCCCATTCCTCACACAACCATGCTCTTCTCTGGCCTCCCTTGTCTGATATCTTACAAATGAGGTTTGAGAGCTCAGAAAAAAGGTCTTAAAAAGAGCTGTCCGCTCTCTACTGATTTTTTCTTTAAATTGTTAGACTCCTTGCTAAAAATATATTAGCACTTTCCTTTAATCCTACATGTATTTCTACAGTTACAGTACTTTACAAGAGCTATCTACTTGAGTACTGGTTGCAGGCTATCAGCAGCAGCATATGATCTTTGTTTCTTTTCAGGCAAAATCACTGATGAAGCATGATTATTTGTGCAGTTACAAAGCTGTGACATTTATTTTTAAAATATCTTGAAGTTTCCTGTAATGGTGTGGTGGTTTAAGCACCACAATATTAACTAGGGGGCACTCTTAGTAATGACGAGAAGAATGACAGAATGTGACAACAGCGAAACACTTTATTTGTCTGGAGCTCAAAGAAAACACAGTTTAGGGAACCCCAGACTCAACACATAAAAACAAGCACCCAGCAAAACCACAAAAAGGAAAACCAAGAAAAAAGGAATAAGGGAACTGCTTTCAAAGGCCAGCCAAACTGGCCACAGAGAGGCAGTGGAAAAGGAAGAGCCACTTTCTCTTTCTTCTGGAATCTCTGAAAAAAAACAACAACACAGTGAAAGGTTCTCCCCCCCCAACCCGGGATGTTATTTGGGGAAGCTTTCAACCTGTAGTTGTGCTCGTGTGGCTCCAATGCCGATGGAGGTGGGCTGAGTCAAGCCACGGGGCCTGGGAGTAGGAGAAGGGGAGCCGTGCTGCTGCTCTCCAGCTTTGCAGGAAGCCAAAGAGAGTGAACTTCCGTTTCTTCGGGCTTTTAAGCTCTCCAAGCCCCACGTCAGTCTCGTGGTCTTCTTCCTGGTTTTCGCCGCCTCGGATTGGCCAGCGGTCTGGGCTCCACTTCCTCCTTTGAGGCTCCCGGCTCCAACAAAATGGCGGTTCCCGCCAAAATCTGCGAGCCAACAGCCTCCCGGCGCCATCTTTTGCCGTGGGATGGCTGCCGCCTCCCAGAGCACCCGCCGCCCACAGAACCCACAAAAGGGGGGTCTGGGGCTGACCGGGGCCACAGGAGCTGCCCGGGCCGCGACCACGCCCCTCCCGCCGTGCGGGGGCTGCCCCCGGGGCTGCCGGCACCGTGGGCTTCTTGTTAGCTTTCCCTCGCGGCAGCGCGGGGCCGACGCCGTCCTCAGGGCACTCCCGTGGTGGCGTGGGGCTGCCCCGCGCCGGGAGGGACCTGTTGCGTTGACACTGCTACCCACACGGCCAGGGCCGTGTGTCGAGCTTCCCCCTCCCCCCCGCCCGCAGGCGCCGCGGGTGGGGGGGGGGAAGCCCGCACCGGCACCGTGGGCTCCTGGGAGCTGCAGTGAATCAAGGAGGAAAAAAAAAACTGAAAAACCAGGGTTTACGTTGAGAACAGGGGGATCCCGTCCCCTTTTCCCCTCCCCGCTCCCTTCAAGAACCTGCCAGCACACCTCCCTGCACCCCCCTCCCTTTTCAACCCACTACAAATGGCTATGTGTATTAACGGTGTCATGCAAGGAGAAAAAAAATAGCTGAGAACTCAAAAAACAAACATTGAGGAATTCTTAAGAGACTTTTGTAGTAAGAAGCTTTTCAGAGAGGATTTCCATAATCAAATACCTGAAAATACACCCAAAGTTATCTGTATTAAGTGCTACTACTAACAGTTGGTTTAATCTCATATTGTATCTCTTCAGGTGTGTAGGAGGTAGAATTGGAAAGACGGTAGTAATTCTACCAATTGTTTGCTTTTGTAAGTACACTCGCTGCTAAAAGACACTGACCGTTGCTGAGGTCAGCCACTGTTCATGCTGTGATTATGTTTGTAAAATCCTTCTGAACTGGGGTTGGTTGTAGTGATAGCATGTCAAAAATAAGGGGGCTGTGTGCAGGTGGCTCTAGCAGATAGTCCAAACCTTTGAAGCATGAATATGCCTTTTGAATTCATGGCTTGAGTGGAAACTACATCAAGCATTATGTTACACTTGTGTGAATCACCTTTCAGTTAAAGATGGAGGATTTTTCCTAGATGCTTCTCCTTTGACTTTTCTGCATTGCAATACAGCCACAAATAATGAAAAGGCACTAATTTCCAAACTTGTTAATTAGCAGGCATCTTACAAGTCCAAGAAGAGCAGAGATTAATGATTTTAATGTTTTTGTTTGTTGGGGTTTTTTTTTAATGAATATTTTTATATAGCAAATTACTTTAACATTTTACAATAGTTACTTATTCACCTGAGGAGCAATAAAAGACTTAAGACGCTCAGCTGAGCTTATCTTAAAAAGGAAAAGCAAACTAAACATAATTAAAAACCAAAACCAAATTAAAACTATTTTTAATTAAATCTAATATTTATTTTACATAATGGAGAATTGAGTCAGCTGCTATGATTAGAATTAAGCATCTCAAAGTTTGGCAAATAATATAAACTCATTATATAAGCTTTCTTAGTAGCCAGTGAAATGCAATAGATATTTCTATCAAATGCTTGATTCTGCATTGTAAAATATGTTGAAGGGAAAAATGGTAAATCCTCTCTGGAAATAGTTGTTCCTTTCCTTTTAGGGAGATTTAAATTATGAATTTAGATCAAATAGGTATTATATAGGTAATATTAGGTGAGATGAATTAAATTCTAAATTTTTAATCCAAATCCAGAAAAAATAACAGCCAAAATAAGATTTAAATGTTGTAATCTCCAGAGACTCATTAAGCCTTTGATGATAGCATACTAGGACCTTCTTTAGCAGCATCTTAATATCTTGCATTTAATATGACAGTATTTGCTGCTGTCTCCTGAAATATCGTTTTCAAACTCCTTTTTTGAAATCGAGTTTCCAGGAACTGTCTGTGCCTTACAATCGAATTGGTTCCATGCCTTACCACTTCAGTGACAGTGGCCAATTTTACTGCCAAAAGATATGTACTTTTCTTAAAGATTACTAGGTGTTATACTAATGGCTAATGAATAAACATTGAACCAGCTTTCAGATTGCCTTGGAATAAACCTGAAAGATACACTAAAGTATATTATGCAAATATGAATAGTTTGGTGGTTAAGACAGAATATAATTCTCAGTAAAAGGCATAGAGATCTTAGTTATCTTGCAGGATGTTTTTCAAGCAAATGTTTAAGAAAACAAATGTTAACTTTACAGCCTCCTTAGACTATTAACGCTACAAATTAGAGAATCAAATTAATGGATAAGTGATAACTAACTAAGCATATATGGTTAAGTCCATTGCTAAAAATCATTAAAAAATAGAATTTAAAGTTATTGTTTTCTGAAAGTTATAAACAATTTAAGTGATGCACAAATGCTATTACATAGAAAATAAAAACCAGTAAAAATAATACAAGTGTTATTTATGTGGAAAACTAGTTCTTTCATTTAAATTCTTGCAAATTGCAAAAAACCCGAAAACAACAAAAAACAAGAAAATCATCTATTTATAAAGATTTATATAAGAAAATATAAATGGCTACTATAAATAAAATGCAGAACTATTCCTGATTGATTAAATATGATTTTTCTCCTGTAAAAAGTGTTTCTTAGCATAATAATTGTAGATTTAATTTTTACCACTGTAGAGAATGCACAAGAAAATTGACCTATCCTGTATATCATGCTTAAACATTTAGTCTGAAATCACCTAAAACAAACATACTTGAATAAGACTATATTTGTGATTTAAGATTTAGATACCTTCTTCAGTCTCCCAACTTCATAATATACTGTCATATGCACTTAAAAGTGCACTTAGCATGGGACCTCTTTCTATTTGCCTTATGAACCAGTTTGCACCCAATTTTGAATTCACCAGACCTGGCCTAGTGAAATGTGCAGTATTTTGCCAACAAGAATTAGCCAGTGGAACACCTTACCAAAAATATATTGAACAATGTATTAAAATCAATATTAACCATTTCTCCATAATTTCCACTGAGAATTACATGAATGGTGAGGGAAAACTGAAACTCTGTGGCAAATTTTGTGGAAGTCATATCCACATGTTAGAGTGGTTCTTCCTAAATTTAATATAAAAAATCATAAGGTTTTGGAGAATAATCTTAACTCCACCTAATCTATATTTTATCTCCAAGAAAATTCCACATTTTCCGTACTGAAAACTTTCACAGATTGGTTATGGAAAATCTGCAAATTATTATTTTTCTTCATTTAATGAGACTTTTCAAATATCAGGTGAAATGCTGATCTACATTCAAATCAGTTAATTTTTAAACTTTTTTTCTCAGCATTATATTCCATTCTTATGCAGTTATATCATTATTAGAAAACTGTTTTGCTGTGCCTCCTTTCTGCTAGCATTTTAAAAGGTGCCAAAATTATTTTTTTTTTGTCCAGCTTTAGTATTAGCAAATCTCATTGCTTCAAGATATCAATTGATACTGATTTTAAGAGAAGTTGTAACTGAACAATCCTATAAAGTGGAGAGAATATTCATCCTTTCAGAAAATTGTACAGTCATCATCAATATGACTTCAGGGGAACTTCTGGCTATAAATATGTTTGTCTGTCAGTTTATATTGTACACAGATGATGCATTTATTCATTGTTCTTTATGCAATGTACTTTAATTCAAATTCAACCCTGTGGAAATACTGAAGTCAAAAATCATGATTTTTTTAGAAATCAGTAATAAGATTGATAAAACCAAACCTTTTGTGTTCTTTTTTTTTTTTTTAATTTGTATAATTATTATAATTTTTTAAAAATTATTATAATTATTTGTCATTTCAACCACAAAAGAAACACTACCAATAGCGAAAGTGGGTTTTTTATATTACTATTTGGACAATGGCTACTCTGGTACCAAATAACATATCGAATTTCACTTTTAAAACATCATTTTAAAAGCTGTTCTTACGGAAACACTGCTGATTATCACAATAAAATACTGCTTACAAATACTGATTCGTCTGTAGTGTGGATCATATCACAGTGTGTTGCAGTAGGGGTAAGAATGACACACTGTGTTGTACACGAGATGGTCCAAAATGTCCACTTTATTCTGTTGCACACTTGGTATATTCTCCTTCACAGAAGGCAATGTGCTTTCTCTCATAGGACAGAAAGTTGTTTTCCACTACTACGATTGGAGAACTATAAAACGTAACCAGAAGGCTCACTTATCACTAGTTACAATGTTCTTGCTACAAAGTTTACCTTATGCCTTAACAGTAACCGGTAGTTACAGCCAGCAGCAATAGCTCTTCTGCTTTTACTCATTTAAGGATGTGCTGAGATTCACAAAGGATATATCCGAATATGATCAATATTAATTTCATAAATTAATGCTAGGATGCTGACAGGCCTGCTGTCATCCCCGCAACAGTGAAATCAATATAGGACTGGATGGATAAAAAGATCAAGAACTAATGTAAAGTGTGCATATAACTAATGAAATAAAACATTTACTTCATGTTTGGTCCTGGTTTTATAAACACTAAGACATTTAAGAAACTCAAGAAATGTTTCCGCTGCTTAGTGGAATACAGTGCAAAGGCTCACTCACGCTTACATGTAGAAGCAGGAATATTTTCAAGTTCTTGGGCAGGACTTAGTAGCTTAAGTCTGACACTATGGTAATGTGTGGTGATGCTTCAGTACCTCAGCAGACATATCTCTGCAGCATGTTTAGATTAGAAAGTCTGATCTCTAGACCTCTCTTAAATATGTAGTAAGAATACAATACACCACCTCTGATTTTTTCAGTCTTGGCACATATGCCTTTTAATGTTCTAATTTTAAATCAGAGACTTGAAAAAAACAAAACCAAATTTTAGAATAGCAATTTTCTTTTAAAAATTTATTTAGTTTTCTAAGGAGATGTGATGGTTTGGGCAGTTTATGAATTTAAATTCAGGGACACAAGACCAAAACAAATGTATAAAGACATAAAAATCTTCATTAAAAATATATATTTATATATGCAACATGTGTTTTATATATATATGTATGAAAATAAGAAAGAATATGTATTAAGTTGAAATAGTAAAAACAGGAGAGAAAACTCACAACAATTATAAAATATCAGAACTCCTAGCAACAAATAGTTGTTCCTCTTCTTCCCTGTGTCTTTGGTTCAACAACTGCAGCCAGCAGGGCGAACCTGGATGGTAACAGGGGAAGTTGTGGTGCTCTCTGAGCACTGGCAGAGGTTGCAGGTGGAGTCTGTGGTGACCATGGCAGTGGATGCAGGGAGGTCCTCTCTGTGTCTTCGGTGAGTCCGAAATGGCACATGTGCAATGGCAGCAGCTGTTTATCAAGGGCCCATCCATCTACTCCAAGAATTCTTTGTTCTCTGAACCACCCTCTGTTCTGCCCCATGGTGTGTGGTTTTGCTTCATCACACCATTTGAATGGATGGATTGCAAAACCTGCCTTGTCCCTGCCCGGCCTCCACTCAGTTCTCACGTGTGGGAAGTTGCCCGCCCTTGCTCCAACCATGTGGTTTGCTCATGTGGGCTGGGCCAGTGCCCACCTTGGGGCTTGCCCATTCCCACGCATGCCACACTGCTCACCCAAAGATGCCCAGTCCCTGTGTGCGCCACGGTGCCAGACATCCATGGGCACCGCAGACCTGCCACCACTCAATCCTGGGTGGCTGAATGCCACCCTCCCCCTATACTGGCACCAGGACCAGCCCTGATGGCTGTGCGCAGTGCTGTGGTCCTGTGCATCTTGGCAGGAACTTGGCTCTGCAGCTGACAGCTCCTTGAGACCCTGTGGAGTCTCCTCATATAGGCACAGTGCCCCGGCCTTGCCACACCAGGCCTGGCTGGCAGAGGGATTGCGGCGGGATTGGGGCCAACAGGAGTGGGCAGCTTCTACCTCCTCCTCCTCTCCACTCACCAGGTAAGAGAGAAAAGTTTGAAACACACCATTACAACAGGGATTTATGACAACAAAGCCTTTAAGACAGGGGTCCTCGAACTTTTTAAACAGGGGGCTGGTTCATTGTCCCTCAGACACTGTCAGTGGCCGG
>VXBA01001268.1:282761-336078 GCA_013399895.1 Serilophus lunatus
CTCAACCCGGGAGCAAGTATTCGGACAAGGGAGGGAGGGAGCTGGTTTTCACCTGTGTTTGTGTTTTCCAGAGAGGCTGAAGGGCCGGAGGTGCTTCCAGAGAGTGAGAAGGGAGAGACACCCTTTCCTACCCTTTCCCCCTGTGCCTTTCAACTAGCCATCTGACTGAAAGGAACAGTTCCCTTCCTTTTTTTTTTTCCCCTTTTGTGTTTGGTTTTTTTTTTTTCTTGCATTTTGGGGGGTCCCTCAATGTAATTCTGGGATCTCCTGTGGGTTACCCTACCTCTCTAATTTAATTCACTTTTAATAAACTGTTCTCCTGCTGACCATTCTATTCAGTTTTTCCGTCACCTTTATTGAACCTGACCCCTCCCCCCCCCCGAATGCTAAAAAGTGGATCAAACCACTACAGCACATTAGATCTTTAAATGGTTTTGAATTGTTAAAAATCATGGTTTTGTTCTTAACTATTCAACTAAATTACATTCACCATGGTTAATATGTCTCATCTACTTCTAAATGGAATAGAAACAAATAATTCTGGAGAGATATTTTGTTAGTAAGAATTCAGAAAACAATCAGATGTCAAATTCAGTCTTTGGCAAAAAAAGTTAGGAATGGAAGAATAAATTCAAAAAAATTGTAAATTGCACAAACTTTATAAACTCAAAATTTCCTCTGAGATATGGAAATTTAAATAGGTTTTTAAAAAGACTCCTTTTAGGATTTTTCTTTTCTGTGAAAAGATTGTCTTAGCTTTTCCTTTAGGGCAACATCTTCAACAAATCAGGACAGTAGAGGGAAAAATTTTGAGACAGGAAGACTAATGAATGGCTGTTGGCAAACATGCTAGCTGGAACTTCTGCTTTACACCCTATGAACATTGCAAAGAGACAGAAAGTGTAGTACAAAATTTGTTTCAACAGCTCTGTTTCCAGGTGACAATCTGGAAATTATCTTTTCTCCTAATGCAGTTAGGTGATAAAATAAAAAAAAAAATACTTGCTACTATTACTAGGATCTTACAAAGTAGGTAATGACTCAGAATCTCCCGCCTTGAGTCTGTCTGCTTACAGTTCTATCCACTCTGTGTTGCACTAATTGAGTGTCACATTGACTATTTTTGGTGTAATTATTACTTCACTATTTAATCCTATACAATGTTACAAACAGATGGGATTTTCAAGACGGGTCTGGAAAAGAGCAGAATCAGAACTTTCTGTTTAAGGAAATTATATTTGGTCAAAAGGAAATTCTAGTATCCTCTCTCTCTTGCAGTATGTTTGAAAACAAAACAACTATAAAGCTTTAAAAATATTTTTTGTAACTTCAGTTAAGCTGCAAAGCAAGCATTTTGCATGCAAATATTTCAATTCCTAATAATATTAAAGATCTAGAAAAAAAGATTGACATTTTATATCAAATTTCCACATCTAATCCCAATAGTTTTAGACTTTCATGGTAAAAAACCCCACTATTCTGATCTTTTAGTTGTAAATGCATCACAGAGAAATGCAATTCATTCATCCACACCATAAATTTATTTCAGGCTGATATAATTTGTATTCATTGTGTCTAAATACACTTACTTGAGTCACTCAAAAATTCATTTTATTGCAAGAAGCTAGAACAAAAGGGGTACCTGCTACCTTAAGTTCAGAAGATCTAATATGAGCTCAAAAAGCTGATGTCTTCCTTTAAGTGCTTTTGGCACTTGCTGTTGTTATGGAAATGGCTCAGGAGTCTGTCTAGCAAGAATAGATACAGCAGATAAAATTGCTTTAAATGCACTGATTTGTTTAAAGCTTTAGGTTCATTACTTTTAAGCATGCTTTAAACCTAATAAAATAAATGGGCAACAAATGCTTTTAAATGTTATGCAGAAGGAGAAAGATTGTTGTAACTGGGAATATACGTACTTCTTTTTCTTTGTATTTTTTTTTTTGTTTGCTGTAGACTAAAGTCTCAGAATACAAAAATAGCAAAGGAGATATAGTAAACTTTAACTTCTTATTTTATGATAATATTCTTTTTGAATGCTATACTGCAAAAATACATTTAATAGAAATAAAAAGAATGTTAATAAAACAACAGTAATATAATTAACACAGAGCTGGTTCTCTTCTTTGGCTTACTGTGAGCTGTGGGTAATGAAGTAAATCCATTACCATCTGTTAATGAGAAAAGTTCAGTATGTTTAACGAAGCCTCAAAATTCAGCAGTAAGATAAACTAAACATGAAAATAGTTCTATTTACCTGTATTTTGCTTTTAGGTAAGTAAGACAACAGAAAATTGGAGAACAGGATTCAAACCAACGGTATAATATTCCCTCTATGAACGATTTCTAACACCAGTGCACTCTGTGTTCCTCCCCAAATGATGAAAGCTGGATGCAGAAGGAGCAGAGGAAGTTGTTAACTCCTTTTCTATAGATGTAGATAACAAACATTGAATTTATAGGTATGGAGGAAATGGTAGTTCTGTTTTGTGATTTTAGTTTATTCCTCCAACAGCTAAACTGAACATTTAATGTATCTTTCTTCTGATTCTCATGAGACCTGAATGTGAAGCTGCCCTCAGCTTCTGATTTTATTCTCAGAAGTCAGAAAGATTTACTACTTCACAGGAGAACATTCCTGCTTTCATTGTGGAGAAGAGGTAACATTCTTTTATCTCTATTTTCTTTGATACTGAGAATTTATTTTTTAAATGAAAATTTCTGGAAGATTACTCAACTTCCATAGGGTGTTGCAGATGTAAGAAAAGGTTGAGACGTCACTATACTTCACTGTTGCTTCACTATAGCCATTTCTTTTGAATATATAAATGTAGTTGTGTTTATGAAGTCTTCTATTTTGATGTTAAATTTTGCAGTGTTTGAACAGGCTCATTAAAACTCGCTCAATAACCGGACAACTGGGCTTCCTTCCACAATTTAAATACAGGGATCAGTTAACTTCTGAGATGATTGCATACAAACACTAATATTTGGAAAAGTTGGACCTTCTTTATAACTTTTCAAGACTAAGTCTTCAGGTTATTTGTGTTAACACTAGTTTATAGACTACTAAATATGATAGTGACATCAGAATCAAAGGATGGTATGTACTTCATGAAGTGTTAGGACAGACTGATCACCATCATATTATATCTAAAAATACAAATGCTAAATATCCTAGAACTGCCATGGTTAATGTATTTCTTCATGGTGGAAGGGAAAATGAGATAGTCAGGATGACCTCACCATATTTGTGACTCCAGCGTGCAATCCTGGATGGAAAGTTCAGCAGTACAGAAAACATATAGTCACATAATTGAGCTTTACGACAGAAGATCAGATTGGGTTCTTTTCTTGGTTGTTACAAATTACTGGATTTGGGGTAGACTTATTGAGCTCTATTTTACTCTATCTATTCTTCCTATTTGGATGGGTTTTGTGAGTAAAAACATGATAGATGGTCTTTTTATTCAAATAAATGCGTGTTTTAATAGATGCAAATATATATAGGAAACCTGAATATTAAGCTCAGATTTTTGATGCTTTCATCAGAAGACTGATATGAAAATTTGGTTTTTTATCCTCCAGTTGCATCTGAATGGTCCTCATAACTTTAAAATGAAGTAAATTAAACAAACATAGCAATAACTGTTCCATAATAAGAGACAAGATAGTAACAAATGATTAGGAAGGGACAATGTATTTATGTTTGTATGTATTGTATGTAGATATATACATAAAATAATTTGGATCAGAAAAGATGTATACAATCATTGAGTATGCATACATATGTTCACAAATGGATCTGTTACTAGGACTCAGATTTCTGGGAGCTCTGAGAACTAACAATATGCATCACAAAGGATGTATTAAGAGTCTTTTGAACCCTAAGCAGAAAAGCATCCTCCAGTTTTACAACAGTGCATCCTAATGCTACTTTAATGGTAATTAGCTATGCTACCATAGAGGTTCAAGCTAACTAAGAAAGTATACTTTGATGACGATCCACACAATGGATGTATTAACAAGCTGAAGACAACAATCAAAAAATCCCAATACTTCAGTGAGAAAACCAATTAATCATTATATAAGAATGACAAAATTTAACCATGGAGTGAATATATCAAGTGTGTTGCTGTAAATTATGTGCATAAAAGTAACTCACACAACTGAGCCTCTCTAGCACTTTTCATCAGAATTTGGTACAACCACTCTGGTTTTCTGTATTAATAAAAAGCTTAGTATTACTTTATTATCATTAAAGAAAAAAAGGCATATTTTACTCTTCGTATTTAATCTTATAGGCTGCCCTTAAGGCTTGGTTACACTTTGAATGCATCACTACGACTTTAGCTATGCCATTCTCATGGTCCCAAACTCTTTTCCCACTTTCTTGATCATGTCCTGGTCACAGCACACTGCAGTTCTCATCTGATCCATGTGTCTAGGCTCACTAGGTGCTGTCCCCTTGGCCCTGCCCAGCAATCCTGGGACTGTGTCTGCTTTCTCTCACTGGGCCTGTTCCTGACCTCAGCCCATACCTATCCTCAGGGAGGTGCCCAATGCCAGGACTAGGTGCCCTGGGGCCCCTGCTTCTGGCTAAGGCAATGGTACAGGCCCTGGTGGTCTGTCCAGATGGGCCCAATGCAAGACCTTACAGTTCTCAGCAAAATGGTTGCATGGAGCCACAGACTCACACTGTGCCCAGGCACTCTCTTCCTTTGTATTCTTGTCAGGGTTTTTTTATGGTTTGAAAACTACCACTAACTCTGGAGGTCAAAGTCATAGACTGTCACTCCGCTGGGCCAAACAACAAATAAAAACATGGTAACAGTATCTAAAACACAACTGCTATTCCTGATTTTTTCCTGTTTCTTTCAATAAGCATAGTCATCAAAAGAACTGAAGTAGAAGTAGGTAAAGCAAAAGATTCAATGAAAAATAAAAATTAGAGCAGATACATGGCTTAAGGTTGACTATAGTGACAGAATCATGTACTCTGTGAAGAATCAGGTGCTTAGAAAGAAAAATTATTTATCAGTGTTAAATCAAAAGTTAATCAAAGTTAAATTTATTACTTAAATAGGAGTTTATAAATAAAATTCAGTAAATATTAAAAATATTTAATAAAGCACTTTGATCATAGTAATTCATCACTTATAAAGTATAATTTACTATATACATGTAATAATCAATATTTAATAAGAAAATCCATGTTGTAGTCATTTTAAAAGAATGGATCTAATGGAAGTGTTTTACATGTGGCAGAAGCCCTTGCTGGTTATTCCACATTGTTTATTTCATTCATCTTCAAAAGAAAAACAAACCCACAGAACACTTTAATATGAAAAACAAACAAACAAACAAACAAAAACCTCAGCCAACTCTCTGCAGCATCTCTCTGGTTTATTTCACCTCAGATCTAGATATTTTTTTAAATTTGGGATCAAGTAAAATATTATTTCATTGCAAAACCAGATTCTCTGTAAAAAAAAATAGATCTGTGTTCCCCTAAATGCTCCAGGTTCAAAAACTATGAGACTCGTGCTCATAATTGCAGGTGTCTTTTAACTTATGCTTAGCCCCACCCATATTTTTTCCAGCTTGACAATATTATTTTTAAGAGATGTAATTGTGTTGCACTTTGAAAGCATTGTAAATTATGGACAATCAAAAAAGCTATTATGTGACACTGCAGAATGTACAGCTAATTAAAATATAATCAGCAGACCTTATAATTTCAGCTGAAGTTTTAATTTAATAATACAGTTTCATATTCCCAAGAGCTTTCTAACATTTATTTATCATGCCAATTTTCATTATCTAATCCAAAATAATTGTACTTATTCTCCTAAATTATACTAATAACATCCTGAAAAGGTGTACAGCTTCAAAAGTTTTATGACAATGTACATATATACATCACATTAATATGTACATGCTGTAGTTTTCCTTATTAGCAAAGGGTTTTAGAATTTATAATTTAACCTTGGAGATGTACTCTTCTGTGACCAAGCTGCAGATGCAATTCTCAGCTCCATAAAACAAAGACTGTATCAAGAACACCGAATTGCCTTCTACTTTCTCCACTTCAGGTCATTGGTCATTTACAAGACGATTTTCACTCTCTTGATGCCCCAATTGTGAAGCTCAGTTCAGTTTGAACATCAAGACTTTATTTTACTCTCATAAAATCTATGACAAGAATCTATACTTATCAGGAAAAATTTTCACAAATATCACAAGGCTTGGCCTTAACTGCAGAAACCACTTCCTGACAGAATCTTCAGCAGAGAGGGAGGTGGAAGCGAGTGGTCAGTGAGGAAGTTTGAATGTACTTTGGCCTGAAGATGTAGGGAATTCTGGTTTGAGACCCTTCAGCCTCCATATACAGCTTGAATACTTAGAAATGTGAACATCTCTTTGCTCTCCTGATACTACTTTCCATTCTAACTGGGAAACTCCCTAACCAGGCAGCAGCCAAGTATGAGATGGCTGCTCACTTACTCCCCCACCAGGAGGATGAGGGATAGAATTGGACTCATAAATGGCAAAAAATGTGAGAGGAATAAAATGTGGGTGGAAAATGTCAGTGGCAAAAGCTGTGCACAAAAGCAAAGTAATACAAGGAATTAATTCACTGCTTCCCATGGCAGGCAGGTGTTCAGCTATCTCCAGGACAGCAAAGCCCCATCTTATGTAATGGTTACTTAAGAACAGCACCATCTCTCGTAACATCTCCTGCTTATGCCTTCTTCCCCCCAGCTTTATATACTGAGCATGATGCCACACAGCATAGAACATTCCCTTGGGTTTTTTTGATCACCTCTCCTGGCTATGTCTCCTCTCATCTTCCCTTGCACGCCCAACTTCCTTGCCTCTGTGACAGTATAAGGAGCTGAAAAGGCTCTGTGTAAGCCCTGCTCAGCAATTAAAAAGCCCATCTCTATATTATATATCAACAGCATGATCAGCACAAAGGCAAAACACAGCCCCATATTAGCCATGGTGAATAAAATCAACTCTACACCAGCCAAAGCCAGCACAGAAGAAAATGCACAGCCAGTGGTAGCAGGACCAGGGGACCTAGGAAGAGTACAGGGATGCTGTTCGCATGTGTAGGGATGAGGTCACAAAAGCTACCGTAGACATGTAATAGGACTTGGAAAGGGACGTGAAAAATAACAAGACAGGATTCTATGAGTATATAGGTCAGAAAACAAAGGAGAAGGAGAATGTACCCCATTTGGTAAAAGAGAAGAGATAATTGGTGGCAATAAATATGGAAAAGGCTGAGGTGCTCAATAAGTTCCTCTCCTCCGTCTTCACCAGCAGTCAGACTTTCAACGTCTGTCAAGTCCCCGAACCTGCAGGTAGAGTTTGGAGGAGTGGAGTCCCTCCCATGGTAAAAAAGCTTGAGACCACTTGATGCACTGTTATGCTGCATAATTCAGCTATCCATTATCTTTTTTTCCTTGATAGTTCAAGTTCAACAGAAGAATTTAAATATATGATGTTCAGACATAAATTCACTTAAATTTTTTGTTTTTTCTTGTCAGGAGTTCTAAGTACTAAACTAAATATATTTATGTACACTAGAACTAGACTAGACTGTAAGGCCAGGAAATGACTGAAAATTGTACTACTTTTATCTACTCTGGACATACTGTCTCACATAAAAATCTGTAATTTGTCAGACACAGCTGGGGTGAATTTTGCCAAAAGATTTTGCAAAGACTATTTTTAAGATTTCTTTAGAAACAAGTAATCATTCCATAGCTGTGTGGTCAAATAAAAACAAAACATCAACCAAGAAAAGAAACAACTAGATGAAAGTTTTGATTATAAACTAAGATTCCCAGAATTTATCTGAGCTCAGCAGGTAAGTCCTGCTGGATATAAGTTCTTAAGAAAGTAACACAAGGCAACATAAATATAGTGTATTATGTCTAAGCACAGAAACTCATTGCCTGTGCTCTTGATATGCATGTCCACTGTTGGCTACCTATATGTGATTCCCCTGCAGCCTGTGGAGAAGACTACACCAGAGCAGACAACCACAATGCACCCTGTGTACTTTCCCATGATAGAGTAGGTAGATACTTCCTGAAGGGACTCTTCTGCAGAGAATCTATGCTGGAACAGATTTCCCTGACAAGCACTGCAACACATGTTGAGGATGAAGCTGCAGAGAGAGACTTTTTTGGTTTGACCACAAACCCTTCCTCACCTGGCCCCCCTTCTCCATATTCTTCTGTCTCTGGGGAAGGGGGAAGGTAGAGGAGTTAGGAATAAAAAAGTTCAGTCTGAAAAAAAAAGGAGGATGGGAAGGCAGTATTTAAACTTATGCCTTTTTTTTCCCCCTCACCATCATAATCTATTTTAATTGACAATAAAAAAACCCTAATTTTCCCCACTTCCAGTCTGTTTTGCCCTTGATAGTAATTGGTAAGAAATCTCCTTGTCTTTTTCTCAATCTATGAGCTTTTACATCTTATTTTCTCCCATTTCCTGCCGGGGAGGAGGAGTCAGAGGGAAGGTAAGAAGAGCCACAGCAGTATATCAAATTTGTGCCAGAAGAAGTTATACCAATAACCAGATGCATGTAGAACTCTTAACTAATGAGTAACTCTACTGGTATTTTTCTGGAAATGGTTAATTTCCTAAAATGACTCTCTCATATTCTGATTCCCCATTATTTTCTTGAGCTTTCTCTATATTTTGCTGCTCAAAAACTGTTAAAGAAGTTACCCATGTAAAGGCTAGTGTTTTCCTTGAAACTTAAACTAGATTTTGAAAGAGAATTTAACTCTTTTAATGGATCTGAAAATGAACAAACAGACCACAAAATTATTTAACAGAGAGGGCAGTGAGGCCACAAGGAGATACACAAAGCAGTTAGCCTGTGGAATCTACCAGACGAGCAAAGATACAGACAGTTTTCAAAATTCATATGAACTTTATATAAATAATGAAGTCTTCTACAGCTAAATTAACTGGAACAAGAACTAACTGATGGATGGAACAAAAACAATCTGCAGAGAGAATTTTTTTGTTTTGACAGAGTATTCCATAATTTTCTAGTACATGAGTCCCTGAACATCTTATATTTCTGTTACATGGTTATGATGAAAAATAAAATACTCATAAACATATGGAACAAATATATTAAAGACACACTGCTGTTATAAAGACAGCTTTAATTAGGACTTGTTAAAAAAAAGCAAGACAACAAACATTAGAAGAAACAGCTTATGAAGGAGGAAAATAGATCTACGGGTACATCTTTACAAATAAACTTTAAGCACAAACAGGGTGTTTTCATCTGAGGGCTGCTAACATTGGATAGCTCATGACTTTATAGCAAAACTCTCCTTTTTCCCTTCAACTAGAGAGGGCAAATACATGTTGCATACAAGGAAGTGTCCTCTGTAGTTCCAGAACAGCTTCTGAGCTTTGTTCAGAACACTAGCTGGTGTAGGGTGAAACCACAAGGTTCATGCCAATACCTGAATAGCAGGGGCAGTTATGAGCCAGTGCTCAAGGTTGTATCTTGACAAAGTTTTATTTATTAACACAGTCACAGCATGCAACTCTTGCTAGAAAATCAAATTCCCTTCTCCAGGCCAAACACACCCTAATCCCTCAGTTTCTCTTCACAGATCAAGAGCTGCAGCCCTTAATTGATTCAGTACTGAGAGTACTCCTGCAGCTTTTGTTTGTATAACAAAACCACAAAAAACCAGCTGAAGAGCAGACTGTTATTTGTAAATATTCATAAAAGTCTGCTTAGCTAGGATTACACTCCCTTGGGTTAACTATGTTAGCAGCTTTTCAGGAAACAAAGTATACTCAACTGTAGCATACCATGAGATAAAATAATTTTATTTTTTTTTCTGTTTCTCCCATTCTCCTTGGGAAAAACTTGGTTTTGTTTCATTTGGCGTTTGTTTTTATGGCTGGGTGGGATTTTTTGTTCTTGGTTGTTTTTTGTTTGTGGTTTTGTTTGTTGTTTTTTTTTTTCCTGTTGTTGGTTGTTTTGTGGTTTTGGTTTTTGTGATTTGCTGAAAGAGGTTGATGGAGATAAACTGAGTAGTTGTCGGTGCAAAGTATGAAAACTGGCAGAAGATATTCTGGCTAAGAGGAGATTCTTTAATCTTCCTTCACGATAGATGTTGAGACTGTCAATTAGAGATTTCTTATCCCATAGAACAGCTCCCAGTCTGTTCCTCATTTAACAAAATAACCTTGTCACAAAAGTGGTCTGAGCAATGGAAAGTTGTATTTTTTAAGACAAATTAGTAACTGAAATGTAGATGATCTCTACCTCTATAAAACAACATTACATCTAGATAAAGTTATCATGAACCAGAGAAATTAGATAGAGTTTTAGTGAAGAAAAATAAATCTAAATGGCTTATAATTATTTTTTATTCTTCCCACTTGACCTGTCAGTCAGATACTTTCCTCCTGATGTATCTTAGCTCTCCTGTACTCCTTGCACTCTAATTCTTTAGAATCTGAAGCCATTTCTGAACTGAAAGATGTGAAAGAATTAATTACCATGCCAATCGTAAAAGCCTAGGATATATCAAGATTTTTCCATGATAAATTTGCTTTGGAGGAGAAGCAGAAAGTTCTACTCTTCATAAAATATCTGCTCATGTTTGTTTTTTTAGTGTAAGGTGTTTTACTTTAATTTCAGTGGGATTTTTTGTTTTGTTTTAGGTTTCTTTTAATGTGTTCACATCCCCATTCTTTCCCTAATTTTGAGTAGATTTTTTTGTTTCTTGTAACCCCACATTTCTGTACTTCAAATCTGCTTACCTATCCTATCTGTTCTTTATTCAGCTGATAGATCTAGGCTGCATTATTGACTGTAGATGATGGCTTAATTTAATCTACCTATCTTAAAAGAAATGAGTATTACATTTATTGAATTGCTTTTAATTATCACTATTCTTTAGGGATCATAAATTATCCTTATCTTGCTACTTCTGTAAGACAATTAAAAATGTTTTATAAATACAAAGGCAACAAAGGAAGTGCTGAGGAGAACCTCCATCCATTATTGGGTGCAGGGGGAGCATAGTGACAAAGGATGAGGAAAACGCTAAGGTGTTAAATGCTTTCTTTATCTCAGTCTTTAACAGTAAGATCATTTTTTCTCTGGATAACCAACTACCTTAGCTGGAACACAGGGACAGGGAGCAGAATGAAGTCGCTGTAATGCAACATGGTTAATGACCTGCCATGCCTCTTAGACACATATGAGGGGCTGGATGGGATTCATTCGAGAGTGCCGAGGGAGCTGGTAGAAGTGCTCACCAAGTGATTTCACAGAATCATAGAGTCACAGAATGGGTCAGGTTGAGCAAGGCCACAGTAGATCATCTGCTCTAATCTCCCTTCGCAAGCAGGGTCATCTTAGAGCACATTGCACAGGATTATATCCAGACAGTTCTCGAGTAACTCTAATGAGGGAGACTCCACAATCTCTCTGGGAAATCTGATCCAGTATGTTGTCACTCATACAGTAAAGAAATTCTTTCTCATGTGCAGATGGAACCTCCTGTGCATCAGTTTTTGCCCATTGTCTCTTACCCTATTGCTTGGAACCAGCAAGAAGAGCCTGGCTCTATCTTGTTGACTCCCTCCCTTCAGATACTTACAGACATCAATAAGGTCCTCTCAGTCATCTCTTCACAAGGTTGAACAGGCCCAGCTTCCTCAGCCTTTCCTCATAAGAGAGATTGTTCAGTCCCTTAATCACCTTTGTTGCCTTCCACTGGACCTACTCCATGTCTCTCTTGTACTGAGGAGCCTGGAACTGGTCAGAATACTCCAGACATGGTCTTACTAGAACTGAGCAGAGGGGCAGGATCACCTACCAAAACCTGGCAATATTCTTCCCAATGTACTACAGGATACCACTGGTCTTCTTGGCCACAAGGGCACACAGTAGGCTCATGAACAACTTGCTGTCCACCAGGACCGCCAGGTCCTTCACTGCAGAGCTATTTTCCAGCAGGTCAGTCCTTATCAGTATTGGTGTGTGAAGTTATTTTTGCCCAGGTGCAGGACCCTGCATTTGCCTTTGTTAGACTTCAGATTGTTCTTTTCTGCCCATGTCTCCAACCTGTCAAGGTCCTTCTGAGGGGCTGCACACCACTCTGGGGTATTGACCATTCCTCTTAATTTTGTCTCATCAGCAAACTTAACTGAGCAGGCATCTACCCCCTTCATTCAAGTCATTCATGAATAAGTTAAATGACAGTGGGCCCTTGGGGGACCCTGCTTGTGACGGGCCTCCAACTAGACCGTGTTGCACTGATTATCAACCTCTAGGATCTGCCATTCAGGCAGTTCACAGTCACTGTCCACACAGCCAGTCTACACTTCCTAAGCGAATGATTTCAATCATTTACTAGCAGTATTCTTTTAATGGGGAAGTCCAACTGACTAGAAGTTAGCAAATGTGATGCTTATCAACAAGAACAGCTGTAAGGAGGATCTAGGCAACTACAGACCTGTCAGCCTGACCTTGGCCCTTTAGGGAACAGATTATCTTGAGAGCCATCATGTAGCACTTGCAGGACAGACAAGATATTGAACTCAGCTAACATGGATTTACGAAAGGCACATTTTACTTGATCAACCTGATCTCCATCAAAGTGACCTGCTTTGTGAATGAAGGCGAGGATGTGGATGCTTTCTGGAGAAACTGGCTGCTCATTGCTAGGATGGATGTTCCCTTCACTGGGTGAAAAGCTGCCTGGATGGCAAAGCTAAAAGAGTGATAGTGAATGGAGTTACATCCAGCTGATGGCCAGTCACAAGTGTTTCCCAAGGTTCAGTATTTGGGCCTATCCTGTTTAATATCTTTATCAATGATTTGGATGAGGGCATTGGTCAGTTTGCAGATGACATCAAGTTGGGTTGGAGGACTGATCTGCTCAAGGGTAAGAAGGCTCTGTCCAGAGGGATCTGGATAGGCTGGATTGATGGGCCAAGATCAGTTTTATGATATTCAAAAAGGTGAATTTCTGGGTATGGCTCTTGGTCACAATAACCCTATGCAATACTACAATGGATGACTGTGGTTAGCCCAAGTCCTGTTACTTGTATATGGCATCATAGCAGAGAGAAAGTCATAGTAATATCAATTTGAAAAAGCTGTGCTTTGATATATAGCCAGGAGACCTGTTTTGCCCTCAGAATTGAAAAAAATCTCTTGGTGACTTTATATTTATGCAATCTGTATTTTGTAAGCTCATACCTTCCTAGAGCTGAAAACTGCTGTTGCAACAAAATAAAATTACATATTATGCAGTGACAGACAAAAGGTTATGTCTGAAAGGTCTTAAAAGTTCAGCTGTGGTCGGACACATTTCAAGGTTTAAAAAAAAAAAAAAAAAAGGAAAAAGCAATCTACAGATTCTGAGGGGGGGTGTCTGAATTTATTCTAATTCAAACCTGAATGTGGTTGAAGCATTATATTTTTAAGAACAGATATAAATTCTTAGTTAACAACTAGAAGAGCATATTAATAACTTTTTGATTGAAGAACATTTTGCACCACTCATCCACCTTTGGAGTTTGAATTACCACTCTGTGGTAAATGAAAGATAACGCTACTTCTGCTTTCAGTACATTATCTTGTGTCATTCGTCATATCTAATGTATCCTAGTCAAAGCTGTCTTTATTCGAAAAAACTTATTGTGCCCATTGCTGTTTACACAACAAGAAAACAATGGCAACACTCCGTGGCTGTAATAAATAACTTCACCAAGCGTAAATATGTTGAGTCAGGAACTAGTCACAATAATTTTGCTATTCTAAGAATCTTGTAAAGGTGAGATTTTTTTGTAGTGTTTTTTGTTAGCTTATTTGTTTTTGATTTGGTTTTTAAACTAGTACTCTATTCTATTGTAATACATACAAAAATTGTATTGGTGGAAGTTAAAGGGAGTCACAAATGCCTGTGGTAGCTGAGAAAGAATTTTCATACTTACAAATATGGAAACTAATATCAGAGTTATGCTAATGAACCTGATGGTCTAGAGGTAACCATGACCCCTGCATCCTTTTCATGCTGAAACTCTGTAAATAAGCTATGAAGTGGTTTAATTACATAAGCATAAAATTGTATGTCATCCATGTTATATACTAAGCAGATCATACACAATTACTAAGTTGTTTTATTAAAATCGAAGTAAAATAAATCATTAGTCTAATGTTAGTTAATGATTAAGCAAAAAAAAAAAAAATTATCCCAGCAGGTGACTAGTTTATGAGATTGAGGTGAAAATCAGCTTAATTCCTGCCTTGAGTCTTTCATGCTATTAGATTATAAATAGAATTTTAACTAAGTAAAACAAAATTGTTGAGCTTCATTATTGCATCTTAATGGCTATAGTCTATATTTGATCTCCATACAAAATAAAACGAAGTATATTTATAGAACTGTAATGATCTGGGCTCACTATAAACATAACAGGAGAGTTGAGATGTCTTATATCAAAGAGAAGAACAAAATTAAATGAAACAAAATGCATCTACAAAACTTCCTGGCTAATATAAAACAATTATAAATATAATTTTAATATTCATTTTTATGGAAGGAAGAGAAGTAAAAAAAAACTTTCCTCAAATTACTGTGCTTGTAGTAGAAAGCTTTCCCTACCCCTTCCAAACAAGAACATTAAAGACCTGTGGAACTCAATCAAGCACGTGTATAGCTCACATGCTTTGTATTGGCATTACCCCTATTCTCACTAATCCTGAAAACTGAGTTAATCAGAGAATCAGAGTATGAAAAATTTGCAAATACAGCAATCAAAGGCATCTCTGTTCATGCTTGCTACTGTCATTAGTATCTGCGGCTGTTTTCAATTGCTGAAGATGATCCAGGAAAAGCTCTTAAGAGCTGTGTTTTATTGCAATATATAGATTACCGAGGAGTGTTTATTCATCTAGAGAGATAGGTGGCGAAAGGGCAACTACCATTTTTCACACGTATATTTACTATAGAGTTCATAATAAAGTGTTGCCCTAAAATAAGCCTTTCAGAGAGGCAGAGTTGAGGTTTTTTTCGCATTCTTATGTAACATAAACAGTTCATGTAAAGAAGAGATACTTCCTTATTAAAGGAGAACACTGCAGAAATAAAGAGAACAGTTGCCTACTTCAGTTTCCACTTCCAAAAAATTTTTTCACTGTTAGTTGGATGCTTCTTAGATTTAGAGATAAGATTGTTTTGATTTAGATTTTTGTCATATCTAAAACTCTCTAAATAGACTATCAAGTGTAATACGTTTGTAGATTTGTGCTGAAGTATATATTTTTCCCTATGATTCATGGATGCAGGTATAATGTGATATATACCCTCTCCTCCATAAACGGGGCAGCTGAGGTCACTTCTCTTGATCACAACCTAGAGAAGAGGAGATTAAGGGGAGACCTCATTGCAGCCTTCAATATCCTCACAAGTGGAAGCAGAAAGGTAAGTAGTGATCTCTTCATTCTTGTGACCAGTAACAGGACTCAAGGAAACAGCGTGAAGATGAATCAAGGAAGATTTAAATTAGACATCAGGAAAATGTTTTTCGTTCAGACAGGGGGTGAACACTGGAAAAGGCTCCCCACATAAGTTGTCACAGAACTGAGCCTACCAGAGTTCAAGAAATGTTTGGGCAGCTTGGTGGGATTCTTGGGATGTCCTGTGCAGGCCCATGAGCTGGACTCAATGGTCCTGATGTGTCTCTTCCAACTCAGTATATTTCATGGTTCTATGACTCTATGGTTTCTTTTCCAAACATGTGGTCTCTGAAAGTTATCCGTATTGTTCAAGATATCAAATGTGGAATGTTTACAAATGTTTCAACATTTCTGTGGATCTGTGGACCTTTTTTTTTTTTTTTTTCCTGGAAATTTAGAACAGTGTTCTGTCCTTAGATATTTATTATGCTTTAGTGGATATTTATTAGACTTTTATTGAAAAAAAAATTGTGCAATGCATTTGTGCCATTTCCTGATAATTATAGTCAGCAACAGATACTTGCTTATTTGACATAGTAGAAGCCACAGTTGATCCAAATTTTTGCTTGTGAATGAGATGAGCAAATTAGAATGTACCTGGAAGGCTTACAGTTACAGCATGCAGAGATACATATAAAATAGAGGCAAAAGTGGTATCTTCCCTATACACAAATAAAACTATGGGGCTGTATATGTTCCTTTTATGGTGTTCTGTGAGCTCCTTTTAGAGTTGAATAACATATTGTACTTGCTATGGAAGAAAAATAAGAAGTGACAGTATTAAGGAAAAATCAAGGCTAAGACTTGGAACAAGGACTCTTTAAGCATCTGTTGACTGCTTTGTTGACGGGAACTTTTGGAATTCAAAACATAAAATACAAATTAGGATTGGGCCCGAGGGTGCAGAGATGACAGAAGAAATCTCCATGAGCACTTTGTCCATGGCGCTTTCATATACGAGTCAGAAAAAGATTCATATTTATTTTAAACTCTAGAAAGATAATTTTACTGCGTAGTCTGATCTTTTGTAGAGCAAAAGCTGAGAACTTCAAGAACCAGTAATCTAATTTCAAATGCAATTTCAGAGTAAGGTAAATAGTTTATAAACAGCTTATTTCTGACAGCTCTACCTGGGTGTAACATAAGAAGAACCACTCATCTACAACTGTAACTAATATAATTGATTTGGATTGTTTGTGACAGGGCTTTTTCCTGTGTTTCAGTGGCATGGGAACTAATTGCTTTGTTCCTGTAACTGTCTTCTAGATGTTCCAGTTTCGTAGTTGTTCACACATCCATGAGCGAGTTATTTATGTTTTCGTATCAGTCAGTTGTAGCAGTCATTTCAGATTCATAAACATGTTCATGAAAGGAAATAAATTCCAAATTGTCACTAAGGAGTAGATTCAAGATTACTTGCAGTTTTCAGAGAATCCTTGTTTTCTGTATTTGGCAACTATGTATATTCAAATATGGATAGTCAAAATGTTCCTAGAACACTTAGTTCTTCAGGCAATTAGTTCTTATGTTTTCCTCCCTTTGTTCTCCTCTTGCCTTCATGATCTACCAGTGATCAATTTATTTAATTTTGTTCACTGTAACAAGGGCTGCAGGTCCTAAATCATCAAGTTCTGAGCAAGTAGCACCAGAGACCATTTTGACTGATTGTTTTACTTCTTTTCCTTTTTTCCTTCTTTCTGAAAAGCAGAAGAGAATTCATCACTCATGTTTTAATGCTTTTTAGTAGAGTAAGAGCTGCATTCAGAGATATCTTTAATTTTTAATAAACATTTTTACATATCATGCTGTGTTAAAAAATTGCTTAAATGTCCCTCATATGCAATTGTACTGTTAACAAGCAGGAACAAAAAGATATTGCTTAGAATGTATACAGGATTTATAAGTACCAGGAGAAAGTGTTTTCAGGCCACAAGGTGACCTGAAAGGAGTTCACAATTCCTTAGTTTTAAGAAAATACATTTGTTTTTCACCTTAGAATATTTGAAAAGAGATCATATATCTCCCCAGGCTAACATTTTTTGTCTCTAACTAGAGAAGACTATTCTGTGTTGTGAATGTATTCTGATGTACTCGTGTGAAGTGAAAGTACTGGAAATTCTTCAGTGTTTAATTATTTTGTGTGCCTCGGTTATCTTCAGCAGACAGTTCCTGTTGTGCAGAATTGCTTTTTCACTGCCAGTAGAGGGAGCACAAGCTATTAGATTTTACCAGAAAAAATAAGTGAAAATAACAGCTGTTTTTTTTAATATTCTAAACATATTTTTATTAAATTAGTTTAAAAAGAGTAGTTGATTTATATTAAATAATCAAGATTTCAAAAATAAAAAGCTATTGTGATAATTCTGAAAATACTAATGTGTCACTTTTATGGTATTTTAAGTGAGGTGATTGTAAGTAATTCGTTTTCAAGAAAAAAATTGTTGCATGATATTAGTAACCTGATGGAGTTCCTTTAAAATATTTTTTGAATAATCCAGAATTAGTCTTTACTTAATCTTTAAAATATAAAATATTTTTACTTAAAGAGGATAATCAGAATAAAGATAAATTTAATAGCATAATTAATATTTCACATGGTGATCTTTTATTAAAGTTTTTTTTTTCAGTGAAAATGTATTTTGTTTTGAATATGTTAAATTTACATTTCTGTGGGAACAAATATTTTTTGAGTAATTTAGAAATTAGTTCTTAAATTGAAAATATGCCTGTATTTTTATGGCTTCCATTGCAATGAACTTTTATCACTCCTTTTCATTACAAGCTGTCAAACTGCAGAGTATCTTATTTCATAGATTTTTCTAGAGTATGTTTTGATTTTTTTTGGTACATTCTTGCTTTATCAAGCTTCAATCTTTAAATCAGCCAAACACTCCAAATGCAATGGTTTTTGTAGGAATTACAGCCACTTGGCAGCTCTCAAGACACATAATTTCTGTAATATTTAATATTTTATAGCATTATAGCAATAGACCAATTCAGATTATTGGGTTACAAATGGATTTTTTTAAAGTAATAATTAATCACTGTCAAAACCTGGAATAGTCAATAATAGCAATGCTAGGAATGATTCCAACTCCCAAGTCAGACTCTCCCTGTTAAAATTTAATGAAAATCAATTAATGATAATAATAATAATAATAATAATAAAGTAATATCCTAAAAGACTTCAGAGAATTTCTAATGATGTGATGTTTCTTTCATATACTTATATATATATATACACCTATACTTTCATATATTTCCTGTTTTCATTTGACCTTGAGTTGTAAAAATTTTGTATTAATAATTGGGTTTAGAAATAAATAAATCAAACACATTTCTAAAATTAATTATATAAAACTTTTTTTCCCTCCTTACATAAACCTCAGAAGAAATCTTGTAATTTTTTTGTCTAATATATTGCAAAAATGTATTCCTGAGATTTATGGGCCAAGCTACTAAACCATACATCCTAACTTATAGTCTCTCTCTCTCTCAAACATTGAAACAAGCAAATAAATTAATGCAAAAATGTCCTCTGTCTAAGCTAACAACTTCAAGAATGGCTTCTCTATAGGCTGTGATGATAATGCTTATTTTGAAGTCTTAGTTCAAGTATACCACAGTGTCTTTGTTTAAGACAATGTGTTCTGGCAGGTTGGGCCTACTGGAGTAGAAATCCCTCATTATAAATAATTATTCAAATTTTAAATCAAGAGATTCTTAGGCAAAAATGTAGGAAAAAGGAAATAAAAAACTTTACTAAATTATATATATATATATATATATATATACTACCATTCCCGGCAGGCAACAGCACAGCGGTGGTGAAAGCGGTCACACAGGTGGCCATGGAGTGCTGGCAAGGACTCCCTGAGCCTGCTGCAGAGCATAAGGCAGTCTGGAGTTCAGGAGCTGCCTAACTCCGTCTGTTCCCCAAACCAGTGAGCACTCTGGTGTTCCCCACTCCTCGACGCAGTACAACCTCAGTGCTAGCAACAGCTCCCCACTTGAGGTGTGGCCACTTGAGGTGTAAGGGAAAGCTATTAAATAGGAATTGAAAGGCCTATCAAGGTGCTGAGCCAGAACAATCAAGTTTTGATGGTTATCTTCGAGTAGATTTTTTTTTTTTCCTTTAGCAAAGGTTTGTGTCTCTTTTTCAACTTGTCAGCCCCTTGATCCTCCTGAAAAAGAAATGCTACTCTACCCAAAAACTGCATTACTGTGATGAAAACAAATATTCCTTGGATTTAACTTACAATACACAGGACTGTTAAATATTCTTTGCATGCTGTTTCTAACATTTGGAAATTTTATAAGGTGAAAGTGGAATTTTCGTTCAGAAGGAGTTGCTTAAGCCTACCAGTGTGCTCTCTAATAAGGAAAGAGTGCAATCAATTTGAGTTTTTTATTTTCCTGAAAGGGAAAGCTTCTGAAATCTTTTCTTATTCCCTGTTCTTTAGAAAAGTAGCGGTATAGATGCCACATTATTTTATTTTGTATGACAAGCTAAAAAAAAATAATATGGCAAAATGGAAAACTTCCCTTGAAGGGAGTCCTAGAAGATGAATACATTTGTAGTACTTTGGCTGAATTAAACTATACTGGTATGTGTCTATTACACATGGCATAGGGGTTTATTATGATACCGTGTAAATGTATTTCCAAATAAGAGACACTGCAATGGAATTACTCACAAGATTAGTTTCAGTTTGATTATTTAAGTCAAATCTACTTTATGTAGATAAAATGGAGTTTTATAGTGAGCAAGGCAATGAACATGAATGAGGAAATCATCCCTTTTTTTTTTTTTTTTTCTCACTTCAGACAGTATGTTATCTGGAGACATATTAAATTTAGTCGCTTATTGAGTTGGATAACATAGGTAATGCCAACTCCTGCAATTTGGTGGCAATAATGTTTGGTGATTTATAGCTATGTAATTATGTAAACATACACAAGAACACACACTGATTCTCACACACTAAACTCTATTAAAAAAATCCAAAATATAAAGACTGAAATGTTTAGAGGTGAATTATCCTTCTATAGCAGATCATTTCCTATCCATTTGCTCACACTCCCACCTCCAGTGGGATGGGGGACAGAACCAGAAGGAAGGACAAAAGCAAAAATACCTTGAGATAAATACAGTTTAATAAGTAAAAGGGGGAAAGAGAAAAAACAACCAGCGATTAAAAGATATTCACTCACAAACTCCCACCAGCAGTCTGGTGCCCAGCACATCTCCAAGCAACAGCTGCTTGGATAATATCACCCATTACGCATCCAGTTTTACTACTCAGCATTACGTTGTGTGTTATGGGACACCTTTTTGGTCAGTCGGGTCAGCTGTCCCAGCCCTGTTCCCTGCTTACCCCCCTGCACACTCCCAGTGTTGGCAGCCTGTGAAAAAGAAGACCTTCATGCTGTGTTATCACTGCTCAGCAATAGTCCTAACACTGGCGTATGAACCCTGTTTAATCGCAAATCCAAAACACATTCCCATATGGGCTCCCATAGAGAAGATTAATTTAATCTCACTTGGACCCCGTAGAAAATGTCTGCTCTTGATAATGTGTGCTCAACTTTAGATGACTCACATTTCAAGATGTCTGCTTTTAGGCTGAAGAGTAGAGACATATTTTATCTTGGTTATGATTACAAATACTACTGAAAATCATGTATTTTATTTTCTTGCTTGCAAAATGACATCTATTCATCTTATGGCTTCCTCTTAACACATTGTTATTAACTGTGTGCTTGCAATTAGTAGACAGATCAACCTACAGTTTTTGTACTGGCTTGATAGTACAGGGTCAAGATTGTCTGGACACACTGTTTTGAGCTTGTTTATGTGTAATTACAGCTTTCTAGCAGTCAGGTAAGTATTTTCTATATTTGTTTAATTTTAGTTTGTGAAGGAACAAGTAGTTATTCTGTATCAGTTGAGCTGCCTATGACTCCAGAATAAAACGTATGGAAGAATGCAAATGTAGGGAAAATATCAGAGGTTCCAGGCTAAAGAAGTGAAACCTGATGGTCAGGTAAAACCAGTGATAGAGAGGAAAGAGTAGAAAAAATTCATTATTTGGAATCAATGAAATGATTTGTACTGTTTCTCATATAGCATTAAAATAAACAACTAAAGTCTCAAAACTGAGATGAAAGAACATTGTAAGAAGCTCCTACCACAAACATCCCTGTCAAAGACTATAGTATTGTAATGACTGACTTTTCCCCTCTCTGACTGAAATCAATAGTCTTATGACTCAGAGGAAAAATGGAAATTTGCATATAATGCCAGGAAAGTGGTAGATAGGATGAAGGTTTTCTTCTAGAAAAGAGTTTTAACTTTGTTATTAATGAAATTATAATTTGGACAATCAAACTACTAAAATTTTAATCAAGTCAATAATAAAGTCTTGCCTTCCCTAATCAAGTGTGTCCCACTTTTGTACGTGAAATGATTTTGAGCATAATAAATTGCATAAGTGTCCATGCTAGACAAATAGCTTAAACTGAGCTCTTTAATGCACAATTTCCTTGACTAAACCACAATAATGTATTATTGGGGGTTTTTTTACATTTATTTTTTGTCATTTCACTTACTGAATAACTTCATTTTCTGTAAATTCTTGGTGGTTTTTTAAGTAACTTTAAAAAACATCATCATATACTCAGCTCTTAGAAACTTCACAGCAAGTTTCTTCTCATGGGAAGAATCTCCTCTGAACACTACATTATAGCAAGGGTCTGGCAGAGAAATCATTCTATGAATGTCACAACTGGCAATGCCTAGTTTCTTTTGGATTGATTTTCTTAAACTGATTGAATTTTCAGGGTTATATTGAGAATACTATCAGCATGAAGAAAGTATCTCCTTGCACTGAGAATTTTGGTGACAAGAGGCAAATCTTACGCATTTGACAGAATAAACCCACCAGTGATAATGTCTGTTCTCTACCTGGCATTATGCTTGCATAAAACATATAGTAATGTATTTATCTTTGAGGGCTTTGTATGTCCATTAACTTTCCTTGAAATAACATGTTTACTAGATGACAAGGAATTTCAGAAATTTTCTATTTCTGCTGTAAACACGGGCAGTTGTGAGATTAGACCAGGTTGTTCAGGGCTTTGTCCAGTAAGGTCGTGAAAAGGTCCAAGGACAAAGACAGCACAGCGTCTCCAGGCAACATCTTCCACCACTAGACACTCCTTGCAGGAAAAAATATTTTCAGTAAATTTAATCTAAATCTGTCTTTTGACTGTTTAGGTCCCTTATCTCTCATCCTCCAACTACACCTTGCTGTGAAGGACCTGACCCTATATCCTTGATGAGCTCCTGTAAAGGAAAATAACGCAGATGCCCCAAAAACACCAGGCAGGGGAAGGATTTAGGAAAAAAATATTTTTTCAAAGCTGCGAGTGCTGGCTTAATGGCCTGTATGCTAGCCATGAAGGAATGCAGGACTTTTTTTTCTCCAAGACTCCTTAACAGATTGGTTTGCTTCCCCTAGTGGGGGCCGAGTTTGTCTTTGAAAAAGTTATCTTTTCAGGGAGATATCTGCTCTGCAAGGCTGGAGAGGGAAATAATTCTAATCTTAAGTCTCCCAGCTACCAAGGGTCTCTTAAACAAAAAGAGAAATCCTTAAATCAGCCTATCTCCTTGCTATCTCTTCCACTTATTTCCCCTACAGTTATCCAGAGGCACAGAGGAGCTGCAGTTATGTCCCCCCAAATTTGTCTCTTCTGCAGTCTAACCAAGTCTGTTCTCTCAGGCTTTCCTAACATACTATAGTCACTGCTATAGTCCAAAGCATACCAGTAGTCTTCTGCTGAACTTGTCCTGGAGTGTATCAATGTCTTTCTTGTCTTGGAGGCACATTAAGATCTAACATAACTCTAAGATCAGTCTTCATGTGCTTTCACATAACAGTTATGCAACATGGAAATGCTTTGTGACTTCTAAGTTTTAAACAGTTTTACCTGTGCAATAATTCATGCATTCAAGCTCACTGGACTAGAATTAATATTATTTTGAGATTTGTGTTTATATCTGAATCTCAAAATAAAATTTAGGACACATAAGCCCCATCAGATTAAACCTCTTTGTATAACAAATCTGATTTTTCAGCTGCTCTCAACAGCAATGGAGAATTCTTTTCATTCTTTCGTTAAAGTCTACCAGCTACATTTCCAATACCTGACTTTTAAATTCCCAAATATAATTTTCTTCCCCAATTTGCTTTTGCTAATAAAGACACAGCATAATTGTTTTAATTATACCTAACACGTTATATTTGAATATTTACCAACAGAGCAGCTTCTTTTAGCATATGGTTCATTTATTTGGTGTTATTAGCACATTGAAAATGTATTAATTACCCATGGTCGGAAGTCATTGGAATCTCTCAGACTTCATTTATTCAGTCACATTTTATTTACACATTTTGAAGACTGATTTTTAAACAGAAAGCCTGAATAACATTTTTTTTTCCCCCCCCACACTCCTTGCATGCAGTATGTGGTGTCTGTGTGAGTGCCGTGCTATTATAAAATAGAGAGTACTAGAGATGCAGACAAAATGTTTTTCTATATGTATACCCTTCAGAAAGATCAGTGCTCACATATGTCTTTGATAGGATCTGTAAATGGATAGACTGTAAATGGACATTTCACAGAACTTCTCCTTTTCAGAGTGAATCTTGGTGAATCAAATTGATTGCTTCCAGAATATTTCAGTCATTGTTAAATAAATGAGTGATGAGTTATGAAAAAAACACTGTTAAGCATACAGACATGCATACATACATATATGTATTTGCTGCATCTCTTTACAGCAACAATGAAGTCTTTTTAGAAATGAAACATGCATGTAGTGGACCTATGCCCTACTGAAAGGTCAACAATGAAAGAAGAGAAAACCAGCCTTCTTCATGGTCTGTATCTTCATCATTTAAATAAATGTATCATGGCTTCAAATGTTTTATTAGATCTGGATATAAGAATTACTTTTTTTTGGAAGAATTTATTTTTATTGGATGTTTTCATCTGTTCTTAACAGAAACAAAATTATACACTTTGAGGTGAATATGATGCTTCCATTCAAATTGATTCCAAATTCCTTATCCTTCTAAAATTAGTGGTATATGTATTCTAAAATATTTTAAATCTTAATTATTCTATCAGAAAACATTCTAAAGCAGGGTTATAACTTGTTATTTTCAGTTATTGGCTTGTAGGTCAAGGACTTTGAGAGCTTGTGCTGCAGATCACATAAACAGTTCTATTTAAAATATTTTTCAGGCAATTATTGCTAACAGTTATGGAGTAAAATTATGTAACCCTCTAAGGTTGTGCAATACAGCAAGCAGCTTTATTGTTAGTCCAAGTTGGTTTGATTTCTTCGGGGAAATGAGTCTTTGATCTTTGGACACTCCACACAGATCATGACTTTCATTGTTTCATCTTAGTTTTCAAATACATGCAGAGCTCAGCTTAATGTAATTGCAGTGGAGGTGTTTCACAAATCAATAATTGGTTGTCAAACTTAAGTTACAGGTGTGCAAACATTTCCAATCTTTAAATCTGTTACTTATCAGTATTCAAACAATTTATTTATTTGCATAGCTTATTTTTTCAAGTTTTCTGTTCACAGAGATTGAACAGTTACCTTGAAATACATACTCGTTTGCTGTATATTGAACAGTTTTGATCACCGACACTAAGTAAATTTTTGCCTTGGCAGTATTTTAATTTTTTTTTTGTTGGTTGCTTTATTTTTTTTTCCACCAAACTGGTGGTAAGAGGTCTCAGGCTTCTAATACTGAATTGATTTCTGAAACATGCTTTGCCAGTGTTCCATCTGCCCTCCAGAAAATATTGCTGCTAAAATTTGCATTTTCATACCTCAGCTCACTAATCTTAAATAGTTCATGAATGCATGCAGGGACTTGACAGATGTAAAATTGGGCTGCACAGCATGTAGGACTGCTGATGTTTTATTAAATGTTGAGTGAGCACCCAGAGTGTAAAATCCAGAATTACAAGATGTTGCTATTCTAACCTTCACTTTCTGTTTCAGATTCTTCTTTGAATCTATTAAAGTCTGGAATTTACTCTGAAAACAGTTACTAGTTATAGTTTTTGTCTTTTGATCTATATTGATATTATTTTGCATGCAGATTCAGCAGATGTACTCCATTCTATAGTGGATAAAATATTAGGCTGTATTGTTTTCACTTTCTCACTTTTCCTTAGATTGGCCATGTAGAACCAAAACCAGTTACATGAAGTTCTTTCTGACTTTCTTTACTTGAAAATATTTCCTTTTCTCTTTCTTCATATTCTCTAATTTACCATTTATAAAATATGAGAAAGTAGAAATGAAGGCAGCCAGATCTTGAAGCATTATTGCTCCTCCTGAATGAGGGAAAAAATAAATCTATAACTAGTTTCACAGTTTTCTAATTCTTGGAAATAGAGAACAATTAGAGATATGAGAATTTGCCAAGAATGCAGATGTGCTGCCAACATTTAAACTAACAAAAGAGGGGATAGGGAGAAGATTGATTTATTTTTGAAGCTAGCTCCCGAGGCTATCAACTTTCAGCTGGTCTTTTCCATTGCCATATGACATTTAAAAGCTGAGGAGCATTTCAAATTGCTCTATGCCTAATGTAAACAGCACCATTGGAGTATGATTTGAAATTACAGTGGAGAGACCTGTTTTGAAGAAATTACCTGTATCATTACAGAAATGGAAAGCCAGTGAGGTTTGATTGGATTTTTTCTTTGATATCTTCGATGCCTGAAATGAAAGGAAGAAAAAACTTCCAAACAAAATTAATGGAGGTAAAAATACAAGTTCTTTAATGGAAATTTCCAGACCCAAAGGCAAACATAAAAACAGCACTTATCACCCCATATTTATAACACTCATCAATTCTACCACTCCTCATCCCATTCAACCAGCATTATACCTCATCTCTGGCAGTCTGTGGGAGCCTTCTACAGGTTCTCTGGGCTCTCTATTTTGTCTTGCTACCCTGTTTATCTCAGAAGAAATGTTAAACACAGCTTCATAAATCACGCAAAAGGTCTTAAAAGAAAGCTTGTGGATGATATCATAGAGCAAAACAAAAATCCCGGAAATATGTGAAAAACCCCAAGGCATCACCTTAACATTCAAAATCATTTTGCTCTTAAACTCTGTGGAGAAAAACACTGAATTTTATATTTTATTTTTTTTTACATTTCAAGAACCACAGTCTAAAAACTGATGATTAAATAAATAAGTGGAAATTGCTGAAATAGCAACTGCAGGAGAAATATACCAAAAGCTGATATGATAGCTGGGAAGTAAATGGAAGAAGGGGGGAAAACCTGCTGTCAATTAGATCTGAGTAAATATCCTAGAATTTTTTCACCATTTCTTCATCTTGATGTATAGTGTCTTCAAAATTGAACATACTTGAAAAAAAAAAAATATAAGCACATATTTGTCTTCTCTGGAAAGCATGTTCTGAGTGAATTGACCTGGAAGTTAAGATGGCAATGTAACTCAGGAAATATGATTTCAGGACAGGAAATTCTAAACATAGATAATAAACTCCATTGTTAAAAGATCTTCTTGTCTCTTTTACATTTTAGCGTTACAGATAGACGTAATCATACCTTTGGCTGGTCTCAGAATGAGACTCTTAGCACTGTATCTTCTTCCATCATCTTCTATTTCTATCATCTTATCTGATGGTAAACCAACTTAATCTGACTTTTCATCTCTAGAAAAATTTATATATCTTCCTCCCTCCAAACATTTTTTATTGCTTATGTGTGACTTCATTCAATATGCATGCAAATACGTGACCTATATATGTTATGCTGTACTAAACCCATATTAGTTGTGACAACTGGGCTCAAAACAGAATAAAGTTCTTTTGTGCATCTGGTCAAAGGTATTCTGGTTCATGAGCACAAATGCTTGTGAAATTTATTTGCCTATTTCAGCAGGGAAGAGATTATCACTATACGTCATAGAATCACAGAATCATAGAAAGGCTTTGGTTTGAAGGGACCTTAAGGATCACTTAGTTCCACTCCTCCTGTCATGGGCAGGGATACCTTCCCTTAGACAAGATTCGAAGACCCATCCATTCCGGCCTTAATAATGGCTTCCATAAATGTATATTTGACTTCAGAATTCTTAAACAGCCTTCCAGGTGGTTAAAAAAGCTAAGATGCTGTGATTTTACAATTATGTAGAATTTATCTGGCAATGGTTATTTAATGGTTATTTGTTAGCAAGATGAAGACATATGCGGAATCAATTGGAAAGCCAATGACTATCTGCTTAAAGATATTGTTAACATTCTTTGCAAACCAGTCACTCAACAATTTAGAACTGAAAATAATCTTTTCTTCCTACTGAAGCTATTCAAAAATGTGTTATTTGAACATTAATGAATGTTACTTGTCTGCTACTTGTTTTTACTTGACACTTAAAATAATTGCAATGTTAAAAAGGTGGAGTATCACACTTAGAAATATTTGAGTATTGACTCAGAACAAACTGTGAAATAGTGGGTTAGCAAAACTACTTCCTGGAGCACTTAAAAAGGTTTTTTTCACACAGTTGCTGAAACATCCAGGCATTATGAAGGCTGGGAGTTCTTAAAAGGACTTTGGTAGAGGTGCTGTAAGTACAGAGTGAAATAGCAAAAATGTTTAGAGTATGCTCCAGAGAATAACCACAAGGCAAGAAATTCAGGCACCATTTTGCCTAGAGATCTATGTAAGATTAGTTAACAATGCAGTTTCTGCTATATATGTGTTAAGCAGTGACAGGAAAGGCACTTTGAAAAAAATATCTCATTTCAATTCTTTCAGTTACTACTTAGAAAACAGAGCTCAAGTGAGGTAAAAAACAAAATCAGTTGTTAATAAGAAAAAAAATAATTATACACTTCATCACTGACATGTAACATTTTTCTCCAAATATTTTGTCTAAATATTTTGACTAAATATTTGGCTTTATATATATCTTTATGATCAGTTGCAGTGGAATGCCTAATTATCATCATCATCATCATCATCATCATGGCTAGGCTTTGTGAACGAAGATATGGGAAGGGCTCTACCCACATTTGCTGCAAGCACACTGATGGCTAAAAAGGCCGATGCGGGACAGGCAAGTCCTGTTGCAAAAATCACATTGGAAAATCTCCTTAGGTGGTATTGGTGAAGCACGGTTCTTTCTGCATTGTCTTTTCTCCTCAAGACAGATTCTTCATGCATTCTCAAAGGAGGCAGCAGCATTATGGATGGTGTGTCTCCATGTCTCTTGATTGGAGGCCAGAGTGGACCACTGATGGCAGTCAATATGACCAACACTGAGATGTTGTTTCAGGGAATCCTTGTATCTCTTCTTTGGGGCTCGTCTGTTTCAGCAGCCAGTGGTGAGTTCACCCTAGAGCACAATGATAGAGACGATGACCCTCCATCCTGGAGATGTGCCCCGACCAGCACAGCTACGTCCTCAGCAGCATGGCCTCAATACTGGCGACCCCTGCCTGTTCAAAGTCAGTGACATTACTCACGTAGTCAGTCCAGTGGATGTTTAGGATTGTGTGGAGGCAGTGCTGATGGAAGCATTTGAGGAGTCGCATGTGGTGGTGGTAGATGACCCATGATTCAGACCCATATAAAAGAGTAAGACAGTACAATGGCTTTGTAGACACTACTCTTCATACTTTTCTTCAGGTGTTTATTGCACCAGACTCTTTTATGGAGTTTTCCAAAGGCTCTGTATGCCTTTGCTAACCTGTTGTCTATCTCTTTGTAAATCTTACCATCTGAGAAAATGATACTTTCTAAATAAAAGTTAAACTGCTGGACAGACTTAAGCTCTGATTTGCCTATGATGATGTGGGGTTGATGGAAGACTTCCTAAGGTGCAGGTAGGTAAAGAACATCTGTCTTTTTCAAGCTGACTTCCAGCCCAAAAAAGCTCATCAGCCTCTGGAAAGCAGGATATTAAGTGCTGCAGAGTTAATGAGTAGATGGTAATTTTGTGCATGAATTATCGTGAATTGTAAAATGGGAGGGAAAGGGAAACCTTCCACTGAAGAAACATTCTTTTTACACTCAGGTAAGTACCAAGCAAAGGATTGGCCAAAGCTAGTTTTCATAAAATCAGTTGTAAATGAGGAGGTAAACATTTGTGACAGAGATGAATTGGGAAAAGAAATGAAACACTTGAAACCAGAATGAACAATTAGGCTTATTAGTAAAAATGAAAACAATGGTTTTTTGCATGTACTGTTTTGAGAGAAATGGTGGAAAACCTAAGCACAAAAAAGACTCTTCTGCTGTATATCTATTTTCATGTAAAATTAAATAAGACATGACTCCTTACATAATTTGCCCAAGAGAAATGCCCTGAGAGCATCCCAGTTTTAGACAAGCTGGGCTTGTCTAAAATGTACTTCAGTCTCTTACAGATCCTTTTAAACCTGAAGACAAATAACAATAAACATGTATTTCAAAGAAAAAATGCAGGAACAAGTAGTATTGTTTAGCTTTCCCATTCCAGCATGTACATATGGTATTGAAAATCCCTTCTCCAAAGTCTCTGAGAGATTTTCTTGCCCATTCCCTTTCACATATATTTTTGTTAACTTGGATGGTTATTCAGAGCTGTAGAGCAGCTTTGTCGATAAGGTTGCAGTCTGGTGCTAATGTATTTGCTTAACATTATAGCAAATGCATCCTAACATCAGAAATAATACCTAGAAGTTATGTACCATTATCTTCTTTAAATATCAGCTTTCTGTGTCCTTCAGCTACTGTCCTGGTGACACTATTGATTTTACTCTGCATTATTGCTGCTAACCAAAAAAAAACAACAAAAAAAACCCAAACCAAAAAACCCCCAAACCCAACAAAAAACCATACAAACAGAACAACACTCCAAAACAAAACCAAACAAAACACCAGCAAATGAAAGACATAGAAATTATGCTGTTTCTTGTAAAAAATTAGTTAAAACATATTAAGATTATATTCAAGTGTAAGGATAACACGTAAGTGTGGAAGGTTTTTGAATAAAAATAGACAACAACTAGTCAGCTATACTGCCTTTATAGGCAGAAACAGAGACTTCTAGAATACTCCATTGCATCTTAATATAAATATTTAACATGGATCAGCCAACAACGCAACCCAAGTTTTCTTTTCTGGCTATAAAAAGAATTTAGCATTAATTATATTATAGATGTCTAAAGTTAGGTAAAAAAATCACATGCTAATTTGTCTGTGCAAACAGAAGTTTCAAAGAAACTTCAAAGTCACATAACATCTTCAAATTGGGAAATGACAAATAAGTTTCCTTTTAAGAATACTTCTATAACATAGAGTCAACTATGAGAATAAAAGTAAATAAGAACCAGAAGAACACAATGGTAAATGACAATTATAAATTAATTTAACACTGAAAGATTTAAATTGAAAATTCAAATTATTAACAGTTCCTGATGATTTTAAGTCTAATGAGTAATGGTTGGCAACATAAGGATTTGTCAACTAGAAAGTGTTCAAGTGCTTAAGCATAAATGCTTAGTAAAACGTCAGACACACAACCATATACCACTTGTAGTGCAACACTAGGTGGTCAAAGAAGAGAAAATTCCATAAATCCTGTGTCACATCTGTCAGCTGTTACACTTAAAGTCTTGCTGTGGGCCATAAAAAGTACACCTTATTTACCAAATCAGGAATTTACTGCTAATCTAATTAAAATCTTAATTAGAATTAAATCCTAATTGTGTAAAAAAAGACATATTAAAAAAGACATATTTAGGTATAACAATAATAACATTTGTTAAAATATTATACAGGTTACACTGATGCAAGCTTTCTACTATCTACCAATTTCTTTGTTGTTATGCTTTCCTATGTTTTTCATGTCCAAAGGTCTTCAGATTCAGTTTAGGAGGGGATTTGGAGTGTGTCATTGGTGTCCCAAGTTCTTTTCTGAGAGAAGTATAACATTGATGATAGGGTATGTTATTCTTTGCCAAGAAGTGCATGTGTCATTTACATTTATGCTTTCTTTCTCCTTAATCTAGTATTCCTTGTCTTCACTTTTTATGTTTGCTAACAGAATCTGAGCCTTGCTTTTGTTTTCTGTGGTTCAAACCACATCTGAATTTATCAGGTATCCAGAGACTTACATAATCTGCAAGGCTACATTTCTTTTAAAGTCAGATTTATTTTTTCAGCAGCCTTAGGACTCCTGAATACTATGTCCCACTCATCATATTATACCCGTATTTGGTGTATCTACTTTCAAGAACTCTATCTTTTCCCACACTTCATAACTGTGACAAGTCATATATATTTTATTCTACTAAGAATAACTACTTGCTTTTAACTACGAACTACTATCTATGTGAAATTGTGATTATATCACACAACTATACACAGCTAAAATATAATAATTAGTAGTATTAATTTATTAGTAGCTAAATATTTGATGATATAATCAGTTATGAAAAAAAGGGAGGTAACAAGGAATTATGGAACGCTTCTTCTTTTGTGCATCAAGTCACCTTTCACATGATCTAGACTGGAGATAAACATAATCCATATGTGTGGGTATGACACTTTTCATGTTACATGACAAAGGCTTTATATTCCTTATTGGCTAGTTTTAACAATAGAAGAGCATAACAGATGCCGGTAAGTCCAACCTGACCAACAACACACATTGGCATAAGAAGCGGATCATTGCAACAAGACATGAAATCGACCAAATAAGTTTGAAAGTTTTGGGGTTTATAATTAAATATTAACGAACTACACAAGGTTCTTCAATTTCTCCTATCATTCCCCAGACAGTTTTTCTTTATGAATCAGATCTTTAAAAAACCCTCCAATATTTACTTCATTGGTAAAAAACCATGCCTGTAGATCACATTTCTGATTAGTTAATATTTTTATATTGCATTTTTCAAACTATTTTTTATTATTATCAAAAAGTATCCTTATTACATTGTGATATGAGATTACTGCTTCATAGTATTACTCTGTGGATTTTTTTACCTATTCATCATATTGGTGTCTTCATTTTTCCAGGAGACAATTATTTCCATTATTAAATGTTTTCCTCTTTTTAGCTGTAGTTTTATTTCCCACAAGTATTCTTACAAACATGATGTATTTTTAATATAGTTGTTGATTAAAACAGTAACTCAAATATTCTGGGAAAGATTAAAATATGGACTACAGGGATTTTGAGTGGATTTGTAGGGTTTTATAATCTGTTAAAACTCTCATAGAAACTCATCCTGAACCTAAGTGTGAATGACTTCGTTGTTTTGTGTTTTTTTTTTTTTTTTTTTTTTAAATGAAATGTAAGATCTATTTTCAACTCAGATCAGATTTGTAAGGGAAAAAAATGTTTATGCTTATTTTCTAGTCTATTCTTCAGATAAAAATTGTTTTCTTTACTGAACCTACCACTCCTGATAGTAATCAGGGTTAAAACACTTTTAACTACAAATAATTTGTGGAAGACCATTACATCAGTTTTCTTATTCCATTTCTTATTCATCTTTGCACAAAACAAAACAAAAATCCATCTCATTTATGTCATGGAGGACAAAACCCCCTTTTTGGGGGTTCTAAAGCTAATGGAATGCATCAACTTCAGGCACTCAAGTCTAAGCAAAAAAAACAAACCCTAAACCAATCAAACATACTGACAAAATAATAAATAAAGGGAAGAGAAAGAGAATGGAAACATTCTTCCCAGCGGCCTTCCATGCATAGCAATGGGCACCCCAGACAAGTCTCCTTCTCTGGGCATCCTGTCCACCACCACATAGTAGTGATACTTTCTCACTAGTACAGCTACATTTTTCATTGAGACTCCCTCAAGTAGCCACTGGTAATTTCTGGCTACGATTCTGCTGGTGTTGGTTTGGCATATTTAATTAGGGTTGGGTACTGCCTCCTGACTGGTCAATAAATTCTGTTTAAGTATATTACTGGTATATTAAAAACACTATTAATTCACTGTTATGTCTATGCTTTCTTGTAATATGATTTTATAGGTCTGATGTATTAACTTCAGCAGCAGCCAGATGCCTTCCCTGCTTTTCACTCACTCCTGCTCCTCATGAAAAACTTATGGGTCAAGATAAAGGCAGGGAGACTGTTGCCAATACCATCATGGCCAAAACAGTTTTGACTTGTGTCACACTTGCAGCTCCTCCATTCTTAAAACTTTGCATATACCTCTGATACAACAGGCTAAAAGTTACAAGGAATACATTGAAGAGATATTAATGCAGAATTATAAAGATACAAATAAAAGTCTAAGGAGACAGGGAAACAAAAAGATTAAACACTAGTGTAAATTATTTTCTGTAAGAAATCCAACATGATAACAATCCACACTCTGCCAGTGCTGGGCCAGAAGGGTAAGGACATTTGGGAGACGACAGTAATAGCACTGTGCAGCAGCCTTAGGATGTGGAGATGAAAGAGCATATGGTGCCAAATGAATGAATGTCAGGATACTAAGTGGCAGGTGGAAGGCCCCAAACACTGCAAGTTTAGAGCACCTTAAGTGTAGAGTAAATAGGTACAGGAGCCTATCTTTTTCCACCTCAGCGTTATACTCATTTGGTCTTCCTTCCAGATCCAGAGACCTGTTCAGTAGTATAATTTTTTATTATATTACATCAATAATTAGATATTATTCTCTAATTATTTAATTAGTTATAGAAGTAGAAATTGCTCATTAATTTTTAATTATAAAATTGTTTTTTCACCTATGTTACCCCTGTCTTCTTCATCCCTTTTCTTTTTTCCCCTAACCCAAATTAAGATAACATATTTCCTTTTCATATTCCAGGTAAGTGGATTTACAATTGAAATTGAAAGACAGAGGTAAGGCCAGAAAAATGCAGAAACTATTTTGCCCTCAGGATGAAGGTACTTCCTCTCTCTAGGCACGGATCCCTTAGGAACTTTTAATGAGACTGAAGTAATGTCTGTGTGTTTTCTCTCAATTTATTTTGGGAGTTGTTGTGTCTTGATGTCAGTTTTTACTGCATGCTGTGAGGAAGGAAGATGAAAGGCTTATGCTGCCTTTTATACAAGTAACAGTTACCTGCAAAATAATTTGTGCATTTTGGTCCAGAGTCTTTGGAAGTATAAAGTTAGCAGAACACTAAGGCATGCAGTAAATGAAAACAGGAAAATATTTAATGCAACTTTTGTGGTGAGATACTTCAAGAGCTTTAGACCATTTCATGTGCCAATTCACATGCTTTTCATTTTTTGTTACTTCATTTTATTGAAATAATATGGAGTTATCAATGGATAATAAGGAGTGATGTGGGCTGGCAGATGAATCAGTGTTATTTGAATCTTTTTTTGCTCGTGTCTCATACTAGTATTACAGACATGAACGCATTTCAAGCTTCAAACCTTGGAAAGTGGATATAGGGTACAGCTAAAATGTTCCAAGGTTCTGAGTGAATTCTGACATCTTTTGCCAAGCTCTGACGCCAACACTTGTTGCTTTGACTGTTACTAACTGTGCTGATATTGGTTTGTGTCACTTGTAATGACACACCTTGTCTTTCCACCACAAACCAGAAATGAGGTGCTCTGATCCTTGCTACTGTTTTGTTTCACTGCATCTTCCTTCAGAGGCCTGAAGTTTATATTCCCTGATGCCAATTCCTAGAACCAGCCTGCAGCAACTGAATAAATGTTACTTGTTTCAAATAAAGTTTCTATGGTGGTTGACAGAGTTTGTTTTAATTAATTTTTTGAAAATAATTTACATACTACTTTTTTTGAGAATTATTATATTAGCTATATTATATTACCTATACATGTTTCTGGCTGGACAGTTTTAATTCTATATTTCTCATTCATGTGTAGGAAACTTTCACTGTAGATTTATTCATCGGTGCATTTTGAAATCCTTTTTTCTTTAGGTTTCCCTTTTCCTTCTATACTCAATAAATTAACACAAAAAGGCTCAAGAAAAAAAAACAAAACAAAACAGAATATTCCAAACTTGATTTCATTTAGCAATGTGCATTATAGCTTCCATATTTGGATATAACATTTTTCTCCTCAGAAGATAAAATGCTTCATTGAGAGTTAACTGTGTTCAGGAAAACTGACATTTAAGACAAAATGACACTTCAAAGGGCATACAATAAATAAGGTTAGGTTTCTCTTCGCACAATTTCTATTTATGTGGGAATAGATTCCTGGAGCAAAATTACACTTGAACTGTGTGGAAAAACAAGAGTTAAGCAGTTAAATAATAGGTAAAAAATTGCAAACTGAAAGACAGTTAAAAGTGAGTTCAGGGCTGGAGTGCATCTGAAAAAATAGAATGTGAATGTGGAGCATGTTAAGATAACAACTTAGGCCAGTAGATTGAGTAGCGACCTGGAAGCTGTGTGAGGTCATAAGGCCAGAATACAGCTTCTTGAGGACAGACACATTGATTTTCACATCCTAATTTGTGTGCAGCAAGAAGTGCAGAAAATTTTCTCAATCATGTTTCTGGAAGAACTATTATTTGAAGAACAGGCTGAAGAGAACTAGAGAAGGAAGGTTAAATACTTGGGTGCCAGTGTTAGAAGAGCTTATGTCTTTTGAGGTCAGTCTAGAGATTTTATCAGTTTAGAATGTGTGTATTGTAGCTTGAGCTGTATAATATTTATGTAAGTATTAAGGGGTGAGTACTGGCACTTTGTTTCTTTATCCTTTTTCTCAGGCCTAAACTAAAAAAAAAAAAAAAAGGAAATATTGCTTAAAGCAAAAAAAATTCATTGGCATAAAACAGTTACTTAAAATAGTAAATATGATAGATCTGATTGTCTCTATTAGTCAACTGAGCCACAGTACTGACATCTAAGTCTTAAACATTTCCAAATAAATATGAGAATGCTTATAATTTCTATTTTTATTATGAGAACTGAGTATGGAAGATGTATGTATTAGATCAAATTAAAGTAGTTTTATTTAGAAGAAATGTCTGCTCCCTTGAAAGCAGGGCGGCCCAGCATGGAGACCTCAAAAATTAGAGAGATGAGCAATCACCAACCATCTGAGATCTTACAGGAGAAAGTGCCAGATTCTGCACCTGGGATGGGGCAGCCCTGGTTGCGTGTATAGACCAGGGAACAAGAGTTTGGAGACCAGCGCTGTGGAAAGGTACCTGGGAGTCCTGGTTGATGGCAGTCAATAGTGCCCTGGCAGTCAGGAGGGCCAACTGTGTTCTGGGGGGCATCAGGCAAAGTATCACCAGCCAGTCAAGAAAGATGGCTGTCCTGCTGTGCTCCGCACTGGTGTAGCCTAAACCTTGAATACTGTGGCAGTTTTGGGCACCACAATGTAAGAAAGATATTAAGCTATTAGAAAACATCCAAAGGGGGGCAATGAAGATGGTAAAGGGCCTTGAGGGGAAGCTGTATGAGGAGCAGTTGAGATCACTTGGTCTGTTCAGCCTGGAGAAGAGGTGACTGAGTTGAAGCCTCATTGCAGTCACAACTTCCTTAAGAGGAAAATGAGTGTCTGGCAATGATCTGTTCTCTGTGGTGACCCAAAGGAATGGACAGGACTTGAAGGAATGGCCTGAAGTTGGGGAGTTTTAGGTTAGATATCATGAAAAGATCTTTCACCCTGAAGGTGTTTGAGTCCTGGAACAGGCTTCCTAGAAGTGATCACAGCATCAATCCTGCCAGAGTTCAAGAAGTGCTTGAACAATGCTCTCAGGCACATGGTGTGATTCTGGGGGTGGGTCTTGTGCAGGGCCAGGAGCTGGACCCAATTACCCTGATGGGCCCCTGGCAACTCAGTATATTCTATATTCTATTCTATGAAATTTTAAAATCTTCAAATTTGACAATATTTGGATTCAGTGGGGATTGTAACGATATATAAGTTATATACAACTAATATTTTAAGATTAAATCTTAAAAAAACCCCACATTGAGCTAAGGATGACTAAAATGTACCATTGTTTAGCAATAATAAGTGCTTTCCAGATCATTTATGTTTATGGTAGTGTTGTCATAAAAGGAAGACTGGAGAATTTCCTCAAAAATATTTGGCAGACTGGCAGTTTGTTTTGCCTCTCCATCAGGGACAGATAGGAAGGGAGCAGTATATTATGTAGTATTAAAGAAAAGGCTGTGAGAAAGCCATCCTGTGGTGAAATCTTCCTGAGCATACCAGAGACCAGGCAGAAGATAACCCCTACAAAGCTTCCTCCTGTCCTTTCTCCTTCCAACCTTCATTTTGAAAGAGTCTGAAGATCTCTTCCTCTTCAGAAAGGTCTTACACATTTCTAAATACTGACCAGCTTTTAAAGCTAAAAGGTTGTAATGTTTTAGCCTGCATTATCTTTTAATTTCTATTGTGTCCCATTATTTTATTTTCTAAATAATCACATAAAATGTAAATTTTTAATATATTTTTCTGAGAAAGAAAGTCTCACCACTCTTTCTTCACCAAATGTTCATTCAGCCTTATACAGGAAAATACTCTGCAAGTGCAAATAGACCTAATACAACTTATGCCCACTTTAAGCAAACTACCATAATAAAAGAGACAGAAACACACTTAACTTTCAAGTGCCCTATAACGCAATAGTATTAAAAATTCCTTGGACCAAAGTTAGCTCTATTAAAAAATGCTAGCCTAATGCCTTTTTTATTACTTGCAGGAAGCTAAATATCTGGGCTGCAATCCATGGCTTCAAAGCTGTAGCAATAGCTAATGATTTTCTGCCAGATGACAGAGCTTGAACTGACTGGACTATATATTAAGTTCCTCTGCCTAAATTCCCCCTTGGTATTTTCTGTTTCTTTTTTTTATTTATTTGGTTTGGTTTTGATTTTTCTGTTTTATTTTGGGGTTGTACCCTAATAGTAAAAAAATTTTGATCCACTAGCATAGTGATTATTCAGGTGAATCCCCATCATTTTTGTATTACTGATATGTTAACACAAATGTGTTAAAAATAGAATTCTATGAGAGCTTCCTTAAAAAATAATTCTTAACTCCCATAAAAATAAGCATTTATTCAGAATCTCCAGAAGGAATCTGAGCAGTGCCCATGTTTTCCTTGAATGGATGCTGCCACGAGGTTGGTGTCACAGCATATAAAATTCAGGTTCACACACTGCTGCAGGCTTTATATCAGTTTAGTTATTATTAACTTTTTTTATGCAAACAACAACAGAAGTTACAAAAAAACCCTCAGAGGAATCCACTTGTTTGCTTGATTCTTGCATTTCACATTGCTCCAAATAGCATCTTCCACTAACAACGCCTGAGAGAAAAGAGTAAATTCTGGTAAGAAAAGAGTAAATTCTGGTGAAAGTGAACTCAGATACTCAATAAACTGCCACTAATACATTCCTCTTGAAACTATTAAGAACAAAGAAATTCTATATTTTCAGGTAAGCATTTTAAATATCAAGGAGTCAGGTAGGGATGTAAGTCCACTGTCCTCTGTATGATGCTTTCTCTATCCAGAAAGTTGACTACCTTGCCTGAGCTGTCTTGCAAGGCTAGATATTTTTTTGTACAGAATGAAATGAGTCAGTATAAGACCTTCTTTTTGCCTGCAAATATCGGTTACCAGTTCCTTACCTTTATTCACTTGCAGAACTGAGGGCCTATCTTTATGTAAGGTGTAGGGTTCTATTCTTCCATAATACAAATTCTATTGTCAAGCCAAGTCTGACTGGTTGCATTCAAAGTGTGAGAAATTCACAATTTTGACTCAAGAAAATGTTAAGTCTTTTATCTGAACTCAACCTATTGCCTAACTTATCAAGGTACCCAACACCATCTCATCATCTAAACCATGTCACTAAGTATACCATCCAACCTTTTTTTAAACACATCCAGGGACGGTGACTCCACCACTTCCCTGGGCAGCCCATCCCAATGAGAAATCACTCTCTCTGTGAAAAAGCTTTTCCTAATATCCAGCCTAAACCTTCTCTGATGCAGCCTAAGACGGTGTCCTCTCGTTCTGCCGCTGGGGAACTGTGAGATGAGACTGACCCCTGCCTGGCTACAACCTCTCTTAAAGTAGTTGTAGAGAGGTCATTATAGTCTCCCCTGAGCCACCATTTCTCTAGGCTAAACAAGCCCATCTCCCTCATCGATCCCCATAGGGCTTGTACTCCAGCCCTTTCACCATCCTCATTGGTCTTCTCTGAACACATTCTTCCAACTCAACAGCTTTCTTGAAATGAGGGGCCCAGAACTGGACATAATACTCAAGGTGCAGCCTAATCAATGCAAAGTATAGGGGAAGAATAACTCCCCTGTTTCTACTGGTGACACTATTACTGATACAGGCCAGGATGCCATTTGCCTTCTTGGCCGCCTGGGCACACTGCTGGTTCATGTTCAGTCTCCTATCAAACAAGTCCCTCTCCACCTGGCCTCTCTCCAGCTGAAACCACATGCTGTTGGATTCAGCCCATCTACCCAGCCTGTCAAGGTCTCTCTGCAGAGCCCTCCTATCAGGTCGACACTTCTTCCAAGCTTTGTGTCATCTGCAAACTTACTAATGATGGATTCCATCCCCTCATCCAGATCATCCATAAAGATGTTGAAAAAAATTGGTCCCAACACTGAGCCCTGAGGGACTCCACTAGTGACAGGCCTCCAACTGGATGTGGCAACATTCACCACCACTCTCTGAGCTCAGTTATCCAGCCAGTTCTTAACCCAGGACAAAGTAAACTTGTCTAAGCCACAAGCCACCAGTTTCACCAATTTCACCTTTATTTTTAAATCATTCAAGATTTCAAGAAAAGCACAGTTACAGAATATGGCTCCTTCTATTTAAGTAACTAATTTTTACTTGTTCTTACAGGGGTTTGATGACTGTCTCCAAAATATATTTTCCTAAAGGCTTTTCACAGCAGAAAACAGAAAATTCAGAAGGGTTTATATTGTCAGCTTCAAAACTTTAACAATTTGGCATTAATTATTAACCAATAATGAACCAATTAATTATTAACCAATTAATTATTGGTTGTAATATTTTTTTCTTTTGCTTGCAGCTTAAGTAGCAATGTGTTTTAAACCATTTTGCACTGGAAAACAAGTGTTGTATTGTCTTCTTTGCAGCTGCATGACATGTGACAAAGTGTTTTAGCTGCTAGTATCTGTTCTGCTGCCCTTGGAGAATCTTCCAGTCTGTCTTTAATGCTTTCTATGTGCATATCCATTACATTTATTCTGTTATTCCACTAAACAGATGTACATTATCTAGACAGTAACTGATGATATCCCTGCAGTAGCCGAATGCAAAATTTGGAGCCTTTTTTTCTATCATCTCACTTCCCCAATTCAGATGCCTTCATCCTGACTGTAGACTTTCAGGTTGTTCACATTCTTGCCCTTAGTTCCAGAGCTGCCACAACCTAATAATCTGATAATCAGCATTGCATAAAACCCCCCATCCTTTATAGTGGTAACAAGATACTCACAAGCACTGTGGCTTCAAAATGAAAGGGCTGTATGGCCCCAATCTGCCTCTTCAGCAACAGGATCAGCATTGGTATAAGCCAGCCTGAGCATCATTATAAATAAGTATTTTCTCTATTCAACAAGGTTTATGAAAAAAGCATAAGGTTGATGCCTACATAGGTAGGATTAAATCAAGAATAATTAGATGCTTCAGAGGAAAAGATAAAAGGAATAAAGTGAGCAACATACAAGCAGGAACAAAAGAAAAGTCTCTAAGGAAGATGTATAAGCAAACTTTAATTATCTGGTGTTTCCTGCAGGCTAAGACCTAGTACCTGTGCTATTATGTGAACTTAGTTTTACATCTGTGAATATTCAAGTTCATAGGAAAATGTCAGACCTGCACTGCAGGGATAGTTATGCTTCATTAATAGTAGCTATGTTAAACAATGTCTCAGGAAAAGGGCATTATTCATAATGATCCCAGTAGAAAGCCACTTAGACTTTTTAAGTTATGATTTGAAATGCTATTTATTAGAGCTACTCTGCAGTAGTACAGGTAGTCTTGTGTCTCTTTAGATGCTGGAAACGTTGAGAAGTGCAGCAAGAGTTTCCTTGTGCAGTACATCACGCCGACCCTGTCTGTAGCCCATGTTCTCCTTGTTCAGTCATCCAAACCATGATAAAATTTTCTTACAAGAAAAAAATTCTTTTATCCTCTCAAAAGTTGAAACAGAAATTATATTCTCATGATAACATCTTTCTATACACTTAAATAAAGGTAAGGCCATGCACGTGGCATAACTGTCAGTAACAAGTTGGTTCCTTTGTTAGCTGGCTGAGGTTAATGGGCAGAAATGGAATTTATAATGCACAGTACAAACTTGAAGGCCAGGCTGCATATGCAGTACAGAACAACACAGACCTGGGCCTGCTCAGATTAACTGCATCAAAAATCACTACCTCCTAAAATTCAGCATTCTTCCACTAATAACCACTACAAGATCAAGGATAAGCAGAGTTCTGATCACATCTTGAAGGTAGGTCTCCATTTGTTGATGTTTGTAATGAAGGCAGACAATGAATATGGAAGAGGAAGAAAAATTTCTGTTATTTCATTGTTTTCTTCCAACAACAGTTTGATTTCTAAGCAGCCAGAAGTGAAGTAAGCAGGGGCATCAACAAAATCTCTACCCTGGGCTTCTGGAGGGTGGACTTTGGCCTATTCAGGGCACTGATTTGGAAAGTCCCTTCTGAAGCAGCTCTTAAAAAGCAAGGGGCCCAGGAAGGTTGTATGCACTTTAAGAAAGAAATTTTAAAGTTTCAGGAGCTGGCTGTCACTATGTGCCAAAAGATGAGCCAGTGGGGAAGAATGCCAGCCTGGCTGAGCAGAAAGCATCCACAAGAACTCAGGAAAAGGAGAAAAGAAAAAAAAAGACAAAAAAAGGAAAAAGATAAGAAAAATGAGGGTATATCATCTTTGGAAAAAGGATTAGGTGATTCAGGAAACTTTTAAGGATGCCATTAACATTACTCCACAGCTCCTTATTCAGCTCACTTTGGACTCCCAGAAATTACCTGTGATTAGTATTTTGAAAGTGTTTAATATTAGTATATAATGCCACTCTCTATTTTGTGGAAAATTATAATTTGTAGTTGCATCTATACAATGTCATGGGATGACTGTGGAATTTTAATTATAGACAGGGCATTCCCCTATCTTTTTCACATGCTTTATTTTGCTTGTATTTTCCTCATTATTTTTAAGTATTCATCAAAAATATTAATGTTCTTAAAAAATTCAATATTATGTCATTGTATGTCACTAGCCACGTTCTTGTTTTAAATCTGTTTTCAGTTAACTCTACTAATAATCACTTGAAAAAGTTTAATTGTTCATTGTTGCTATTTCTAGTATACAAAACATATGTTGAAATGCCAATGTCTTGTGAAATGGAAGATTTATTAGAACTAGATGCATATAACTTTCAGACTAAATTTTCACTTTGACTATATATTCAAATTTATTTTTGCATTCCAAAACAATAAGAAAAGCAAGATTTTAATAAAGCCTTTGAAAACAGCTAAAACCAGAATTCCATGGCAGCTACAGGAAGTCTCTGTTGAGGTCTGAAATGCTGTTGCTGTCTACATCATAGTCTAAATGTTGCAAAAAATGAATATGATGTATATTGTGCAAATACAAGATTAATGTAATCAAAAGTGTATGTATAATTTTTTAATTTTCTTTTCGATAGCAAAATGAGGACAAAAATGCACCTACAGACATATAGATAAGATGTGCCAAAAGATGTTGACAAAGTGAAAATTTCTCTTTCTAAGAAAGTCTGATTCAATGGCTTTTCAAAATTTTATATTGCTTTAGTATCTTTTTACATTTCCTAAAACAAACTTTCTTGACATACCAAGGTATGGAAGTATTAAGAGAATCTAATCTGAGACTTTAACTAAATAACTTTATAAGTTGACAGAAGATGCCATAGCTGCTCTGCTAAAAACCAGAATAATAAAGTCTTGACTGGAAAACTTGCTAACATTTGAGATATAAATATATATATATATATATACATACATACATGAATAATTCCTCATGTATTGAATATTTGGTTCCTATAATCCACTTCAGTTTTATTGGTACCTTTTTTTCTATGAGTCTGTAGATGTATGCCATAGACACTAGAGCAAGGCCAAGAACTTAAATGCTTTCTTACTGGTTGCTTAAATTTTTCTCTTCCAAGTATTTTTTAAATCAATATACTTAAAAAATATAGTTAATCTTTAGGGAAAAAAACCCCAATGAAACAAACAAAAAAACTTCACTTTGCCTCAAAAATACTTCCAATAATATTAAATGAGCATCATGATATAGAAAAAAAATTACCAGTTTTCAAATTTTGCATTACTAAGCTTTATGTTAAAATAGCTATTATGTTTTAATAACTGTATTTTTGAAAGCCTGTCAAGTACTTGCAATTTAAGAAGCAGTCTACATACAAAGTCAGCATTCCCTGCTGATGGTGACTGCTACAGAGTGCTATTAGGCAGGAAAGTATTTTTCAAAAACAAATTTCCAAGTGTCTTGCCTTTAAAGAAGATGAAAGGGACACTTTATAGTATTAGAGGGAAAAGAGCTGTACTATAGGGCAACAACAAATACAGTAAAGCATTAAGTATTTACATAGCTTTTCCTTATTGACAAGGAAAAAATTGTCAAATCTTAGGGATGCTATTATGATACACTGGAGTACTTTTTGCAGGACATGAAATCCCTTATAGAGGCAATTATATCTAAGTTTTACATGTTTGAATGATAAACAAAAAAGGCGGAAAATTTTGCCCATAATATTCACTTTAAACTTCATGGAACAAACAAGCTACTATATAGTATATCTTTCTTTTAAGAAACTAGATAGTGCACAAAATGAAATATACTTCCAGAATATAATACAGAAGATTTGCTCTTTTTTTTTTTCCCCTCCAAAGATGGAAACCAAGACAAAACAAACAAGAAAGTAATCCAATAACTTAATTATTTTAATTACCAGTCCATTCTGTATATTTGTTTCAGTGAAAGAAAGAATGTAGTGCAGTCTTCCAAATTCGTGCAAGGCCATCACTCTCGTGTCTTACACTGCTTTCGTTGTTATATTTGTAAGTATCTCAAAGATCTATGGGACCTTTCATCTCAGTCTTTTAATAAGATAACATCTTAATAACTAAGTGAACTGCATTCTCTCTAGCTTTATGTTGTAGTTCTGCAGAAATGCAGTGAAAAAAAGATTGATAAAAGCATCAACTTGTGAACATCATGGGAAAAATACTGCCATATACTTGAGAACAGCCATAGCACCTTTCTGAAAAAAGTTTGGGTAAGCAGACTCCAGAGTTGAATGTAAAAACCTCCTCGACAATATTAAACAAAGGCATGTAGAGTACAGTACATCACTTCTCTCTTATGATCCATTAAGTTAATGTGTTTGTTATAAACGTACCTTTTTAGATAATAATTTATCTGAAGCAGAGGCCTACACATTATTGACATAATGAAATTTCTAGATGTTGAAGCAACCATATCTAACTTTATCCTATTTAGTATGTTTCATTTGAAGAATCATGAGTATATTACAGTAAGCAAACACACAAGTAGACAAAGTACTATGCAAGGATGAGAGAAATGAGTAATTCTGAAAAAGACAGAGTAATCTGGAAAGTTGTAAATTTTTCTGCAGCATATTGCAATGTATCAAAATAAAGCTGCACATCAAGAATGGAGATTTATTATCTAAAAGATTGGAATAAATAAGAGGTTAATATGAGTGATGATAAAAAAACATTGAGGGGAGAGAAAATGTGATTTTTGAATACAGAAAAAGAGAAACTCATGAAGATACAAACATAGCAGTCATAACCCATATGTTCTTAAACTCATGCATTTACCCCTGGTGTAATTATCTTTAAATCCACTTCTGTATTTCAGAAGGAAATAATGATATGAAAGCTAATAATTTGAACGTTCAAAAATTTTGCAGAATTGTGAGGCTCTAAGAGTTCCATCTTTTTAGTAAAAGACCAATAGATGTATAAGATGATTTAATTTCAGGAAATAAGAAATTTGCCTGAGGAGTAGAAGTGCAAAGTAAGATACCTAAAAGACTGAAAATGGTCTAAAAAAAATAATTTTGTATCATTCAAAAATGCTGCACACAATTTTCAGACAGCTTAAAGCACTGAAACATTTTACCTTATATGGAACTCCTCATCTTCAACATTTTTAGTCAGAAACTGAATACTTTGATATATTTGAATGAAGAATTAATTCTTAGAAGCCAAGTTACGCAGTTCAAAACTTGATGACATAGAAACCTCATTTGGTCTTACTGAATATGTTACTTTACACCAAAAATGATTACCTCTTGATGTGATGACTTTGGTCAGAGTAAAAAAAAAAATTGAGGGAATGTGTGGAAGGTAATGCTGGGGATGAATTTTATTGCCTGACATGTTTGACTGATTTAAGTTTTATTTTTTTTCCATTCACATAAATAAATAAATAAATAAATAAATAAATAAATAAATAAATAAATAAATAAATAAATAGTGCTTTATCTGACAAGAAAAAATTGCTGAATATTATTTAATTGTTTGGCCTTTATATCATGAGACTCCAAGGGTTTACATACTCATTATAGGTATCCACTGTACTCAGACTGAAGAAGAATTAGGAATACTTTTTAAAAAATGTACGAGGACAGCTGGGGCTGGACATAAGGGAAGGAGGAAAAACCAGTATGAGAATAATTAAACCCAGACAATTTTTCTCAAAAAAATCCCAAACAAAAGCCAAGAGAAAGCTGGCCTGAATTCAAAGTCCATGGTCTGACTCGTTTGGAAACATCACATACTAGAGATGTTTTGCTGCAGTGGTTTGAGGCAATTGCAATTTTTGTAAGGATAAACAGCAAATCATCAAATAATAAAACTTTCATTTTGGCAAGTTAAAAATTACTATTATATAATTTTGACTTCTATTTTCTTGCCCTTTATTGATGGTATTTTAATTCCCAAACTGCACTGCCTACATTTACCTACTCTCGTTATACCCTCCAGTATCAAGGACCTGTGTTCATTGCAAAGATGATTCTGATTTCAAAATAAAAATAACAGTTTTTTCTTTTAAAAGAAGAGAAATATATCATAAAGAAAATATCCAAAACTCCACCAGTCTTACAAGGAAATCCCTGCATCTGGGCTATATCAAAGCAATTTTCAACATCTGTTGGAAGGAAAGACCACAATATCTGAGTCCTTCATCAGATATTAAAAAATACACCTTGTGTACTTCTAGCTTCCTTCTTTCTCTGCAAAGCTCATAAAAAATATGTGTCGCACATATATAAATCCAAATCGTGAAAGTCAGTAATACATATCTATGTGAAAGCAGAAAGGTTCTCATTTGTTTTTTGCTTGTTTGTTTGTTTAAAATATGCACAATAATTTGCATAGTTTAGCAGCACTTGTTAGTGTAAAATCATGTTATAAGAGCATAAATTTTGTTCTATGGAATATTGTAGTGAGAAAAGGCAAGCTATTCCTTAGAGAATTTCTTTAGTCATGTGAAAACTGTGATGAATACTTGATCTTGTGGCAGACACATTGTCTTGATGTGCCTACTGTTGTCAAAGAGGCAAGGTGTGGGATTTTAAGTGGATACAAGTATTTTGCACAATTTCACATGGCGAGCCCTTGGCAGAAAAGGGCATCATCTGTAATCAGAATTATTTTGAGAAAAGTGATTCACAGAGACAGTGTTAATGAATGACTGATAGAGAGTAGTGACTGAGTCTTCATAATCAGGGCTGGTGACCTATCATCAAAGTCATCCAAAAGACAATGATTATCACATAGACACAAACAGTACTTAATCAGAATTGGCAAGTGTTAACCACATACATAGACGTTTATATTGTATGGCTGAACTCATAAAAATTATGACCATATATATAGAATTCTGAAACTTTGACTTCACCCTGACAGATGTAAAAAACCCCAACATTAATGACATAAAGTTAGGGTAAGAGTCCATCAAGCTATTTATTAACATTAGAGGATTCCAAATACCTGTGTTCAAAGGATGTTACTGTATTGGAGGCAGGGGACCAGGTGCAGGGTGATGCAGGGATGTCCTCTCTGAGGATAAGCACCTCCTTGGAAATATATTCAATGAAGTGCAAAATATTATGGACAGACAGAGAAGGAATTAAAAATAGAAAGAAAAAAAATCTAACACCAAAGAGAGAGAAACAGGAGAAGGAGCACCAAGGTTAGAAGTGTAGGAGGAACTCCATAACATAAAAGGTATCCCTTGCAGTCCATATAGAAGCATGCTGGAGCAGATATTCACACTTTAGCCCATGGAAACCCCAGGCCACAGCAGATAACTGTTCCTCAAGGAACTGTGGCCTGCAGAGTGCCCTTGTTGGGGCAGGGCAAAAGAGGGAGAAGTAAGGGACAGGGGGAAATCAATGTGTACTGATCATAACCTACACTTCCCACTCTCTTTGTGCCACTCAAGGCAGGTGTAGATGAGTCTGAAGTGAAGGAATGAATTTGTCTGGGAAAGAGGAGAAGGAAAGACATTGTTTGAATATTTGAATATCTGTCCTTATTTTTTTTCCCCCATAGACATTGTTATTCCATTCTTATTTTCTTCCTCTGTCCCTATGGTGGGTGTGCAGCAGGGAGTGTGGGGGGAATGGAGGTAAGGGGATTGGAGTGAACAGATGTGTGTGTTTGTCTGTTAACCAATGCTTAACCACCACAATTACTAATTCTAAAGTTTTGAGAAGTAAACAGATGCTCAAGTAAATATATAACACCATCCAGACATTTTTGGAGGTAGATTGGAAACCTGATATGAAGAGAAACAAAGGAAAACTTCCATGTGGAAGAATACACCTAAATTAACATTTTGCACTATAGAAGTGATGCTGAAATCACTGTATCCTCTTTCCTGAGATCTTTGACAGCTTCAAAATTGAGTGAAATAGTATAAAAAACCTGCTACTCTAACAGCATAAATTTTCATATACGTGTGTGTAGATCACTGGATGGTTGATTCTATTTCCATTTCTGTACATCTTTTTCTAAATTGCTTTTTGCTGTGCATTCACTTGGGCTCTGTAGAAAAACTGTTCTCTATTTTTGTCTTAAAATAGGCTTCCTTCAAATGTAATTTTCTTAGTGACAGGTCCTCAAACAAGTACCTTGTCAAGTACCTCAGTATTCTGTTTTCAGAAATTAAGGAATTCTTAAGACATGTCTTCTGTACCACAATCATCAGAGCATTAAAAAGCAGTGCTATGGCTAAGTTTTCAAGAGCATGCATATGAATATGAACTAACACTCCTCTGACTCTATAGCAAGAACCAGAAACATGTCTACTTGTATCAGGACAGAAAATTGTGCCAAAACTTCATTCTAAAGTGTTTAATCTCGGAGATCTGTATTTTCATACCATTGGAAGGATTGCTGGACATTCTGGCCCAGATCAAATAGCAGCTCCCAAACAATCTTTAAACACAATTTAGAAGCTACCATAAGACAATAGCCGTTTTCAATAAGTTTTGTGGTGGAGACCAGTGTTTTGGAAAGATGAAACATCTGAACAGTATGGATACAGGCCATTTTAGATCAGCCAATCTCTGTAGTGTGAAACCATTCACCGTAGCCCTGTAGGTCCTGGCTGTGTTTGTAACAGAAGACAATAGTCAGGATGTAGCAAGTTAGTTAAAAGTACATCATTACTAACATCATTTCAGTTTTACCCTTAAACAGCTGTGAAGTTTGTTTCTCGATCAGCTGGAAATCAAGGAGGAAAATGAGAAAGACTTGTTAATAATCCTCACAAAACTAGATAAAGAATAGATGTAGGGCTCTGGCTTCTGTGATAGAACTTTTAGTGATTACTTTTTCTATGATCCCAGTAGAATGTATTACAACATTTAGACATCTATATTGAGATCTGACTGAGATGGAGTTCATTTCTTGTAGCAGCCCTCACAGTGCTGTGCTTTGCATTGTTTGCTAGAAAGGTGTTAATAGCACACCAATGTTTTGGCTACTAGTTGTTTTCCATCTTATTTTCTTTCCCCTGTCTGGCTGGGAAGGATAGTGTTAGAATGGCTTGGTGGGCGCCTGGCATTCAGCCAAGGTCATCCTACCACACCATCATAGTTGATTTCTTCTCAAACACTAGAGTGACCAGGACAGTTAGTTGGCTTTGCACAGTCTGTACAGGTCCAATATGGGTCAACCACGTTCAATGAAGGAAGGAAAGCCTTATCCTTTATATTGAGGAAGGTGGGCCAGGAGCCCCTTGAAAGTCTTGCTGTCTTTGCTGCTCTTGAAAGCATTCTTTTGGCACCTTTTATGTCACCTCTACTACTACTCTAGGACATATTAACCTCCAGCATAGGTTTTAATGATTCCCTCCAGCAACACAGAATAAATTGAGAGTTGAGTTATATAAGAATATCTCCAGTTAATTATTTAGTGCCCTTTTAACATAATATGCTATCATTTTTGTAGGAAATTATAAACTTGAATGAATAAAAATATGGACAAATTTCCCCTCCAGAAATGAAAAATGAGATTCTACATCATTTTATTATCCGTGTAATGGAGGTGAATCTTCTCTGTAGGAAAATAGTCACATGATGTTACAAGAGATTATATATTGACAGGAAGATACATAAAAGAAGGTAATCAATTTGTGCTAAGATTGGCGTATCAGTATAAACCTGACTACTTTCTCACAAGACATCCTACTGCCAGGAAGGCACAAGCTCTCTAGTCTCTCTGTTGTACATTCAAACATTTAAAATCTGTTAGAAAACTCCCTTGAGAAGTTATGTACAGAACTTTGTGTGTTGTTTTGATTTTTTTTTTTAATGATTGATGAATATGTTTGCCTTATTGGGCATTAGGCTTCATCTGTTTTTTACAAAAATGCATAAATATAATTTTCTTATCTGCAGGATTTTTATTTTTGAGTAAGAACTCTGTGTCAAAATTATTACACTTCGACAAATTCTGCTGCTATTTGCCTTCACATACCTGAAAAGATTATGACAACTCCTGTATGTTTGCAATCCAAAAAGAGATTGCAAAAGGAGAATATAGCAGTATTCTAGAATATTGGCAGAATAATGCTAGCTAGAGTGAAAATAATTACTTGATAGGATTTTTTTTTGGCTGCATTAGCACAGTGTTGATAGATTAAAGATCAGGTGTGCTAAAAGAAGTGACTTTGATTATTATCTAAGTTAATTGTCAAAAAGTAACAAATGACATCCAAGCTAACAATTCTGAACATATGATGTATTTAGTGTATTATGTCCGCTTTGATGATAGCAGAATTGCTTCAGCACAGACAAATTTATGAACATTATATCTAATAGCATTGATCAGGAGTGTAAATGAAGCATGAGTGTTTTATTAGATCAGGACTTGTCAGAGGGTCAAAGGAAGAAAATAAAGCAATTTTGTATTTTAAATATATTTTACTGTATTTTCACGTCTTAAGCAATCACTCCAAAGTATTTAAAAAGAAAGTTCACAGTGAGAATTTGATATTTTTTTGTGTGTGGCTTAAAATTTATATTAAATAATTGCAGTCTCAAAATTCACAAGGTACTATTTTTGTTCCTAGTTTGTTTTTTAATAAATCTTTTAACCAGGAGGAAAGAAGAAAAAGCTAGGCTGTTCCAGAGACACATAGTGCCAGGTTTCACGAGAGATGTTCAGAAAGTGTATCAAGATTATTTTTTCTTTCAAAGCTAAACATTATTTTCTTTCAAGTCAGGAACCTAAACAAGCTAATAAATAAATAAACAATGAACTAACCTGTGGAAATTAACTATTGTACAGAAAATACTTTCAGCTTAAGGACAAAGCTTACAACAGTATGGATGTCTGAAAAGATAGTCTGGAACAGTTCACAAGTTAAAAGTTTTTGAAGAGTTATAGAATCTTTGAGATGAATGATCTTTGGTTTACTTGTATGAGGTTAAATGGACATTTTTAAAATAAACAGTAATTGATGTTAAGATTTCAATTAAGTTTTTATTTTCTTAAAAAGGAATATTAATGTCCTGTAGATATTGTTATACTAGAAGTTATACTTCTAGAGTCATCTCAAATGAAGTGCAGGAGCATATATATCATAAAGAGGGAAGAATCTTGTCAACAGTTGAATCAAAGCTTAGTCATGACTCATGACTACTAATTCATGAGCATTCTGGTCAATTTTTTTAACAAAGTTTCACTTTCAGAAGTAATAAAGACTTTTTATCCAAAAATTTGTCAATCAAACAACCTAGATTTAATTTTTTTTTTTTTTGAGTATCCCTGAGTGTCATTTGACCTGATTTAAGTCTTTTCATGTTGAAAGTTACATAATTATGGTATCTGTGAGCTACCAGGAAATTAGATATCTTGAGATTTACTATGTCTAAGTTAATCAACATTATGATGTAAATGCAGAGGCTTAATCTGAAGACAAATGATTGACTTAAGTACATTGAAATATCCTCTATTAATTCTTATGCATACCTAGTCATAATACTGATATGCATCTTCAGAAGTGTTTTGTCTCCCATTCCAGGGACAAAATCAAGAATACTGGCTTTATACACTTAGTAACCATAGCACCTACCTTCTAAGATTAGCCATTTTGCATCTTTTGCTTTAAAATAAATAAATATGTTTGCACTGTAATTTTATGAGAGCACAGAATATGGTTCTGTCAGGGATCTACCTATGTAAAACAAAGAGACTTGTTATGAAAGTAAGATCAGTGCTTTCCTTTGTAGGAATGTGCTTTTTTCTGTTTTGTTGTTTTGGGGTTTGTTTGCGAGATTTTGGGGGAATTTAGGGGGTTTTGCGTGTGTATGTGTGTTGGGTTAGGGTTAGGATTCCATTCTGTATATAAAAAGAAACATGAATTTGGATAAATATTGCATTTTAATGGATTTCCTAGGGAGAATTATATTAATATGAATGGGTTTGCATTGTTCATTAAGAAAATGCATGGTGATAAGTAGTTACCTTGGACTGTGACTACCATTGGTTAGTTGTGGTGGTTTGGCACCACTGTTTTAACTAGGGGCACGCTTCTTTAGTGACAAGAAGACTGAACAGAATTTAAACAACAGAGAAACAGTTTAAATGTCTGGAGCTCAACCAAAGAAAAGACAACAGTTTAAGGGAACTCCAGACTTAACACAGAAATGCACCCGACAAAAAACACGAAAGAAGGAAAAGGGAAAAAAGGAAAAAGGGACCTGCTTTTCCAAGGCCAGGCAGGCTGGCCAAAGAGAAGCAGTGGGAAGGGAAAGCCACTCCTCCTCTCTCTCTCTCTCTCCTTCTGATGGTAACTGCTTCCAGCCCTTGAAGTCTCTGGGTGGTGGTTTAGCACCACTATATTAACTAGGGGGCACTCTTAATAGTGACGACAAGACTGAACAGAGATTTTTAACAACAGGGAAGCACTTTATTTGTCTGGAGCTCAAACAAACGAAAACATAGTTTAAGGGAACCCCAGACTTAACACAAAATTAAACCCAACAAAAACCACAAAAAAGGAAAACAAAGGAAAACAAAGGAAAAAAGTAATAAGGGAACTGCTTTCAAAGGCCAGCCAAGCTG